>CM056049.1:463910927-464445927 GCA_029574335.1 Rana kukunoris
TTTACATGTTTTTTATATGGTTATGTATCTTTATGAGATTTTGGCTCCTCCTGCCTGAAGAAGCTGGGGTTGGTACGGTACACCTGCGAAACTAGTAGAGAATCTGCCAAATGCTTTTCTTTTGTATGATTTGTCCTGTTATATATTAGTCATTTATGTAATAAATATTTTTTTAAACAAACCATTCCTAATTATTTTTATCTGTACCGTTATAGTCCACATTCCCCTTCTGGGTAGGCATGACTCCAAGTTAGCTTCAGCCACTACCTTCTTGCCTTAACCCTCCCCCATTTGCAATATAACCTGGATGATGGTACATTTTTATCCACATTTTTATTTTTTATGTTACCTGAGGCTTATACTCCCCTTTTTCGTTCCTAATTTACTGGGTGGATAACACACCCGTTTCTCCTTTCTGAGTGCCTCAACTCTTATTACCATTACCCTAGCTTATTGTGCTGAGTGATCACATAGTGACATTCTTTCTGACCAGCCCCATGCACTATCTGGACATTTTCACCTTTGGTTCTGATTAGCTATGCCTTATCATTATTTTCATATATTAAATCGATTTCAGTCATCATATTGATGCCCTGCATGTGTTACCTTTAAAACCCAAAATAGCCCAATTACATCTACAGAGTAAGATAGATTCAGCTCAAGACTCATGGCCTTTACCAAGGTCCCTCTGTTTTTCACGCACTGGACATATTTCCCAGTTGCCAGGGGATTGCTATGTACTACCTATACTTGTACTCCCAATAATTGAGCTTTATCTTCCCTCCGGTTCTTCGGAACACCTATTTATGGTTTTACACACATAATATTTGTTTATTTTTATGTTTATTTATACTGTAAATCATTTTACCCTTCTTATTTTCTTAGGTAGGATCCAATATTTCATTAGCCACGACATCTTGTAATGTAATTTAATTTGCATCCTAGTTTCACGATTGGGTAACTTAATCCCTCATTACCAACTCATCACTCACCATCTGTGGCTATGATTCATTGTGGTCCTCCTACCTAACCATACCTATTACCTGAGATGCCTCTACTGTCCTGTAACCAGCTAGATGGGGACTGTGTCCACTGTCATTATAATCAAGTGATCTTAGTGGCGGGGACTATGTTCTGACCACTTCTATGAATTTTCACCAATGCTTGTAATTTTCGTTTTTATTGACATATTTCTTCTTTGTAACTAGCACCCTCTGGGTATATAGTCTATGTGATTGGCAGCCGCCCCAGCCCTCCTCTAGCGGCGGACTTGTGCTTCCCCTGGCAGGGATCCCCACCTCTGGTGATCCCTGCTTGTTCTGCCCAGTCTCCGGGCCCCCCGCCCCCTGGCAGTTGACGAGTTGATCGCGCATGCGCAGTGGCGTGGCGTGTTTATCGCGCACCTGCGCTGCACGGGGAAGCTGACCGAGTGACGTCAGACGCCGCTCTCCAGGCGGCGTCCTGACGCCTCCTCGGTTGGGGAGCTCATTTAATGGGCAGCTGCCCATGGATGAGCTAACGTGAACCCAAACCCGGTGTTGTGACCTGCAACACCAGCGCCGCTATTGGTTACATAACCTGGGGGATCTTTATGGTGGATGCCACCCCCGGTCCATGCACTACCGTGCATTCCTCGTCACCACATGGATGGATACCTCCATGGCTGACACGACTCTGGGTATTACCAGGGCCATTGGACATCGCATCCTACCTGACTCCTCCAGTTCCCTGCACCTTTTGGCGACTATTCTGTTTGCCTGTCCCACATCCGGCACCAAATATTCCATCTCTGGTTTAGCCCACCACCACCTACAGCTTTTTACTGTTCTGGTAAGATATTATTCTCTCCGTCCAGACCCATTCCCCCTTCTTTACCCTCCCTCTCCTTCCCCTTATCTCCCTTTCTCCCCTCTTCTTTCCCACACCCCCGTTCTCCCCCCTCTCTTCCTCTTTCCCTTTTTCCCCCCCTCTCCCTCCTTGTCTATTTCCCCTAACTCCCTTCCACCCCCACTTCCCCCTCCACACACACTGATCCCTTCCCTGCCCCCCCCCCCCCTTTTTCCTCCTGCCCCCCCCCCCACTCCCCTTCCTTTTCTCCCCCATTGCCCTTTCTCTCTTTCCCCCTCTCCTCCCTCCCCCCCCCCCCCCCCCGGCCGGAGTTTGTACACATGGGCTCTAATCTATCTATCATGCTCCCTATACAGAGTATCACGCGTTATTCTCCCCCTTGTCCGCCGCAGGAGGAAATAGTGGGCGGCACACCATCACATATGGGTTTACCCCCCCATTGGGTAAGCTACTACCACCAACTTTGTTTGTTTATTTAATTTTTAATCTGGATTGCTGAATTGTATATTACATGTTTTTTATATTGTTATGTACTTTATAGATTGGCTCTCCTGAAGAAGCGGTACACCCGCGAAACTAGTAGAGAATCTGCCAAATGCTTTTTTTGTATGATTGTCCTGTATTAGTCATTTATGTAATAAATATTTTTTAACACAACCATTCCTAATTATTTTTATCTGTACCGATATAGTCCACATTTCCCCTTCTGGGTAGGCATGACTCCAAGGTTAGCTTCAGCCACTACCCTTCTTGCCTTAACCCTCCCCCATTTGCAATATAACCTGGATGATGGTACATTTTTATCCACATTTTTATTTTTATGTTACCTGAGGCTATACTCCCTTTTTCGTTCCTAATTACTGGGTGGATAACACACCGTTTCTCCTTTCTGAGTGCCTCAACTCTTATTACCATTACCCTAGCTTATTGTGCTAGTGATCACATAGTGACATTCTTTCTGACCCAGCCCCATGCACTATCTGGACATTTTCACCTTTGGTTCTGATTAGCTATGCCTTATCATTATTTTCATATATTAAATCGATTTCAGTCATCATATTGATGCCCTGCATGTGTTACCTTTAAAACCCAAAATAGCCCAATTACATCTACAGAGTAAGATAGATTCAGCTCAAGACTCATGAGCCTTTACCCAAGGTCCCTCTGTTTTTCACGCACTGGACATATTTCCCAGTTGCCCAGGGATTGCTATGTACTACCTATACTTGTACTCCCAATAATTGAGCTTTATCTTCCCTCCGGTTCTTCGGAACACCTATTTATGGTTTTACACACATAATATTTGTTTATTTTTATGTTATTTATACTGTAAATCATTTTACCCTTCTTATTTTCTTAGGTAGGATCCAATATTTCATTAGCCACGACATCTTGTAATGTAATTTAATTTGCATCCTAGTTTCACGATTGGGTAACTTAATCCCTCATTACCAACTCATCACTCACCATCTGTGGCTATGATTCATTGTGGTCCTACCTAACCATACCTATTACCTGAGATGCCTCTACTGTCCTGTAACCAGCTAGATGGGGACTGTGTCCACTGTCATTATAATCAAGTGATCTAGTGGCGGGACTATGTTCTGACCACTTCTATGAATTTTCACCAATGCTTGTAATTTTTCGTTTTATTGACATATTTCTTCTTTGTAACTAGCACCCTCTGGGTAGTCTATGTGATTGGCAGCCGCCCAGCCCTCCTCTAGCGGCGGACTTGTGCTTCCCCTGGCAGGGATCCCCACCTCTGGTGATCCCTGCTTGTTCTGCCCAGTCTCCGGGCCCCCCGCCCCCTGGCGAGTTGATCGCGCATGCGCAGTGGCGTGTTTATATCGCGCACCTGCGCTGCACGGGGAAGCTGACCGAGTGACGTCAGACGCCGCTCTCCAGGCGGCGTCCTGACGCCTCCTCGGTTGGGGAGCTCATTTAATGGGCAGCTGCCCATGGATGAGCTAACGTGAACCCAAACCCGGTGTTGTGACCTGCAACACCAGCGCCGCTATTGGTTACATAACCTGGGGGATCTTTATGGTGGATGCCACCCGGTCCATGCACTACCGTGCATTCCTCGTCACCACATGGATACCTCCATGGCTGACACGACTCTGGGTATTACCAGGGCCATTGGACATCGCATCCTACCTGACTCCTCCAGTTCCCTGCACCTTTTGGCGACTATTCTGTTTGCCTGTCCCACATCCGGCACCAAATATTCCATCTCTGGTTTAGCCCCCACCACCTACAGCTTTTACTGTTCTGGTAAGATATTATTCTCTCCGTCCAGACCCATTCCCCCTTCTTTACCCTCCCTCTCCTTCCCCTTATCTCCCTTTCTCCCCTCTTCTTTCCCACCCCCGTTCTCTCCCCTCTCTTCCTCTTTCCCTTTTTCCCCCCCTCTCCCTCCTTGTCTATTTCCCCTAACTCCCTTCCACCCCCACTTCCCCCTCCACACCACTGATCCCTTCCCTGCCCCCCCCCCTCCCTTTTTCCTCCTGCCCCCCCCCCACTCCCCTTCCTTTTCTCCCCCATTGCCCTTTTCTCTCTTTCCCCCTCTCCTCCCCCTTTCCCCCCCCCCCCCCCCGGCCGGAGTTTGTACACATGGGCTCTAATCTATCTATCATGCTCCCTATACAGAGTATCACGCGTTATTCTCCCCCTTGTCCGCCGCAGGAGGAAATAGTGGGCGGCACACCATCACATATGGGTTTACCCCCCCATTGGGTAAGCTACCACCAACTTTGTTTGTTTATTTAATTTTTAATCTGGATTGCTGAATTGTATATTACATGTTTTTTATATTGTTATGTACTTTATAGATTGGCTCTCCTGAAGAAGCGGTACACCCGCGAAACTAGTAGAGAATCTGCCAAATGCTTTTTTTGTATGATTGTCCTGTATTAGTCATTTATGTAATAAATATTTTTTAACACAACCATTCCTAATTATTTTTATCTGTACCGATATAGTCCACATTCCCCTTCTGGGTAGGCATGACTCCAAGGTTAGCTTCAGCCACTACCCTTCTTGCCTTAACCCTCCCCCATTTGCAATATAACCTGGATGATGGTACATTTTTATCCACATTTTTATTTTTATGTTACCTGAGGCTATACTCCCCTTTTTCGTTTTACTGCCTTTGTTTTTGTTTGGGGATTCACGCTGACTTCCCCTTCTGTTTGACACCTGTTAAAAAAAAATTCACCCAAATGGAGACAAGGACGACAACCAAAGCCAGACAGAAGTTTAAGTCCTCCCACACTTTGTCCAACACTAAAGGTTCCCTGGCTGTAGATGGGCTTTTTTACGGTTACCTACCTAACAGTTGGTCACATATTGAGTACGTTGTTTTCAATGAATTGGTAATTTTTTTTTTAAATAAAACTATTGTTCAGTACTCATAAATGAAGAAGTGGGTGCTGTGTATGTAATGGTAATCTCATATTGTATTAATGGAGTTAATATGGCTATCTCATTGTAATAATGGCAAAAATAAGTGTAACAAGGTTACTGAAAAGAGTATACACTGCTCAAAAATTTTTACGGAACACTTTTTAATCACAGTATAGCATCAAGTCAATTAAACTCCTGGGATATTGATCTGGTCAGTTAAGTAGCAGAGGGGGAGGGGTGTATACAGAGGGGGTTGTACATCAGTTTTTAGCTGCTTTGGTGTTCATGAAATTAACAACAGGTGCACTAGATGTGCAACAATGAGATGACCTCCAAACTGGAATGGATTTACAGGTGGAGGCCACTGACTTATTTTTCCCTACTCATCTTTTCTGACCGTTTTTCACTAGTTTTACATTTGAATAGGGTCAGTGTCACTACTGGTAGCATGAGGCGATACCTGGACCCTATAGAGGTTGCACAGACATTCCTCCAGAATGGCACATCAATACGTGCCATTGCCAGAAGGTTTCAAGTGCATGGAGGAGATTCCAGGAGACAGGCAGTTACTCTAGGAGAGCTGGACAGGGCCATAGAAGGTCCTTAACCTATCAGTAGGACTGGTCTGCACTTTTGTGCAAGGAGGAACAGGGTAAGCACTGCCAGAGCCCTACAAAATTTTACATTTTACCACAAGCTCTTGTTACACAATGTCATATTTCAACACTTCGTAAACGTATACTTAGTAACACTTAGTAAATAGCTTTCCATGGCTCTACGGACTTTGTCAACAAACTAAGTGTTGACTTTGACACATGTTCTTCTCATGGTTCATCTCAAAACAAATAGACCTTAAAGCTTAGACCTATTTTACAGTATATGGACAATTTTGTTAACCATATTCAAACTTTTTTAGAATTTATTTATTTTTAAACACATATCACGACAAAACCATTGTACAGACATTGGACTTAGCTTTGTAGAGACAGACAAAAATGTGTAGATCTCTTAATATTTGCAATATAATTATTTCATGCTGCAGGTAAAAATAATACAACTTCAATTTGATCTGCCATATATTTAAATGATTTTGTTTTATATATGGCAAAACAATTTAATTAACAAAAGTTAAAAATAAAAGATTAATACTTTACCATGGCTCAAAACTTTTGTTTTCAGAAGCATCAAGTTAGGTGTCCCACCAGACTTCTCCAACATTCCAACATCTCTGCGCTCCTCTCGTCTTCCAAGATTTTTTCTGTCCCCAAATTATTTTCCCTTCACAAGATCCCCAGCTTTAATCTGTCCCCAGTCTCTATTGCCCCTAGAATGTGGGTGTGGAAATGCCTTTTCCGTCATGAGAGACATCAAAAGACACGTCACTTCCTGTCTAACCCTTATAGAAATATTGTAGTTCCCTATATTAACCAAATATTGAATTAGAATAGACTGTATTCTAATACTTACAGTAAATAACCTTTTTTAACGGTATGGCCCGTGGGACCCAGAGGCTCTTGAAGGATGCGGGGTACTCCTGTTTCAGCTTCACCAATGACTCTTGGGTCTAGGGTCATCATATGTCCACTAGGGGCATAGGATGACTGAGAAATTATATCATGAATTACATGAGATGGAACAGTAATGATAATTCACAATGTATTGCAGGATATCTTGAAATATTACAGGTGGTTAATTCTGAACTCAACAGGTTAATTGAAAGATGTTAATTGATGTTAATTACCTCCAGCTACCTGGCTGTAGTGATAAAGCTTGCTGTGATTGCATTCTATTGTCTATTGTGCTAATTAAGTCTTCTACTGTGGAGATGTGGAATGTGACTTAGCACCCTCCAAAGGTCAGACTTATATTTACTAAAGGAATGTGTATTGTCTCGTTAGGAACCATTGTTTGATGTTGTGGGTGGAGTGTGTCATTGTCCATTAATGCAGCATTCTTTTTGTGTGTATAAAAGCCTGCCTTCTCAATAAAGATTGTCATTCGTTTGAACCAGAAACAGAGCCGTGTCTCATTATTCTGGGGGAAATCCAATGGGTCCTGTCTGCTGGATTGTGTAGAAGCTGTCGTGAGTTGGTGGAATGGAATATCGTAAACGGCGTTAACCCCTGACCGTTACAATTGTTGGCTAGCAGTGGAATGATTCCATCGCCAGAAGAACAGCTACAAGAGGACACAGGACAATGGAGGCACAGTATGAACGGCTGAAGCTCTCTTCCCTCAAGGACTTACTAGAGAACTGGGGCAGACCGGCCAGCAACCGTAAGAAAAGGGACATTATCGCAGAACTTGTCGAAATGGATAGAGCTGAAAGGCCCAGCGTAACAGACAGGACACCCGAGGAAGAAAGTTTTGAACGGGCTGTTATACGAGGACTGGCACAGTATAGTCCTAATCCTCCACTGGAGATTATAGACCTGGTTATAGCGGCTGTGGATGCAACTTGGCTACATCAAAGAGGTGCTGCAGCAGCAGAAGTCACAGCAGCACCAACTGAAGAGAGAGGAGAGGTACATGGAAGAGGAATTCAGAAGAAGGTTACAAGAGATGCGGATACAGCACAGAGGACCAGTATCAGAGGAGGCCCTGCTGGGATGGTCGGATTTGATCCGTTGCCAACTCTGGAAGGAAGCGCTAGCTCTTGAGCAGCAACACCAGGGAAAGGTCCTCCATCCATGTAAGGTACTGGGTGCAGTATTACTTACGAATGCCAATGTTGGGGGAACAACCGAAGCAGGAGTGGACAGCTGAGTTAAGCAGGCTGATGCGGGCAGAGATGTGGTTGGACAAGAGCTACAGAGCCCTCTGGTGGTATATAACCCAAGAGTGCCCGTGGTCAGTGGATGACAGCCCCATGGAAGGCTATGACTATGATGGCCTGGGATTGTTGTATTGGAGGATATCCAGTGATCCTGACTTTGGCGATGATTGGGAGTGGCGCTTGGAGGAAATAATGGAGCACAGAGAACAAAAATTAAATGTCTCGGAAGGGCACTGGTTACAGGAAGATTTGGAGTTCCTGGCCATCCAGGAATGGGAGCTGGAGATCGCCTACAGACAGCTGCTAGACTCTGCTCAGCAGCAGGGTGGGGCTCCCGTTGCCTGGGACTATGAGGAATATTCAGATGACAACTCTGAAATCCTGGCTAATGAATTGTCAGTGGAAAATATAGAGATTGCCATCCCTAAAGCCAAAGCGGAGGATGTGGAGTTCCAGGGAGCCGGGGCAGTTGTCCCCTATCTCCAGCAACAAGCTGAGGTGGTAAAGCTTTTACTTCCAGCTGAATTACTGGCAGCAGGGCAGGATGCTACTGACTGCTGCACACCACTGCAGCTTGAGCTGATATCCGGGGATAGGACTATAGTCTCCACTTACAGCAACCCAGCAGAAGAGCTGGCAACAGAGCAGAGTGCCACAGGCCTCTGCTCCCAACTAACGGAAGAGGGAGTTCCTGTGGTAGTGGATGGGACTTCAGTCTTCACTGACACAACCCCAGAAAATGGTGCGGCACTGAGACAGGAGGATGTCAGCTTTGCTTTGCAAGCACCAGAGATTTTTACTTACCACAAGTGGATGGGACTTCAGTCTCTACTGGTATACCCCAGGTATGGGGGGCAGTTGGCCCAGATCCCCAACAGCATGATGAACTGAGTCCAGTCATCCTGTCTTCACTCCAGCGGCTGAAAGGACTCCAGGGAGAAGGGCCAGTCCAGGCCTCTCCCCAGCGGCAGGCATGTTCTCTGAGAGAGGCAGAGGTTGGCTGGGTGAGTAATGCTCTGTTTGGAGCAATTTATTTGGGGTACTGTGTGGATACCAGCATTGGAGGAATGGAACTATGGACTAACTTTTGAGTCAACCCTTCTGGGGTCCCCTCCTCCTGTGTTAGTCTCCTGACGAAAGGTGAGAGATGTAACTGTATGGCCCGTGGGACCCAGAGGCTCTTGAAGGATGTGGGGTACTCCTGTTTTAGCTTCACCAATGACTCTTGGGTCTAGGGTCATCCTATGTCCACTAGGGGCATAGGATGACTGAGAAATGATATCATGAATTACATGAGATGGGACAGTAATGATAATTCACAATGTATTGCAGGATATCTTGAAATATTACAGGTGGTTAATTCTGAACTTAATAGGTTAATTGAAAGATGTTAATTGATGTTAATCACCTCCAGCTACCTGGCTGTAGTGATATAGCGTTCTGTGATTGCATTCTATTGTCTATTATGCTAATTAAGTCTGCTACTGTGGAGATGTGGAATGTGACTTAGCACCCTCTAAACGTCAGATGTCTGACTTATGTTTACTAAAGGAATGTAAACATCGTTAGGAACCATTGTTTGATGTTGTCATTGTCCATTTGATTAATGCAGCATTCTTTTTGTGTATACAGTATAAAAGCCTGCCCCCTCAATAAAGATTGTCATTAGTTTGAACCAGAAACAGAGCCGTGTCTCGTTATTCTGGGGGAAATCCAATGGGTCCTGTCTGCTGGATTGTGGAGTGTCAGAAGCTGTCGTGGGTTGGTGGAATGGAATATCGTAAACGGCGTTAACCCCTGACCCTTACAACCTTTTTGACTTTAGCTTAAAAAAAACACAATAAACTATCAAAACTGTTTAACCACTTAAGGACCGCCTCCTGCACATATACGTCAGCAGAATGGCACGGCTGGGCACATGTACGTACAGGTACATCCTGTACTAGTACCCAGCCATGTAAACACAGCTTCCCCGTCCTTCACTGTGGCGGCGTCATCAATCGCGTGATCCCTTATACAGGGAATTGCAATCGATGATGTCACACCTACAGCCACACCCCCCTACAGTTGTAAATACACATTAGGGAACGCATAACCCCTACAACTCCCAAACTGCAAATGTCATTTTCACAAAAAACAATGCAATTTAAATGCTGATCGCCGCCATTAGTAGTAAAAAAAAAAAAAATGATAAAAATGCAATAAAACTATCCCCTATTTTGTAAACGCTATAAATTGTGCGCAAACCAACCGATACACGCTTATTGCAATTTTTTTACCATGCAATAAAACTATCCCCTATTTTGTAAACGCTATAAATTGTGCGCAAACCAACCGATACACGCTTATTGCAATTTTTTTACCAAAAATAGGTAGAAGAATACGTATCGGCCTAAACTGAGGAAATTTTTTTTTTTAATATATATATTTTCGGGGGATATTTATTATAGAAAAAAGTTAAAAATATTGCATTTTTTTCAAAATTGTCGCTATATTTTTGTTTATAGCACAAAAAATAAAAACCGCAGAGGTGATCATATACCACCAAAAGAAAGCTCCATTTGTGGGGAAAAAAGTCCGGCAATTTTGTTTGGGAGCCACGTCGCACAACCGCACAGATGTCAATTAAAGCGACGCAGTGCCGAATTGCAAAAAGGGGCAAGGTCCTTTAGCAGCATTTTGGTCCGGGTCTTAAGTGGTTAATGTCAAAAAAATACCTTGAAAATTAAGTTATGGTTATGACTAGAAGCATAACAACTATTCCTGAATATTCTCAATAATAGAACTCTTAAATCGGAGCTCCACCCACCACTGCAAAGAGTAAAAGCACATACTGCAGCTGCTGACTTTTAACCACTTTCCCACCGCGCCATAGGCATTTTACTGCTACGGCGCGGTGGAGTTATCTTGGGACGACGTCCCTGGGACGTCGTCCTTCACTTCCGCGATTGCGGGTCCCCTGGGACGCACTCGCGAAAGTGTCCGTGCTCGCCGGGTCTAGAAGACCCGGCGCATCACGGATCACGGTAAATTGCCGCTGATAGCGGCCGTTTACCACGTGATGACGCCGGTTCCTCCCTCTCCTGCGTCTCCTCTCTGTACCGTTCAGTACAGTGTGCGAGGAGAGGGGGGGGGAGCGGGGTGTCAGCAGCTGAGCTGTGGCTGGATCTGTGACAAATGCAGTCACAGATCCAGCCATCCCTCAATCCATCCCACCTCTGCAATCCCCAGTACCCAGCAATACCACAGTACTCGGCAATACCTCAATACTCGGCAATACCCCAGTACTCGGCAATACCCCAGTACTCGGCAATACCCCAATACTCGGCAATACCCCAGTACTCGGCATGACCCCAATACTCGGCAATACCCCAGTACTCGGCAATACCCCAATACTCGGCAATACCCCAATACTCGCCAATACCCCAATAACCTGCATGATACTTTGCAATACCCCAATACTCTGCAATACCGCCTATGGGGATTTTTAAGTAGCGAAGTTTGGCGCCACTCCACGAGTGTGAGCAATTTTGAAGTGTGACATGTTGGGTATCTATTTACTCGGCGTAACTTTATCTTTCACATTATGAAAAAAAATTGGGCTAACTTTACTGTTTTGTTTTGTTTTAAGCACAAAACAGTTTTTTAAAAAAAAACATGCGTTCAATAAATTTCTGCGAAAATACCGTGCAAGATAAAAAGTTGTAACGGCCGCCATTGTATTCTCTAGGGTCTTTGCTAAAAAATCATATATAATGTTTTGGGGTTCTATGTAATTTTCTAGCAAATAAATGATGATTTTTCCATGTAGGAGAGAAATGTCAGAATTGGTCTGGGTGTTCCAGAACGCCTGATGGCGTTCCCTGCATGTTGGGCCTCTGTGTGTAGCCACGCTGTGTAAAAGTCTCACACATGGGGTATCGCCATACTCAGGAGGAATAGCAGAATGTGTTTTGGGGTGTAATTTGTGGTATGCATATGCTGTGTGTGAGAAATAACCTGCTAATATGACAGAAACAAGTTTTTGTTTTTTGTTTTTACAGAATTTTCAGTCGTTTTACTTTTATAGCGCAAAAAAGAAAAAACCCAGAGGTGATCAAATACCACCAAAAGAAAGCTCTATTTGTGTGAAAAAAAAGGACAAAAATTTCAAATGGGTACAATGTTGTATGACTGAGTAATTGTCATTCAAATTGTGAGAGCACAGAAAGCTGAAAATTGGTCTGGTTAGGAAGGGGGTTTAAGTGCCCAGTGGTCAAGTGGTTAATATTCGGACACCTTTCAGTGATGTCGGCACCGCAGCTGATGTTTCTATCAGCTGTCGGGTGCATGCCGCCTCCATTGTGAGTAAGGGAGCCTGGCAGTGAAGCCTTATGTCTTCATGCCGGGAACCCTACTGCACATGCTCGAGGCTCCGATGTCAATACCCACGGCTGAGGCTACCAGAAGTAGGAAGAGGATACCTGTGAAAAACAGGGATCCTGTCCCCCTCCTCCCTGAAAGGTGCCAAATGTGGCACCAGAGGGGGGGGGAGTACAACAAGCAGAAGTTCCACTTTTGAGTGGAATTCCGGTGGCCATGGAAGGAAGAGAGAGGAGGAGGGAGCCCGGTCGGTGATGTCAATACCCACGGCTGAGGCTCCCAGAAGTAGGAACAGGATACCTGTGAAAAACAGGTATCCTGTCCCCCTCCTACCCGAAAGGTGCCACATGTGGCACCGGAGGGGGGAGGAGTACAACGAGCAGAAGTTCCACTTTTCAGTGGAATTCCGCTTTAAAAATCACATTCATATACAGTATTTCCCCCCATATGAATACTATGAAGACTAATCAGTGAATACTTCAAACAATATCATAATTAATATAGAAAAATATAAACGAAAAATATAAACCAAAAACAACTATAGGTAACATTGTTCAGTTAATCATGCTTATAACTACTCCAATATAATTTATTAATATATTGGGAACTTATGTTAATTTGATTATTAATGCAGTAAATAATACCATATGGAATGTATGTGTTTACTGTGCTGTACCTCAAAATTAAATATATGATGATGCTGCAACTTATATGTAAGACACACACACCAGAATAACAGAAAAAATAAAAAGCTGCACAAAAAATCTAAAAGTGGTTGTGTATATGTGTATATACGTAAAAATTCTGAAATGTAAATAGAAGAAACTGTCTCCTGTCTGAGTCTCTTCCGCTGAACTTCAATGAAAATTCACACACAAATAAATGTAACCTTAAGCTTACTAAACAACCATTGAATATAAAAGTGATTAAAGTTGCGGGCCAATTGCCCCTAAACAATGTGAGAACGCTGAAATGTCCACAGCAAAGGTGAAATTCCAAACAGAAGGGGATCTCCCAAAGATGTAGATTCCTTTAACCAGAGTCCACAGTGGCACATGAATAACACCCAGAAAAGAGTGAAAATGTAAAAGGATCCTCCACCACCATGTACTAGCTGCTTACCAGACTGTATGATCCCTTGGTTAAAAGAGATCACACATGCTTTGTGGCTTATTTCCCAGCCCTGGGTCTTTGCGTGTCAGCGAAAGTTTTTTTTTACAAATGTTCAGCTCAAACGTCCACCACAGCAGGTATTTACATAGCCCATGTGGAACAAGAAAAAATATATTTATTAAAAGTTTTAAAATTGCACTTACAATTATGTTGGTGTATATAGACGATACAATTTGTAAAAACGAGCCGGCCAGCTCTCGATCACAGCCAGTAGCTTCCGGGACTGGCACGGTACGCGATGACGTCAGCACGCCGCTACCCTACGCCGTTTCGTCTTAATAGATGTCTTCCAGGGGCACGGGAAGACGGGTAGAGACCCAGGGCTGAGAAATAAGCCACAAAGCATGTGTGATCTCTTTTAACCAAGGGATCATACAGTCCTGGTGGTGGAGAATACTTTTACATTGTCACTATTAGTGTTGCTCACGAATATTCGCATTGCGAATATTCGCTACGAATATTGCATATTCGAGTATTTGCGAATAACTCGAATATCGCGGCGAATATTCGCTATTTCGAATATTCGTATTTTTCAAATTTCGCAATAATTTTTGCAATCAATTTCGCACTAGCGAAATTTCGCTATTTTTTTTTTATAAAATATAGCGAATATTCGTAAATATCGAATATTCGTGATATTTTATAAAAAAAAAAAAATTGCGAAATTTCGCAATTTTTTTTTATAAAATATCATGAATATTCGATATTAACGAATATTCGCAAATATTCTTCGAAATATTCGCGAAATATCGCGGAATCGAATATGGTGTATTCCGCTCATCACTAGTCACTGGGCCACTGCGGACTCTGGTTTAAGGAATCTACATATTTTGTTGGCCTTTCGGACATGATGGGGATTTTTTTGGGGGTATTTATAACTTTTTATTATAGAGTGTGTGGTGGAAATATGGTGCTTGGGTGCAAGACTTTTGTGCTTGGTGCACTATAAACCGTTTTATTATATATTTTTTTAATAAAGAATATAAGAGTGCAGCAATTGTGAAGATTTTTTTTCACTGCTGCTCCTGCAAAAAAAAAAAAATCAATAATAAGTATTTTTTTTTTTTGGAAAAGGCCACAAAAAAGTGGTGACACAGAAGGAAGACTACCTGCGACTAAGAAGAAGAAACAGCAATTATGAAGACATTTTATTTTGCTGCTGCTATAAAAAGATAAATTACAAAAAAAATTTACAAAAACGCAACCACTGCTGACGCAGAAAGAAAAAAAAAACATCCGCGATGCAGAATGGGGGACATCAATTATACCATAAATTTTCTTAGTGCAGCTGCGCCTCAATAATCCGTTTTTTTATATAAAAAAAGTATACCACCGCTGTGCTGATGCAGAAAGAATAATACCTGGGACACAGAAGGGGGAATACTAATAATGAAGCAATAGAACTTGGTACTGCAAAACAAAAAGAAGAAAAAATGATTAATGAACAAAAAAAATGGGATTAGTGGTGACACAGAACACTTCAGTAGCACCACAACACTGCTATTCACACTGCACTACACTGTGTTATTCACACCGCACTACACTGTATTATAGACTCTGCACTGCAGTGCATTATATATACTGCACTGCACTGTGAGTAAGTGAGTGAAAAACGTATAGAGCGCAACGCTTGCGAACTGAATCGCCTCTGGGCGCTGTTTCCATTCCTTGGATAAAGGAAGGCTTTGCCTTCAGAAGAGATGAGTTTTAATCATTCTCCTGAAGGCCAAGTGGTCTGACTCCAGTCGGATGGTAGTTGGTAGTGCATTCCACAGTCGCGGTCCTTGGACAGCGAATCTCCGATCTCCTTTGGATTTGTATCTTGCCTTTGGTATGTGCAGTAGATTTTGATTTGTGGATCGCAGAATGCGATTGGGGTTATGGGCTTTTATTTTTTCGCATAGATATTGGGGAGCGTTTCCTTGAATACACTTGTGTGTAAGGCAGAGTGCCTTAAAAATGATTCTGTCTTTCACTGGCAGCCAATGAAGAGATCTCAGCGAAAGGGAGATTGACTCCCATGGTTTTTTACCAGTCACTAATCGAGCAGCCGTATTTTGAACGACTTGCAGACGAGTGATTTGGTATTTTGGAAGACCTAAATAGAGGGCATTTGCATAGTCGAGTCTGGAATTGATGATTGTTCCCACCACGACTGCAATGTCCTCTTTAGGAATAAAAGGGGTGAGTCGGCTTAACTGGCACAGCAGATGATGGGATCCGCTGACTACCGCCCCTATTTGTGCATCCATTGTCATGTGGGAGTCAAAAATGACTCCGAGACTTTTGACTTTGGCGCTCAGGGCGATAATTTTTCCCAGGATGGGTGGTGGGGTCCAAGTTGAGGTGGGGAGACTTTTCGTGTTTGCGTGTAACAGGAGAAGCTCAGTTTTTTAACCATTGCGTTTAACCACTAGCCGACCAGCTGCCGTCGTTCTACGGCGGCAGGTCGGCTCTCCTGGGCGAGAGCCCGTAGCTCTACGTCGGGACATTCGCGGCCACTAGGGGGCACGTGCGCGCCGCCGGCGGCCCGCGCGCACGCCCCCCGATCGCCCCCGAGTCCAGGGCGCGATCGCCGCCGGGCACGCGCGCGCGTTCGTTACAGAGCGGGGAACGGGAGGTATGTGTGTAAACACATTCCTCTCGTTCCTGTCAGCGGGGGAAATGGAATGTATGAACGGAAGATCAGTGATTTCCCCTATTGAGTCAACCCCCCCCATACAGTTAGAACACAAATAGGAACACACTTAACCCCTTCCCCGCCCCCTAGTGTTAACCCCTTCACTGCCAATGGCATTTTTATAGTAATCCAATGCATTTTTATAGCATGCCAATGGTCCCAAAAATGTGTCAAAAGTGTCCGATGTGTCCGCCATAATATCGCAGTACCAAAAAAAAAACGCTAATCGCCGCCATTACTAGTAAAAAAAATATATTAATAAAAATGCCATAAAACTACCCTCTTTTTTATAAACGCTATAAATTTGGCGCAAACCAATTAATAAACGCTAATTGCGTTTTTTTTTTAATGAATAATATGTAGAAGAATACATATCGGCCTAAACTGAGGAAAAAAAAAGTTTTTTTATATCTTTTTTGGGGATATTTATTATAGCAAAATGTAAAAAATATTGAATTTTTTTCAAAATAGTCGCTCTATTTTTGTTTATAGCGCAAAAAATAAAAACCGCAGAGATGATCAAATACCACCAAAAGAAAGCTCTATTTGTGGGAAAAAAAGGACGCCAATTTTGTTTGGGAGCCACGTCGCACGACCGCGACAGTTGTCAGTTAAAGCGACGCAGTGCCGAATCACAAAAAGTGCTCTGGTCTTTGGACAGCAATATGGTCCGGGGCTAAAGTGGTTAAGATAACTGGATGTCATCCAGTTATCTATTATGGTGAGGGTTCTCTCTAATCCGGGCGAGTGATCCTTTCTGTTGCTGACGCGGAGATACAGTTGAGTGTCGTCTGCGTAGGAATGGTAAAGTAGATTCTGGTTGCTGATGATCTCAAAGAGGGGACGGAGATAGATATTGTACAGTACCGGTGACAAGGGAGATCCCTGAGGGACTCCGCATGATACCGTACGCATTTCTGACGTGAAAGATCCCAATTTCACTGTTTGTGATCTGTTTTCCAAGAAGGAAGAGAACCAGGCTAGATCCTCTTCTGTGACTTTGGCCACTTTAGCTAGCCAAGCAAGTAGTAGTCCGTGGTTTACCGTGTCAAAGGCCGCACTTAGGTCCAACAGGATCAGGAGGGAAGATTCTCCTTCATCTAGGCCTCTTGAACATCATCCCATATTTTTACCAGAGCAGATTCAGTTCTGTCACCTCGACGGAAGCCTGATTGAAACGTATCGAGTAATTTTTGGGTTTCTAAATGCAGTTGTAACTGTTGTACAACTTCTTTCTCTATTATCTTGGAAAAAACATTTAGACCCATTATGGGTCTCCTATTGTTTGGGTCTTTCGGGTCAAGGGTGGGTTTTTTCAGGATCGGTTTTATGGTACCTTGTTTCAACAAGGCAGGCACCATGCCCTCCTTGAATGATTGGTTTATAAGCTGCGTGATAGCTGGTGCCAGTATATCGGCACTTTCTTTCAGCAGTTTTGTGAGAAAAATGTCAATGGGTGCTGTGCTGTTGCGCAGAGACCAAATGATATTTTTAGTGGCAGCGATGGAGATGGATTTTAAGGTGAATTTCTGTGCTTAAGGCGGGTATATAATGGTGTCAGGGTTGGGATTCGGGGCGGGATTCATGCAGATTCCATTTTGCTTAATGCTTTTCCAGATTCTTTCAATTTTATTAATGAAAATTCTTGTGAATCAGCATTGGGGGGCTCTAAACAGGCTGGATTCATCGATTGTGACACCAGCTTGAAGAGTTCGCGGGGGCGGTTTAGGGCCTTGGTGATGATGTTGGCGAAATTTTAATTTTTTTGCCATAAAGATTTCTTTATGATATTTCTTTGTTATTTTCTTATAAATGGTGTGGTTTCTATCCGAAGAGGTCCTTTTCCATGCAGCTTCTGCTCTTCTACGCTCTTGATTTAGCAACGTCAGCTGGTCGTTAAACCAGCCGGCGTTGTTTTTCCGAATGCAAGTTTTGCGTTTTGGTGCCACCCAGTCGGCAAACTGAAGTAGCGCCTTGTTGATGGCGTCAAGTGTTTCTACGACTGTTTGTTGTTGTTGGATTGTGTTTATTTTATTTCCTAGGGTCGTTTTGAAGAGTTCCGAGTGGAGCTTCTTCTGGGACCTAGTCCAGTGAGTTATCACCGGTTTTCTTGTTTTATTTGGCCTGAGGTGGTTGGCGATTTTAAATTTAATGGCATGGTGATCGGTCCATGGTAGTGGCTCATTTTCCCCGATCTCAATTTCCAAATCCTGTTTGAAAATGAGATCGAGGTTATGACCTGAGGCATGAGTGGGACCTTGTATTAATTGCTGCAGACCTAATCCTTCCAGATGGTCGATGCAAGCGTCAGCGACTGGGTCCAAAAGGTGTTTGATGCTTAGGGTGTAAGAGGAGATGAATTCTGTTAATGACGTGACAAGGTGCGTTTTTGGGCCAGGAGGTCTATAGCACAGTAACATATGGACCGTGTCTTGAGGATTTGTTTGCAGCTGTAGAGTGAGGGTTTCCATGAATGGAAGCGAGTATTGGAGAACTGGTTTGGTGATCGAGAGGTGAATCTTGTGGATCACTGCCAGACCTCCTCCTCTTTGCTCCACTCTGTTCTGCATTTGGATGCAATAATTTGCAGGCACCAAGAGCCGAGAACACCGGGCAGAGGGACGGCGTGTCCCCGGCATGGGACATTTCAGGGCTCAGGTAAGTAAAATGGGGGGCTGGGGGTCCGGTCACTGACACAAGCTTTTACAGCCCCTTTAACTTACAATTTTACTAAACAATAAAGCACTAATTTCATAGCAAAACTATGTTCAATTTAATTTTGCATTTATCCCTACCACCAAATTAAAGCCCTATATGTCTTAAAGAGTAACTCCACTTTTGTTGTGAAAAAAACATTCCCCTATGTATTGGTGATCAATGTACGTTGCAAGCATTTTAAAGCAGAGTTCCACCCAAAAATGGAACTTTCGCTTTTTAGAACCCCCCCCTCCGGTGTCACATTTGGAACCTTTCAGGGGGAGGGGGAGCAGATACCTGTCTAATCCAGGTATTTTCCCCCACTTCAGGGCATAGATCGATGCAGGCTCCTTGTCTTCTGGGAGACACACAGGTCCCAGAAGACAGCAGGGACCAGTGAGGACGCGCAGCATGACTCGCGCATGCGCAGTAGCCACACAGCTCCGCTTCCTGATTCCCTTACCAAAGATGGTGGCGCCTCCACCAGAGAGCCAAGGGAAAGATCAGCTTTGGGTGAGGACATCAAGGGCACCCTGGACAGGTAAGTGTCCATATTTTAAAAGTCAGCAGCTGCAGTATTTGTAGTTGCTGACTTAAAAAAAACAAATCGTCAGAAGTCCGCTTTAACAAACTTTGTTGGAGATTCCTTTTGTTATTCTGAAGAAATTCCTGTGTCCATGTGGTAAGTGAATCTAATGGGAATGGTTTCATATTTATCAATCAACTGCTGCACATGCAGGGCTCTAATGAGGAACATTGCAGGGTCAGAAAGAAAAAGAACGGAGGGCGCACCGACCTAGTGTGATACCGTTTGGGTAACTTTTATTAAAATATTAAAATCAATCATTATACTCACAATTTGAGTTTTAAAATTGAGCCTTGAAAGACAGCACAGCAACAAGACACAGCAACACCAGCAGACTATGATAGTCCCTTGAGTCTACAATCGATGTTTTCAGAGCTGACGCATTTCGGGGGCGTACCCCTTTCTGGGACCACTACAGACCACCATCTCTGAAGAAAGGGGTACGCCCCCGAAACGCGTCAGTCCTGAAAACATCGATTGTAGACTCAAGTGACTATCATAGTCTGCTGGTGTTGCTGTGTCTTGTTGCTGTGCTGTCTTTCAAGGCTCAATTTTAAAACTCAAATTGTGAGTATAATGATTGATTTTAATATTTTAATAAAAGTTACCCAAACGGTATCACACTAGGTCGGTGCGCCCTCCGTTCTTTTTCTTTCTGCTCCCAGTTTCATGAATTCCCACGATTCTGAGGAGGGCTGCAAGACTCTGGAAGATACCGTCTAATTGGATTACACCACCCCATAGCAAGAGATACCGGAGCGCAGGAGATTTGTCTTTGTTTGTTACATTGCAGGGTCTGCATCCCTTTAGAATTAATGTTCTACTTGAAGTATCTCACCAAAAATTAAATTTTTGTTGCAGGTAATTCCTGAAATTTGACTTAGTGTAGACTTGTGGGAAAATCAGTAAGGGTACTTTCATACTGAGATGGTGCCGGCATTAGTGGTAAAGCGCTGCTAGTTTTGGTGGCACTTTGCCACTGTTATAGTGGCACTTTTTGGCTGCTAGCAGGGTGCTTCTATCCCCTGCTAGCGGCTGAAGAAATGGTTAAAAGCACCCGCGTTGTGGCGCTGCTGAAGCACTCTGCAGATGCTTTGGCAGCGCTGCCCATTTATTTTAACGGACAGGGCGTTTTGGGAACGGTGTATACCACGCTCCCACACCGCCCCAAAGATGCTGCTTTTTTCCCATCCTGCAATCGCTCTGTCACAGTGTGAAAGCACTCGGGCTTTCACACTGGGGAATCATGAGAATCGCTTTTCAGGCGCTTTACGGGTACTATTTTTAGCTCTAAAATGCCAGAAAGGGGCCCCAGTGTGAAAGTACCCTAAGACAATCACACAAGCAGGTGTTATGTTTCTGGGGGGCCGTTCTGTGCACATTCTGTGTACAGAACACCTCCAGGTTGCCATATTGCATTGCGTTAACAGAAAATTACAGATTGCAGATTGATAAGGAAAGGTATTTTTTAAATAACAATTACAATATCACAATATGACTTGTGTTGCAATTTTATATGCTATACATTTTTTTTTTTGTTTGCCACAAAAGTGGAGTTACCCCCTTAAAGTGGAGTTTCCATCCCAAAATGTTTTTTTCACTATTGTGCTCATTAGACCTAAAAAAAAAAAAAAAAAAAAAAAGGACCTAGGATTCTGACATCATCTCCCTCTAATGCTCCTGGGAAATGTGCGTCATCATTTCCCAGGATCAGGGCTTTTTTTCTGGGGGAACTTGGGGGAACTCAGTTCCACCACCTTTGGCTCAGACCCTTTGGTGCCCGCTCTCCACAATCAATTGTGAACACAGAAGTCTGGTTTCTGTGTTTACAAGTGACTGCTTTGTAACCCCCTGAACTCTGCACACTGTATGTAATGCAATTCTGGTATTTAATGCCCCTTTAAGACCCTTCTACTGTTTGTGAAATCTGAACGGGTCGTGGTTGAGTTCCTGCACCTATTTTCTGAGAAAAAAAGCTCTGCCCAGGATGCAGTGCAATTATCACTCCCCATCCAAGACTTCCAGGAAGTAAGTGCTTGTGGGCTTCACAATGCCCACAAGCAAAATGACAACGGTGTGGACATCTTTTTTGAATAACTACAGTGCCTGCCGCCGAGAATGTGTTTTTAACACGCCAGCATCGCGCTGAATCTCGGCGACAGGCTGCCGATATCTCGCACTCGCTGGAATAGTAAAAGCACATTCCAGCGAGTGCGTCATAGAAGCGACGGGGATCCGACGCGGATTCCCGCCAATTCTACACGTGGGCGGAGTTTGTTATGAATCCTGAAGGAGAAATCCCCGCCAGATTTTTAAAGAAAAATCCGGCATGGGTTCCCCCCTCAGGAGCATAACGGGCCCTTAGGTCTGTTATGGGTTGTAAGGAGACCCCCTACGCCGAAAAAACGGCGTGGGGGTCCCCCCACAATCCATAACAGACCCGTATCCAAAGCACACCGGCCGGCCGGTCAGGAAGGGAGTGGGGGCGAGCGAGCGCCCCCCCCCTCCTGAGCCGTACCGGGCAGCATGCCCTCAACATGGGGGGGTTAGGTGCTCTGGGGCAGGGGGCGCACTGCGGCCCCCCACCCCAGAGCACCCTGTCCCCATGTTGATGAGGACAGGGCCCCTTCCCGACAACCCTGGCCGTTGGTTGTCGGGGTATGCGGGCGGGAGGCTTATCGGAATCTGGAAGCCCCCTTTAATAAGGGGGCCCCCAGATACCGGCCCCCCACCCTAAGTGAATGAGTATGGGGTACATTGTACCCCTACCCATTCACCTGCAAATAAAAAGTGTAAACACAAATAAACCACACAGGGTATTGAAATATTTTATTAGTTGGCCGCCGGGGGGGGGGGTGTGTATGATCGCTTTTATAAAAGCGCCCCCCTCCGGCGGGCTTCTGTGGGGGGTGGGTGCCGCCGTCTGGTTCTCTTCCGCCGCCGGGGGGGGGCGCTTTGATAAAAGCGCCCACCACCCGGCGGGCTTCTTTCGACGCTCTCCGGGGGTCTTCTCCGCTCTCCGGGGGTCTTCTTCTTCTTCAGGACTCGCCGCCGCTAACTTTGTGTGTTAGCTCAATTACTAGCAGCGGCGAGCCCCCTCCTCTGTGACGTCTTCTTCTTCTTCTTCTCCAGATGTTGACGCGACGCTTCCTTCCGCTGTTATGCCGGGCACGCGGCTCGCAGCGAGTTATATAGGCCTGTCTTGTGACGTCGCAGTCCCATCATGCTCCGGTAGGTAGCACGTGGTACCTACCGGAGCATGATGGGACTGCGACGTCACAAGACAGGCCTATATAACTCGCTGCGAGCCGCGCGCCCGGCATAACAGCGGAAGGAAGCGTCGCGTCAACATCTGGAGAAGAAGAAGAAGAAGAAGACGTCACAGAGGAGGGGGCTCGCCGCCGCTAGTAATTGAGCTAACACACAAAGTTAGCGGGGGCGAGTCCTGAAGAAGAAGAAGACCCCCGGAGAGCGGAGAAGACCCCCGGAGAGCGGAGAAGACCCCCGGAGAGCGGAGAAGACCCCCGGAGAGCAGGAGAAGACCCCGGAGAGTGGGAGAAGACCCCCCAGCCGCCGAAGACGTCGAAAGAAGCCCGCCGGGTGGTGGGCGCTTTTATCAAAGCGCCCCCCCCGGCGGCGGAAGAGAACCAGACGGCGGCACCCACCCCCCACAGAAGCCCGCCGGAGGGGGGCGCTTTTATAAAAGCGATCATACACACCCCCCCCCCCCCGGCGGCCAACTAATAAAATATTTCAATACCCTGTGTGGTTTATTTGTGTTTACACTTTTTATTTGCAGGTGAATGGGTAGGGGTATGTACCCCATACTCATTCACTTAGGGTGGGGGGCCGGTATCTGGGGGCCCCCTTATTAAAGGGGCTTCCAGATTCCGATAAGCCTCCCGCCCGCATACCCCGACAACCAACAGCCAGGGTTGTCGGGAAGGGGCCCTGTCCTCATCAACATGGGGACAGGGTGCTCTGGGGTGGGGGGCCGCAGTGCGCCCCCTGCCCAGAGCACCTAACCCCCCCATGTTGAGGGTATGCTGCCCGGTACGGCTCAGGAGGGGGGGGCGCTCGCTCGCCCCCACTCCCTTCCTGACCGGCCGGCCGGCGTGCTTTGGATACGGGTCTGTTATGGATTGTGGGGGGACCCCCACGCCGTTTTTTCGGCGTAGGGGGTCTCCTTACAACCCATAACAGACCTAAGGGCCCGTTATGCTCCTGAGGGGGGAACCCATGCCGGATTTTTCTTTAAAAATCCGGCGGGGATTTCTCCTTCAGGATTCATAACAAACTCCACCCACGTGTAGAATTGGCGGGAATCCGCGTCGGATCCCCGTCGCTTCTATGACGGCTTTGTCTCCATCGCGGCAAGCCAGCTCGGCGCTGGCTCCCGCGATGGGGCTCGTAGGTGGTCAATCTCGCCGAGAAAGGGAGCGAGATTGACACAATATCCCAGTCACCTACTGTATGCGGATCGGTGGCGGATTGTAAAATAGTAAGTGACCGGATTTATATTATAAAAATGCATGATGAAAGGACATACATTTAAAACATGCTAATTGTGTTTGGGACCCCGCTTTAAACACTGTAAATAATTTATTTAGGTAGGAAAAGTAGTCACAGAATTAGTGTCAAGTAGCAATGCTGATTGCTGATAAATTTGGTCTCAACAGCAACACATCAATAGCTGGTTGTCATGAATATATTGTTTGATATTGACATATGCTTTAGTCTAACAATTTCGAAATATTTAATTTGTTTTTATTGCATAATGTGTGTGACTATTTAGTAGCAATCATTGTAGGTTTCAAGATAGTGTCTGATGGGGAATTTTACAATATCAGTGACTAAGCAAGGACTCATCACAGTTACTGTTAGAAAGCTATATGATGTTAGGATTTTACAAGCTAAAGTGCCCAGAGGACATTTACAACTGACTTCAGTAATCACTACAAAATAAAGCATGATTCATTTAAAGGAAGTCTGTATGACTTCCTGGTTCCTATCAAGGAGACACAATAAAAAGCAAATGTTTCTTTCGAATGAAGACATGAAATTTTGATCTCTAAACCTGCATGATATTATTTTTATGAGACATATAAAATATTTACCTTATATTTACTGATGTGTGGACTATTTACAGTAGATTGAAGTGATTAAACTGAATGCCATGTGTTCAGAAGTGATTATGGATTAGAGGATTTACATCCACACTGCATCTATAAAATGTGAATGTAAGTGAGCATGTAAATGATCTGGTAATGCAATGTCGCCTGCTATAATGTTTACAGTGGGAAACAGACCTACTCCAAATCTTCTTTTCGTTCAGGTTTTAATTCCAATCTCTCTAGGAGAATAATACCAAAATATTTACAAAATATAATAATTTATGTATCACAAATTAATACATTTCACTTTGATAAGTAAATCAGACATTTATCTATAAAATGCTGATTTTATTTTTGACAGTTATCCAAAAACTATTCTACAGTTAACCTAATAAAGCACCATTCATCTATAAAATGCTGATTTTATTTCAGACCTTTATTCAGAAACTATTTTACAGTTACCCTAATAAAGCACCATTGGTACTGTTATATTTTCTTCGGGTGCATAGTAGAATTGAAATATGTATTATATCTTTCTGCTAAATTTCCAAAATCATATAATCCTGCGGACCTACAGTACAGACCAAAAGTTCTCATTCCAAGAGTTTTATTTATTTTCATGACTATGAAAATTGTAGATTCACACTGAAGGCATCAAAACTATGAATTAACATGTGGAATTATATACATAACAAAAAAGTGTGAATCAACTAAAAATATATGTCATATTCTAGGTTCTTCAAAGTAGCCACCTTTTGCTTTGATTACTGCTTTGCACACTCTTGGCATTCTCTTGATGAGCTTCAAGAGGTAGTCACCTGAAATGGTCTTCCAACAGTCTTGAAGGAGTTCCCAGAGATGCTTAGCACTTGTTGGCACTTTTGCCTTCACTCTGCGGTCCAGCTCACCCCAAACCATCTCGATTGGGTTCAGGTCCGGTGACTGTGGAGGCCAGGTCATCTGGCGCAGCACCCCATCACTCTCCTTCTTGGTTAAATAGCTCTTACACAGCCTGGAGGTGTGTTTGGGGTCATTGTCCTGTTAAAAAATAAATGATGGTCCAACTAAACGCAAACCGGATAGAATAGCATGCTGCTGCAAGATGCTGTGGTAGCCATGCTGGTTCAGTATGCCTTCAATTTTCAATACATCCCCAACAGGGTCACCAGCAAAGCACTTCCACACCATCACACCTCCTCCTCCATGCTTCACGGTGGGAAAAAGGCATGTAGATTCCATACGTTCACCTTTTCTGCGTCGCACAAAGACACGGTGGTTGGAACCAAAGATCTCAAATTTGGACTCATCAGACCAAAGCACAGATTTCCATGGTCTAATGTCCATTCCTTGTGTTCTTTAGCCCAAACAAGTCTCTTCTGCTTGTTGCCTTTCTTTAGCAGTGGTTTCCTAGCAGATATTCTACCATGGAGGCCTGATTCACACAGTCTCCTCTTAACAGTTGTTCTAGAGATGTGTCTGCTGCAAAAGGTGGCTACTTTGAAGAATCTAGAATATGACATATATTTTCAGTTGTTTCACACTTTTTTGTTATGTATATAATTCCACATGTGTTAATTCATAGTTTTGATGCCTTCAGTGTGACTCTACAATTTTCATAGTCATGAAAATAAAGAAAACTCTTGGAATGAGACGGTGTGTCCAAACTTTTGGTCTGTACTGTATATCATGCCTGTTTTTAGAGAACAGTTGCTAAATATTTCACTGATTACCTGATGAGTTACTTCCCTTTAACCCCTGTATGATCAATCCATGGTGTCATGGACTTACACTATATTGCTAAAAGTTTTAGTATGCCTGCCTTTATCTTTTGGACAGTCTTCCCAGAAGAGTTGAAGCTGTTATAGCTCAAAGGGTGGGCCAACTCAATGTTGAACCCCACTGGACTTGGGATGCCATTAAAGTTCATGTGCATGTAAAGGCAGGTGTCCCAATACCATTGGCAATATAGTGTGCATTAATTTAAAATGATGGCAAGCCGTGGAAAAATATTAGCTATTGTGTCTTGAAGTACTATGTCTAGTGGTGAAAAAAGTGATTTTACACAAATTAATCTATCTTGAATCATCATAGATAAGTTGGTGTTCATTTTTCAAATCATCTGGGCAGAGACAACTCTGTGGAAAGAGATGTAAACACAAACGTTCTTTGAAGTCTGGAAATCGTTTATTGACACTTGCTAAGCAAAAGTTCATACAAGGTTTTCTTTCACTTGTTGACTTCCATGACTTCTTTGATCACCTTTAGAACACTTTCCCACAACCTCCTAGTTCCTCTTCAGAGCTGTTTCTTCATTGATTTTTTAAGGACCCTACACTACTGTCTGACATCTGATAGAAACTGGCTGAAATTTGGCCCGTGTTTATAGTAATCTATCTGACAGTAGCCGGTTCTGGATTGGCTTTTATCGAATGAGCATGCTGGAAAACCAGCATCCAATCAGCATTTGCATTCAATGGCTGCGAACACTAATCACTCTGGTGGGGCGAGTCCCCCTGCCAGAACAAAATAGCACAGCGGAAACATCGCTTGTGTTAGTACAGCAACCTGTCAGTTTTTTTCTGTTCAGCAGTGGAATAGGTAGAAAAGCTTTTAATCTCTAAGGCCGCGTACACACGACCAAATAAATCCAATCAAATCGGTCTGACAGACCGTTTTGATCGGATTTGTCTGCTGGGGTATATTGGTTTGATCACGTACACACGATCAAACCAAAATCCCTGCCGGCAGACAGCGCGGTGACATGGCAGTGACGTTGACGCCGCCACGTCACCGTCACCATCACCAGGAAGTAAAACACTTCCGCGCATGCGTCAAATCTATTCGATGCATGCGCGGGCAGATATGTCTGCTGGTTAGTGTACTAACCAGCAGACATGTCGGATGGACGGGTTCCCAGCAGACAGATTTTAATGCATGTTTTTAAAATCTGTCTGCTGGAAAAATCTGTCTGTCCGCCCATACACACGATCGAATTTGTCTGCTGAAACGGTCCGTCGGACCGTTTTCAGCAGATAGATTCGATCGTGTGTACGCGGCATTAGGCTGGTACCAAATGTCACAATCTAATTATACAATGTTCTTTGGATTTATCAACAATTATGTAGTGTGAGGGACTACTTGATTAAATATAAACTCAATAGACCATTTAGGTAGTAGGTCCTCACACTAGATGGTTGTTGGTAAATGTAATAGAGATGTTACAAAGATGACAGTACAATGAAATTGTAGACTGGCCACACAGTGTTTAGATGTCATATTAGATTTGTCAGATCAGAACATTTTACCAAAACCAAAACAGTGAGAGAAGCTTACCTGACCTATTACTAATGAAGTACCGGTACATTGTTTAGGAAAGTCCTTGCACTGAATAATTACAAGTTTAAGTGTGTTTGTAGACTGTATGATGTATAGATTTATTTTTTCATTAAAACAATTTTACAGAGTGCATTCTTTAAATATCTTTTATGAAAACAGTTGTAATTTGTACAAAACGAAAGCATGTGTGTGGTAGTTGGAAAATATTCCACGCATATAAAAAATTGTGATTGAAACTAAAGAAAAAAAGTGCAAAACTAAAGTGTGTGTGGCCACAGAAACATTTAAATTGCCACAAATAAAACCCAATATGTAATTTATGTTTTAAATTGCTAAATGTTTTCGTCTTCTAAAAACTAGTTGAATCTGTATCCATATCTTTATTTGTGAATTGATAGAAAGAAATTAGGGTGAAGAACTAAAGGACTTAAGTCTGGAATGAAAAAGATTAATGGACATTTCTGGTAACTAAGGGCAAAACCAGTACCTAGTTTTAAATGTAAACACAATGATGCAAGAACAAAGAGTACACATACTGTGCTTGTCAACATTTCAAATAGATTTGCCTCTTAGGCACATTGTTGAAAACTAACCTCCAGTTTTGTGTTGTGCAATACTCCTATACCAGGATTTTGATACTGTAGTAGTATTTGTATCTCCCTTGGCAGTATTCCAATGTATCAGAGTGTTTAATATATATGATTTATGTGCATATTCTATGAGTCATATTACTGCTAAACTTGACTTTTGATTTGGACGTCATGCATGTGTGCAGTCCCTGATTACAGCTTCCTTTTTAGTCATGGAAATCAAGATTGCACTGGAAATAATTTATACAGAACTACAGATAGCATCCAGCAACCTTCCCCCTTCCCAACATTTACACACACCTAATAAAAAAATGTACATAAAAACTGTACTTAACATATGACAATAAATACAAGTATAAAAACAATGAATCAATATGTGAATAATAATACTATAACTATTCGTGAATGCACTCTAAGGCCTTGTACACACGAGGCAATACATTTGTTCAAATCTGTCCGTCCGTCAGATTTGAACAAATCTGTCTGCTGGGATTTTGGTTTGCTCGCGTGTACACACGAGCAAACCAAAATCCCCTCCAGCAGAGAGTGCGCTGACGTGTCGGTGACGTTGACGCCGCCACGTCACCGCACCAGGAAGTAAAACACTTCCGCGCAATGCGCCGAATCCATTCGGCGGCGGTGCGGGACGACATGTCTGCTGGTAAGTGTACTAACCAGCAGACATGTCGGGCGGGCGGATTCCCATCCGATAGATTTCAAAGCATGCTTTGAAATCTGTCGGGTGGCCAAATCCGTCGGCTCGGCCATACACACGATCGAATCTGTCTGCTGAAACGGTCCAGCGGACAGATTTGATCGTGTGTACGAGGCTTAAGAGAATGGCTAGGATATGATTTATGGTTGAACTAGATGGACTAGATGGACTTGTGTATTTTTTCAACCTGACTAACTATGTAACTATGTAACTATGATACAATGTCCCCTGAGAGGTACCCCTTAGCATAATCAATAGGTTAAGGTCTCTGTGTAGCAACTGTACAGGGACAGTCTTCGGTCCTAACTCTTCAGCCAGCTAGCGTTAAGGTCCAGTTGTACTGTTGGTGCAAGTGAAAATAGTCCCAATCAAGCCTGCAGGCAGCAATAAGGATACTGGTTGGTTGTATGGTTAGTTTTTAAAGGGCTTGGTTTTTCTAGCAGCAGCTAGTAAATCCCCACAGCAACAGCATACCAGTTCCAGTGATATTGCCACTCAACACCCAGTCACGCACAGTGATTAGTCCATTCACTGCTTTTCACCCAGGTGACTGGCTGTCGGCACCACCAAACTCAGTGCTCTAGATCCCGCTCAGACGGCCCATATGCAGCATTCATGGTGGACTCTGGATAGTGATGTACACCCTCTGGTCTCCCTCATAGAAAGAGGAAGCTGTGTCCTGTACAGTCCGAGAAAATGCAGCTTTTTTTCACCCTCTCCTTTGTGGGTGGGGGAATGCAATTCAAAAAACTCTTGATTACAGGGCTCTTTCCCTCCTCCCTTGAAGTTTCCCACTGGCAGTGCAATTCAATCAACTCTTGATTTCAGTCAGGTCCTCATCTCTTTATGCTGGACAACAGTTCAGCAGCCCTCACATAGCTGTGCAGTGATGCTTCTCATAGACAATCATTTCAGAGTGAACGGTCTTGTTTACAGTTTAAAAAATGATTCGTGTGACTCTTCCATTCCAAATAAAAATAAAATAATTTATCCATACACGCCATTATATACCCACAGTTGATCCAGAAGAAGGCAAAAAAACCCCCCGAAGAGCAGGCTCCAATTCCTTCCCCAGGGGGAAAAATTCCTCTGACCCGGGGCATCCGATTTGGCATGAACCTTACCCTAAATGTTACCCACAATACCGTACATTTAGGACCCCCCGCCCTACAATCTACTGAGCTAGCCAAAAACCTTTGGAGGAGACAACCCCACATTTACACTGCACTTACTATGAAGAACCTTTTGTATTTGGAGATGAAATCTCTATTCCTCTAGATGTAATGAGTGCCCCATGTCTACTGTGTTGACTGTAATAGTGAATAAACTAACTACGAGTGTTCTTCAGGCCCTCTTATATATTTGAACTGTTGAATCTTACTCTATATTTCTTCTCTTTACAATAGTTGATGGAAATTAGCCTCTTATCTTTCCTCATAGCTAAATTTCTCCATGCCTCTTATCAGTTTGGTTGTCCTAACCTGCACTTTCTCCAACTCCTCAATATCCTTTTTGAGAACTGGAGCCCAAAACTGAACTTCATATTCCAGATGAAGTCTTACTAAAGATTTGAACAGGGGCAAAATTATATTTCTCTCTGGAGTCCATACCTCTCTTAATACAAGAAAGGACTTTGCTTGCTTTGGAAACTGCAGCCTGGCATTGCATGCGATTATTGAGCTTAAGATCTACCAAATCCCCCATATCCTTCCCCACTACGTATCCCCCCAGTTTTACTCCACCTAGTATGTATAATTCATGCATTTTCTTAGTCCCCAAGTGCATAACTTTACATTTATCAACATTAAACCTCATCTGCCACATAGTTGCCCAATTAGACAGAGCATTGAGGTCGGCTTGTATATTGGAGACATCCTGTAAGGACGTTATTCCACTGCATAGCTTGGTGTCATCTGCAAAGACAGAAATGTTACTTTTGATCCCAGACAAATATTATTTATAAAGATATTAAAAAGTAAGGGTCCCAACACTGAACCTTATGTTTGATACACCACTGATAACCTTAGACCATTCAGAGTAAGAATCATTAACCACTACTCTCTGAATTCTGTCTTTTAGCCAGTTTTCTATTCATTTACAAACTGATATTTCCAATCCTGTAGACTTTACCTTACACATGAGCCGTGTGTGCGGAACTGTATCGGACACTTTTGCAAAATCCAAGTATACCACGTCCACCCCCACCCCTCTGTCCATGGTTTTACTTACCTCTTCATATAAAGAGATTGAGTTTGTCTGGCAACTTCTGTCTTTCATGAATCCATGCTGTCTGTTGCTTAATTTTTTTTTTTTTTTAAGCAAGAACTCGTCTATGTGCTCTTTTATTAAACTCTCCAGTATTTTCCCAAATATAGAAGTTATACTAACAGGTCTATAGTTACTTGGTAAAATAAAAAGAAAAATAGTTGCGCTCAGAAAGCACAATATGACATTGTGAAAAAGTTAATTATACGTGTCAATATAAATGAATGAATAAATAAATAAATAAACCACATCTAATTTGTAAATAAAGTCCATAAATGATGATGTGATCAAGTGTAATAAGAATGGCTTATACTACAACCCAATCTTAATTAGTCCATATGAGCTGGTATCACAGAGGTGTAATTAGATGGTATGTTTAAATGATTGTCCAACATTAAATAAGGGGCAATGGTGGTCGTAGATTAAAATATCCTGGGTGGAATTCACTATCGATCTCACAGAATTCTGCAGACACATCAAAAGGTAAGTAAAGATGTACTCTTACCGGATCTTAGTGTAATTCAGGCATATCAATCCACTGGCATCTGAAGGGGGAGATCACCTCGACCGCTTGCAGTACTTCCACATAAGACTGATGAGTTTCACTGGAACTAATACTTCCCACTGGTGCAGACTCCTCGTCCAGTTCAAAGAACCGGGGGGGGGGGGGGAAAACGAGGGCTCGCAATGGTGAAATACTTCCAGGAAGTTTTATTTAAAATATGTGCAGCAGATTACACATTTAAAATTAGCGGCTAAAAAGGTATAAAAACAAAGCAGCAACAGAAAAACAATTACATGCGCCCGGGCGCACGTAATTGTTTTTCTGTTGCTGCTTTGTTTTTATACCTTTTTAGCCGCTAATTTTAAATGTGTAATCTGCTGCACATATTTTAAATAAAACTTCCTGGAAGTATTTCACCATTGCGAGCCCTCGTTTTTCCCCCCCCCTCGGTTCTTTGAACTGGACGAGGAGTCTGCACCAGTGGGAAGTATTAGTTCCAGTGAAACTCATCAGTCTTATGTGGAAGTACTGCAAGTGGTCGAGGTGATCTCCCCCTTCAGATGCCAGTGGATTGATATGCCTGAATTACACTAAGATCCGGTAAGAGTACATCTTTACTTACCTTTTGATGTGTCTGCAGAATTCTGTGAGATCGATAGTGAATTCCATCCAGGATATTTTAATCTACGACCACCATTGCCCCTTATTTAATGTTGGACAATCATTTAAACATACCATCTAATTACACCTCTGTGATACCAGCTCATATGGACTAATTAAGATTGGGTTGTAGTATAAGCCATTCTTATTACACTTGATCACATCATCATTTATGGACTTTATTTACAAATTAGATGTGGTTTATTTATTTATTTATTCATTCATTTATATTGACACGTATAATTAACTTTTTCACAATGTCATATTGTGCTTTCTGAGCGCAACTATTTTTCTTTTTATTTTTTGTTTTTCGTGTTTATCACATGTTTAATGTTGCTGCTGGATACCTTTGTTCACTTATTTATTCAATCTTTTTGTCACTTTAATTATTTAATTAATTAATTAGTTGATTAATTCTCAGTAATTGATTTTGTATTAATTAATTCACCTTTAGCGCAAGAAATTTCCCCCTTGGATAGAATATAGTTACTTGGTAAAGACTGTTCCCATTTTAAATATAGGCACCACGTTCGCCCTGTGCTAATCCAGTGGTACTATTCCAATCATTAATGAGTCCTTAAAAATTTGATACAATGGCTTTGAAATTACAGAGCTCAATTCTTTTAGAGTTGGTTCACACACAGGCGGCACCACTCCGGGGGCGGCTCTGCAAATCGTCCTGAGGACGACTTCAGAGGCGATATGCAAGACGACTTCTGTATAGAAGTCAATGCAAGTCGCCCTGAGCCCTGTACAGGAACCAAATTTCTAAGTCGGAGCGACTTGTGTCGCTCCGATTAGAATGGTTCCCCCAGTGTGAACCGACTCTTAGGATCCGTGGGTGGATGCCATCAGGTCCAGGTGCTTTATTCATCTTTATTCTGTCTAAATATTTCTGGACCATATCACTTTTAAACCATTGTGGATCATTTGGGGCTGTGTCACTCCCACCCCTATTATGGACATGATCTCCCCCATACTCCATTGTATACACAGAGCTGAAGAAAGCATTTAATACTATTGCCTTCTCCTTTTCCCCAGTCACCCACTCTAGATAATTATTATTTTTTTTTTATTGTTTATTTATGAAAGATGTAAATAAACAGAGTATATCGTCCGACAGAAAGAAAAGTTCAATTAACAAGCAGTTAAACATAGCTAATCACATCTCATATAAATCAGCGATTTCAGGCAGGAATCAACTAAGTCATGTAGGACCGCCACACATCAAGACTTAATGTAATAACCGCAGACCGGTATATACATAACCTGGAGAATTTAACTAGATCCACGCCTAAAGTATTAGTTTAAAGATATGGACAAAATATAAACAGCAACATATATGCAGATAAACAAATAAGCAGGCAAGTGCATAAAATAAAGTGAAGTAAAATAAAACAGAACAAAACAAAGCAAAAGCACCATGGGAATCAAGTACCGTGAAGAGGTTCAGATAGGAAGTCTGGTGAGAATTCAGAAACATCCCAGACGTTCCATATTTTATCAAAAAGCCATAAAGTGTCTTCAATCTTGGCAGTTAGGTGTTCCATCCGGCGTGTGTCTGCTAGAATAGCGAGGACTTGATGGAGGGTGGGGGGAGAAGTGGAGAGCCATAGCCTAGAGATGACCCTTCTGGCAGCTAAAAGAATAAAGGACATACGTTTCTGTGACGTTTTAGGAATATCTACAAGGGGCAAACCTTAAAGTGTATAGGCTTCAGGGGTATAGAGTAAGGTAGTAATTTCTGTAAAAGCTCCTGTACCTGTATCCATAAAGGCCTAATGAGGGGGCATTCCCAGAAAATATGAAAAAGGGAACCCACAGACTCCTGACACCTCCAGCAAAGATTGGAAAGGGTGGGGTCACGTGCATGTAATAATTCTGGGGTCCTATACCAGAACATCATAATCTTAAAGGCAGTTTCTCTCTGTATCACACAGCGTGAAATTTTGGACGCATTAGCCCATATCTTCCCCCAATCCAGCAATGAGATCGGATGCTGTAAAATGGAGGACCATTTGTGCATGTATTTATGCATAGCATCTGACATAGGAGGAGATTTGTGTAAAATCTTGTATATAGATGAGATTTGTTTAGGCCAGTGTTTTTCAACTCCAGTCCTCAAGGCACACCAACAGGTCATGTTTTCAGGCTTTGCATTATTTTGCACTGATGATTTGATCAGTTTCACTGCCTTAGTAATCACCACAGCCATTTCATCTGAGGGAAATTCTGAAAACTTGACCTGTTGGTGTGCCTTGAGGACTGGAGTTGAAAAACACTGGTTTAGGCTCATAGGGGCCAGCTACACACACACGCTCGAAATCCGTGGGCCTCTCTAGCGAAAGTGAGGGATAGGAACAAAGGAAGAAATGTTTAAATTGTAGGTACGGATACTGTAGGGAGGATGGGAGATCATATTTCGTTTTGAGCTCTGAGAATGACAAAAGAACATGTGTAACTGTATTAAGGGTTATGTACACAAAATTAATGTTCTAAACGTATCATCAATCTATAGCACATTAAAAGCGCTAACTAGTAGGTTCATAAACTGATCTCAGAACCTGAAAGTGTGAATTAACTCACCCTGCTTTTGGGAACCACAAGTAATACCAGAAAAATGCATGTGAACGCATGCATATGAGCGCATGTGGATCTTAAATCATGGGCTATGCCTTAATCTAGATCAGTCATCAGCTGGCATAAGTATGCAACCTTGTATCAAAAATACACGCGTTCTAATCACTACAGAATGAGTATGTAAATACTACTGTAAATGCATATGTAATTATAATAAATTTACCATGAAATAAAATAAAATACTATAATAATAATATGACATATAAAATAAATGACATATATAAAAGTAATGCTGTTAATAGCACAAGTCCGTGAATGAGTCCTATATATCAAGATATGGAGAGCTCTTAAATCTATAGGTTCCTGCAGTTAAGGCTTGCATCAATAAACAGAAAATTTGCCTCGACGGGATCCCCCAAGAGGACCTCACTCACCAGATAGACGAGATAGTTGTGCAGTCAGACACCTGTTGTTTCACAAACGGCTGAAAGGCTCCTCTCAAACTCCACTCATCTCTGGTCAATGTTAAGTGCACTAATCCTCCCATAGATGGATGATCTGGGGCAAACAAGAGGCTCAAAAGTAGTTTCTTCAACTTGTTGCACTCTTCCACTCTCTGTCTGTCTTGCGTCAGGGGATGTTCTGTCCAGTGGAGGCTCTGTGCTGGGTCCAGCTCTCAGATTCCACTCCTCCAAATGTGTGAGCTGACCACACTAACGTTCCTAAATAACATAGACACAGCACTAGTCCGGACATTATAGATCCAGCCGCAAGTTGTATGCTCTCCATCCAATTGGAAAAAATTAATGTTGGGTGATTGCCAATCACCCAACATTAATTTATCCAATTGGATGGAGAGCATACAACTTGCGGCTGGATCTATAATGTCCGGACTAGTGCTGTGTCTATGTTATTTAGGAACGTTAGTGTGGTCAGCTCACACATTTGGAGGAGTGGAATCTGAGAGCTGGACCCAGCACAGAGCCTCCACTGGACAGAACATCCCCTGACGCAAGACAGACAGAGAGTGGAAGAGTGCAACAAGTTGAAGAAACTACTTTTGAGCCTCTTGTTTGCCCCAGATCATCCATCTATGGGAGGATTAGTGCACTTAACATTGACCAGAGATGAGTGGAGTTTGAGAGGAGCCTTTCAGCCGTTTGTGAAACAACAGGTGTCTGACTGCACAACTATCTCGTCTATCTGGTGAGTGAGGTCCTCTTGGGGGATCCCGTCGAGGCAAATTTTCTGTTTATTGATGCAAGCCTTAACTGCAGGAACCTATAGATTTAAGAGCTCTCCATATCTTGATATATAGGACTCATTCACGGACTTGTGCTATTAACAGCATTACTTTTATATATGTCATTTTTTATATATGTCATATTATTATTATAGTATTTTATTTTATTTCATGGTAAATTTATTATAATTACATATGCATTTACAGTAGTATTTACATACTCATTCTGTAGTGATTAGAACGCGTGTATTTTTGATACAAGGTTGCATACTTATGCCAGCTGATGACTGATCTAGATTAAGGCATAGCCCATGATTTAAGATCCACATGCGCTCATATGCATGTGTTCACATGCATTTTTCTGGTATTACTTGTGGTTCCCAAAAGCAGGGTGTGTTAATTCACACTTTCAGGTTCTGAGATCAGTTTATGAACCTACTAGTTAGCGCTGTTAATGTGCTATAGATTGATGATACGTTTAGAACATTAATTTTGTGTACATAACTAGTGATGTCGCGAACTTAAATTTTCCCGTTCGCGAACTGCGAACGCGAACTTCCGCAAATGTTCGCGAACCGGCGAACCGCGCGAACCGCCATAGACTTCAATGGGCAGGCGAATTTTAAAACACACAGGGACTCTTTCTGGCCACCGAAGTGATGGAAAAATTGTTTCAAGGGGACTAACACCTGGACTGTGGCATGCCGGAGGGGGATCCATGGCAAAACTCCCATGGAAAATTACGTAGTTGTCACAGAGTCCATTTTTAATCCATAAAGGGCATAAATCACCTAACATCCCTAAATTGTTTGGAATAACGTGCTTTAAAACATCACGTTTGATGTTGTATCTATCAGGCACTGTAAGGGTTAGGGTTAGGGTTAGAGTAAGGGTTAGGGTTAGAGTTAGGGTTAGGGTTACATATAGGGTTAGGGTTAGAGTTAGGGTTACAGATAGGGTTAGGGTTACAGATAGGGTTAGGGTTAGGGTTACAGACAAGGTTAGGGTTCACAGTGACAGACCAAACTTTGACAGACCAAACTCCCCGTTTAACGCAGCGCCAACAACCGCAAACAGTCCATCATCATCAACTGATTCACTTGTATCTGACAACTCAGCAAAGGAAGCAGCAGCGGGTACAACATCATCATCATCACACCATACGTCCATGTTTGTAATGCTGCCTGACTGAGACATATCCCATTTATCTACATCCCTTGGCAATAATTGTTGCGCATCACTCATTTCTTCCAAATCATGTGTAAATAACTCCTCTGACAGATCAAGTAAAGCAGCTGTGATGCTAGTGTTGATAGTGGCGGCAGGCGGGCGAGTGGTAACTTGAGAGGTGCCCGAAGCTGAGCTGAAGGAGGATGGTGTGTCAAGGTTCCCAGCGTAAGCTGTAGTAGATTGGGTGTCCTGTGTTAGCCAGTCAACTATGTCTTCAGAACTTTTCGAGTTCAGGGTACGTGTCCTCTGAACACTAGGTAATATTCTAGGGCCAAAGGGAATCCCCGCACCACGACCACGACGGCCCCTGCGGGGTGGCCTGCCTCTGCCTGTCATTTTTTTTATATTAGTTTAGTTGTACTATGCGTGCAAGGTACTTTGACAATTGACACCAGATCTGAGTGGCACTGGTGACACTGGCAGAGGCTGGCAGAGTAGACGCTATAGGTCTGACAAAACAAAACACTCACAGACAACTAACTGTTATTCTCTATTGCATTCAAAATTGTGTGTTTTCATTTAAATGTAATGTACTGTGCCACCAGATCTGAGTGGCACTGGTGACACTGGCAGAGGCTGGCAGAGTAGAAGCTATAGGCCTGACAAAAAAATACTTGCAGAAAACTAACTGCTATTCTATATTGCAGTTAAAATTGTGTTTTTTATTTAAATGTAATGTACTGTGCCACCAGATCTGAGTGGCACTGGTGACACTGGCAGAGGCTGGCAGAGAAGTAGCTATAGGCCTGACAAAAAAATACCTGCAGAAAACTAACTGCTATTCTCTATTGCAGTTAAAAAAAAATGATTGCTGATTCATTAGCCCTAACAAGGAGCAGAGATCAGATGATTCTTTCAGAACTGGAGTACTGGAAGACAGAGCAGCTTGCAACACTGTACCCCTTTAACTAGCACAGCACCCCACAGCTCTGGGCCCCTTTAAATAGCACCCTGCACCACTGGATGCCTGTATATTACACAGCACCCTGCACCACTGGATCCCTTTATATTACACAGCACCCTGCACCACTGGATCCCTGTATATTACACAGCAGCTTGCAACACTGTACCCTTTTACATAGCACAGCAACCCACACCTCTAATCTAACTAAACTATACAGTGTATAAATATATGTACAACTGTTAAGATGTATATATATTCTCTACACACTGTAAGATTAACTACCTAAGCTGGCTGCTCTATCTATCTGACTAAAAGATATTACAGTCTCGCAGCACTGATTTTAAAAAAAAATGATTGCTGATTCATTAGCCCTAACAAGGAACAGAGATCAGATGATTCTTTCAGAACTGGAGTACTGGAAGACAGAGCAGCTTGCAACACTGTACCCCTTTAACTAGCACAGCACCCCACAGCTCTGGGTCCCTTTAAATAGCACCCTGCACCACTGGATCCCTGTATATTACACAGCACCCTGCACCACTGGATCCCTTTATATTACACAGCACCCTGCACCACTGGATCCCTGTATATTACACAGCAGCTTGCAACACTGTACCCCTTTACATAGCACAGCAACCCACACCTCTAATCTAACTAAACTATACAGTGTATAAATATATGTACAAACTGCTAAGATGTATATATATTCTCTACACACTGTAAGATTAACTAACTAAGCTGGCTGCTCTATCTATCTGACTAAAAGATATTACAGTCTCGCAGCACTGATTTAAAAAAAAAAAATGATTGCTGATTCATTAGCCCTAATAAGGGCTGTTTGAGACTTGGGAGTGCTGTTATAACAGCAGAGATCAGATAAATCTTCCAGGAATGGATTTCAGGAGCCCTAGCTAACACTGTCCCTATGCAATCGGCAGCAGAGAAACTATCCCTCCTCTCACTAAGAATCCAGCAGCAGAATGAACGTAAAATGGATGCTGCCCTACAGGTGGGAGGGTCTACTAGGGAGGGTATGCTGCTGATTGGCTGAAATGTGTCTGCTGACTGTGAGGTAGAGGGTCAAAGTTTGCTCAATGTTAATTAATAGGGGGCGGATCGAACATCGCATATGTTCGCCCGCGGCGGCGAACGCGAACATGCCGAAATCGCCGCGAATAGTTAGCGGGCGAACTGTTCTCTACATCTCTGTACATAACCCTTAATACATACTTTACTTTATAACAGCTGCTTATACTGCTGACCTTTTTATAGAGACAGATTAATTCCAGTGTCTCTTTTCAACAGCCATTGTGCGCTAGGTTCAGTGTTTCCTTTCTGGTCATTTGAACAGACGCGATTATACTGAGTTTTGGACAACACGTGTAACTGGATGGACCAAGTGTCACAGCTGAAAGATTCCGGCTTGAGTCCAAGGACCCATCCTTTCAAATGACAAACTATCGGGGATGTCTGGGTTAAAAAGAACGTTCATGAGGGGGGAGCATCTGGAGAAGAGGGAGAACCGCTTCACACATCTCCTCCAGATAGTCAGGGTAAAATGCATCGGGGTGAGACATAAAGATCTAAGTTGGGGCATAAATATAGCTGAAGAAGGCCAAAGCATGTAACATGGATGTACCGGGCAGTAACCCCCATCTCTATCTCCGCCCACCTGGAAGGGGCTTTCCGAGAGATCCAGGAGGTCAATACACGGAGGTGGGAGGCATAATAATATTTGATAACATCCGTTGCCGCCAGGCCTCCCCTGTGTTTAAGGGCATACACTACAGATTGTGCAATTCTATGGGACGCATTATTCCAAATTAATTTGAGGAAACGCCTCTGGAGAAGTTTCAGCTGCAACATCGGGACTGCCACAGGTAGGGTCTCAAAAAGATACAACAGTTTTGGGAGTATTGACATCTTAAGAACGTTGATCCTGCCTAAGAGAGAAATCGGGAGGGAGGTCCACGAACTCAAAAGGCGTGTTATTTCTGCAAAAACAGGGGGGAAATTGGCCTGATATAGGGTGGAATATGAGGGAGAAATTTGCACACCTAGGTATGTCAGCGAAGAGGAACACCAGTGGTAATTATACTGATTTCGAAGGGATTGGAGCAAGTTGATCGGTAAAGCCTCAGTTTTTGACTGATTAATCTTAAAGCCTGACAGACCGCCAAACACACAGAGAACATTATGTAGAGCAGGCAAGGTGGTAGAAGGGTGAGTAAGGGTCGAGAGAATGTCGTCAGCGAAAAGTGAAAGCTTGTAGTCCCTGTGTCTCAGCGGAACCCCCCGTATATTTGGATGCTGTCGGATAGCCGCAGCCAAGGGTTCTAGACTTAATATAAACAGCAGAAGCGACAAAGGGCACCCTGCCTGGTACCATTACTGAGGGGGAACCACTGAGACAGCTGAATCTGAGTTGTGGGGGTGGAATAAATGGCTCGCAATGCTTTAATGAAAGGGCCCGAGAACCCGTACCTGTCCAGGACCGCAAACATAAAAGGCTAACTAAGGCGGTGAAAAGCCTTCTGTGCATCTAGGCTGAGGACAATAGCCGTCTGTTTAGTTCTGGTCGGTAAGTCTATCAGATCCACCGTCCTCCTAGTATTGTCACCAGCGTGTCTGGTAGGGACAAAGCCCACCTGATCTCTATGTATCAAGGCCGTCAGAAGTGGAGAAAGTCGGTTAGCTAATATTTTAGTAAAAATCTTATAATCAGAATTTAAGAGTGCGATGGGTCGATAGTTATCAGGCAATGAGGGGTCCTTACCGGTTTTTGGGATGAGCGTCAAGAAGGCATGTAAAAAAGGAGCATGAGGGACGGTGCCCTTAAGCAGTGAAGAAAATAAAGTTTGTAAATGAGGGCTCAGAGTGTCTGAGAATATTTTGTAGTAGACATATGGTAACCCATCTGGGCCAGGGGACTTATGAGCCGGAAGGGCCTTCACTACCTTCACTATTTCCTCCAGTGAGATAGGGGCATTAAGTGTCAAGTTGTGTTCACTGGATAACTTGGTCAAAGCTAGGGAGGACATGAAGGCATCAAAACGGGCTTGGGAAAATTGGGTAGACTGCTCCTCACTCAAGCAATTATATAATTTCTCATAAAAATTTCCGAATACATGAGTCATAGCTTTAGGGCAATATATGGGGGTGCCGTCCGGCTGCATCAAGTGATCAGGGATCGTGAGAAAGGGGCGTGGCTTCAGTCTATTAACTAACATTCTATGCAGTTTGTTAGCAAACTCATAGAACTTCTGTCTAGCCCATAACATAGATTTAGAGATTTTATTTAGGTTAAAAGTCTTAATACGGTTCCGCAGGGATGTCACCACCCTCAACCGCTCCCCCGTAGGGGAATCGAGAAGAGGAGCCTCTGCAGTCTTAAGCTGAGCCAGGAGCTCGTCCTTTTGTCTCAAAGAGTCTCGTCTTAGACGAGAACTAGCGGATATACATTCTCCTCTGAAAAAAGCCTTGTGGGCTTCCCATAACGTGGAAACCTCTGCCACCGATCCCACGTTGAGGTAAAAAAATTCAGATCGTTTTTGTTGCAACTGGTTTTGCATCAATGGGTCCTTAATCAGGGACTTATTGAGACGCCAATGGCAAGTGCTGGGGGCAGGAGCTGACAAAACAACATTGAGTTTAATGGGGGCATGATCTGACCACGTGATTGGGTTAATCTCAGATGAGACCATCTATGGAAGCAAGGGGGCTGTTACAAGGAAATGGTCTAGCCCAGAGTAAAGCTTATGAGGGGGGGGAATAAAAGGAGAACCCCCTCTGCACAGGGTGTTTCACCCTCCAGGTATCAAAAAGATTATATGACCTGGTCAGTTTGCGGAATGATGCGGATAGCTTCTGAGCAGCATTACTAGGAGTGTCCCTAGTCGGGGACATGCAGACATTAAAATCTCCCCCTAGAATCATAAAGAGATGGGAAATTGCTTGGAGTTTCTCAAGAACCTCTGAAAGGAACCCGATTTGGCCTACATTGGGGACATATATGTTTACCAAAGTAAGCTGGGTGTTCAGATGACTACAGTCCAGGAGAACATATCGGCCCTTAGGGTCTAAATGTGAGGAAATAACACGAATCGGGCACGATCGTTTAACAAGTATTGCTACTCCCGCCTTACCAGAGGGATCGGAAGCCACAAATGCCGTGGGAAATTGTACCGATACTTTTTTTTCATGTACTCGCCGATACCGATACTTTTTTTAAATGTGTCCCCAAATGCAGCCATGTCCCCCCACATATTGTAGCCAGGTCCCCCCACATATTTATAAAAAAGTGATAAGCGCTAAAGTGTAAGTGTACAAAGATAAATATAACGTGAAATATAAATCAAAACATAGCGTGAAATATAAATCAAAATCAAACAAAGTCAAACAAAGTGCTAAACTGGTGGGTGATGAGACAGACTAACACAATGAATGTTAGTGGCTACACCCTAAATGCTAGGTGAGCAATATATAACATAGGTGAAAGTCTATAGTGAACAGACACGATGGGTTAAAATGACTGGTGGGTCTTCTGTAAGGGGTGAACTTCATCCAGAAAACGATCTCATATTGCCCTTACCTTAAGATGATGGTAACAGTGCAGTAGGTAGGCAATGGTGGTTCCTTCTCTTGTAATCTCTATGGGGTTTCCTGGCGCTGTGTTAAAGGTGGTCGTCCGTGGTATAAGTTCCAGAATCTAGCAGCTCATGATACCAAGTCAGAGCGTGGGATAGAGGATACCAAAAAATAGTGAAGCCCGTTTAACAAGAGGGGGGTTTTAATAAAAAATAAGCCTCTTACATTAAAATAATAAAAACACGCCAAACAAACAAATGGATACAGAGCACGGCGAATACAAACGCCGTCTTGCGTCTGTTAGCCTCCAGGTTGGCTGTGAGTGTCACGTCGTCGCACTTCCTCACAGCCAACCGGAGGCTAACAGACGCAAGACGGCGTTTGTATTCGCAGTGCTCTGTATCCATTTGTTTGTTTGGCGTGTTTTTATTATTTTAATGTAAGAGCCTTTTTTTTTATTAATACCCCCCTCTTGTTAAACGGGCTTCACTATTTTTTGGTATCCTCTATCCCACGCTCTGACTTGGTATCATGAGCTGCTAGATTCTGGAACTTATACCACGGACGACCACCTTTAACACAGCGCCAGGAAACCCCATAGAGATTACAAGAGAAGGAACCACCATTGCCTACCTACTGCACTGTTACCATCATCTTAAGGTAAGGGCAATATGAGATTGTTTTCTGGATGAAGTTCACCCCTTACAGAAGACCCACCAGTCATTTTAACCCATCGTGTCTCTTCACTATAGACTTTCACCTGTGTTATATATTGCTCACCTAGCATTTAGGGTGTAGCCACTAACATTCATTGTGTTAGTCTGTCTCATCACCCACCAGTTTAGCACTTTGTTTGACTTTGTTTGATTTTGATTTATATTTCACGCTATGTTTTGATTTATATTTCACGTTATATTTATCTTTGTACACTTACACTTTAGCGCTTATCACTTTTTTATATATATTCATTAGCGGCCTGTTACCTTTAGATATAGCGGCTTCAGTTCACAGTCCTTTCATATATTGGTTACATTCCAACACTCGCAGTAGCGCAGTAGAATTTCTTCTCACCCCCCACATATTGCAGCATTGTCCCCCACATATATTGCAGCCATGTCTCCCCACATATATTGCAGCCATGTCTCCCCACATATATCCAGCCCCACATATATCCAGTCATGTGCCCCCACATATTGCAGCCATGTCCCCCCACATATTGCAGCCATGTCCCCCACATATGCAGCCATGCATGTCCCCCACATATGCAGCCATGCATGTCCCCCACATATGCATCCATGCATGTCCACCACAGATGCAGCCATGCATGTCCCCCACAGATGCAGCCATGTCCTGTCCCCCACAGATGCAGCCATATCCTGTCCCCCATAGATGCAGCCATATCCTGTCCCCCATAGATGCAGCCATGCCCTGTCCCCATAGATGCAGCCATGTCCTGTCCCCCATAGATGCAGCCATGTCCCCCCACATATTGCAGCCATGTCCCCCATACCTAGTAGTAGATGATGCCGATGCCACCGCCGCCGCTGCCGCGTTAATCCCTGTGCATTACAGCGCGCATTACAGGCAGCTTTCGTTTGAATTCTTGTAATGCCCGCCGCGCCGTGTATAGACACTCCCTTTCTCGGGATTGGACGGATCCGTCCAATCCCGAGAAGGGGAGTGTCTATACACAGCGCGGCGGGCATTACACGTATTCAAACGAAAGCTGCCTGTAATGCGCGCTGTAATGCAAGGGGATTAACGCAGCGGCTATGCGGTATGCGGCGGCGGCGTGCGCGGGGGGAAGTATTCTATTTAGGTATCGGGGGTATTTGCGGGTGACTCGCAGATCTACATGTTCGGCTACTTTCGGAAACTCCGTTGAGGTTCGTGGCACGCCTGCGCAGTAAGGGGGGTTCCTTATCCGCTGGGGGTGCCTTTTTCGGAAGGACGTGACACATTTGGTCGAACTCCCAGATTACATTGCGCCTCAGGCTAGAAACGCCTACTCCCGTGGGAGTGAGTACCCGGAAGCCAAATCTGAACCAGGCAAAACACGGAGGCCTGGATTCACATACATCGGTGCATTTTTATGCATCTCTTTTACGCTACGCCGGCGCAGCTCGGAGAGGCAAGCATGGAATTCACAAAGCAAATGCTCCCAACTCTGCGCCGGCGTAGCGTATATTTCATAGGCGTAAGTGGAAGTAGGTGGAAGTGGGCTGGAAGTGGGCGTGATCCATGTTAATGAAGCGTGACCCCATGCAAATGATGGGCTGGGCGCCAGACAAGTACTTAAAATTAACTGCGCATGTGTCGGGACATGGAAGTATCCCTGTGCGCATGCGTACAACCACGTCCGAACAACTGCCTAAGATACGCCGGATCACTGTGTATGCCATAAACGTAACCTACGCCCAGCCAGACCCACGTCGGCCCATATTCACAGACGTCCAACGTAAAAAATGCAGGCTTGTGTTCCCTGGTCCATACCTTTGCATGGGTTGCGCCTCATCTATGGGGAATAACTTTACGCTGAACGTAAAACTTTCGCAACCTGCTTAAATCATGTGCCGGGCGCAAGTACGTGAATCGGCGTATCTTCCTCATTTGCATATTTGAATAGAAAATCAATGGGAAAGCCACATGCGTCCAGCATATATATGCACCCAATCTACCCTGGCGTAGGCAAGTTGCATCGGTGGGATGAAGTCTGTTTTTAGGCGTATGTAAGTTTGTGGGTTTGGCGCACAGATACGACAGCGCATATTTGTACTTACGCGGCGTATCTGGAGATACGTCAGCGTAAGTGCTTTGTGAATCCGGGCCGGTATGTGCAACATAAAAAAAATAGCTCTGTTTCCTACTAACATGACATTAACCACTTAAGGACCGCCTACTGCACATTTACGTCGGCAGAATGGCACGGCTGGGCACATCAACGTATATATACGTTGATTTTAGTACCCAGCCGTGGGTCGCGGCCGGGATTCGCGGACCCGATCGCCGCTGGAGTGCGGCGATCCGTCCCTGGAGCGGAAGAACGGGGAGAGCCGTGTTTACACACGGCTTCCCCGTGCTTCTCTGTGGCCGCAGCATCGATCGCGTCATCCCTGTAATAGGGGGACGCGATCGATGACGTCACACCTACAGCCACACCCCCCTACAGTTGTAAACAAACACACTAGGTCACACATCCCCTACAGCGCCACCTGTGGTTAACTCCCAAACTGCAGCTGTCATTTCCACAGTAAACAATGCAATTTAAATGCATTTTTTGCTGTGAAAATGACAATTGTCCCAAAAATTTGTCAAAATTGTCCGAAGTGTCCGCCATAATGTCGCAGTCATGAAAAAAATCGCTGATCGCCGCCATTAGTAGTAAAAAAAAAATAATTAATAAAAATGCAATAAACTATCCCTTATTTTGTAAACGCTATACATTTTGCGAAAACCGACCGATAAACGCTTATTGCGATTTTTTTTACCAAAAATACGTAGAAGAATACGTATCGGCCTAAACTGAGGAAAAAAAATGTTTTTTTATATATTTTTGGGGGATATTTATTATAGCAAAAAGTAAAAAATATTGCATTTTTTTTAAAATTGTCGCTCTATTTTTGTTAATAGCGCAAAAAATAAAAACCGCAGAGGTGATCAAATACCACCAAAAGAAAGCTCTATTTGTGGGAAAAAAAGGACGCCAATTTTGTTTGGGAGCCACGTCGCACGACCGCGCAATTGTCAGTTAAAACGAAGCAGTGCCGAATCGCAAAAAGGGGCAAGGTCCTTTACCTACATTTTGGTCCGGGTCTTAAGTGGTTAATGATGACCCCAAGTAGCTACTGTTTACATTACAAAACTATACTTTAACAATATAACTACATAAAGTACCAAACTAGTATGACATTTCAACCTTGATTGCTTTCACTTGACCAATAATGTAACCTAATAGAAAAAAATGTACTTAACAGCCATAATTAAAGAAATATAATTCTCACATAAAAAGTTTCAGAACCAGCCAGAAGCCACAGATGTAATGTGAAAAGGAACACAAACAAGTAAAAAGCTATAAAAGTGGTGGAGGAAAATAACCTGGCAGTGTGTGAGAATTCCCGATCTGCACACAAAGGGTCAATATAAACATCCACATATCATAAAAGCAGCACTGTGTCCCATTATGTTTAACTTTTGCTAATCCATGTGTGTCTGTGAACATTAGGACTGAGCACCACTGACACATGTTTATATGGATAGGTGTTATCAGTGGAACTGTCAGATATTTCAGGAGTCAGGACAGGTCTTCTAACCTATATAAAAAAGGAATGAATATTGCGCTTGTCTAAAAAAAAGAACAAAATAAGAGCCGCTACACAATAATGTGACAAAATTGCAAAAGTAGTGAATATATAAATGTAGCGCTGGTGGTGGTGAGAAAAACTCAGTATCACATTGAGTACATATAGTTCACTGAATGTGAAACAGTGAAACAAACATAAACTAAACAATCAATGCAAATAAATGTGCCAAAAAGTCCATAAAAAGGAAAGAAAAAATTTTCTTTCTCCTTGCATGACCTGTTGGAACAAGTTTTTGGAGCTGTTCCATCGTGCTTTGTTAACCCTTTCGGGGGTACTTTTCCATCTCTCAACACCCTTTGGAAGCAGGGTGGTTGTCCTTCATTTCTGGTCAGTTCCATCGATCCAGACCACCATTCATCCAGGGTCTTCAGTTAAGGACTGTCGGGTCCCAACAGGCCAAGTTTGTGTACTTAGAGTCATCAGACAAGTCGAGTTGATCCGATTTGGGATTTTCCATGCCTTCATGATCTGCTGTCACTGACAAGTTGATCCACTGGTTCTGGTAAGTGTATTCCATCTATTTTAGACTATCGGAAGGAATGTTTTCCCCATGATGATCCATGTGGTTATATGTTTTTACAGCTTCAACCCACATGGTTTATTGATGGACATTCATTTGTTGTCATTTTTTCTTTCCTTTTCATGGACTTTTTGGCACATTTATTTGCATTGATTGTTTAGTTTATGTTTGTTTCACTGTTTCACATTCAGTGCACTATATATACTCATTGAGATACTGAGTTTTTCTCACCACCACCAGCGCTACATTTATATATTCACTTCTAACCTATATGATTAGTTGTTACTCCCAAAAGTGGTTAATTGATTATCATAAGTGGGGCCCATACACATTAGATCATCACCCATTTTGGCATTCCATGTCTAAAAGTAGCTTTAAGATGTCCAACTCCATAGACATTAAGGAGCAATCACATGCGCAAACAAGTGTCTTTGCAAGCCATCAAGTTCCTAAACAAGAGCAAGTAATTGTGACTGCATTTAGCCTGTGGAATAGGGTGGGGCTCCCACTTAGGGCCTTGTTCATGATTATTTAGGCCTCAGTATAATTCTTGCATTCTGGTCACTTTTGTGCCTAGAAATTAAATGAGGATGATCCAATGTATTCAAATATGTTCTAAATAAAAACAACAATATTAAAGCCGCTAATCTTCTTTTTTTTCTATTTAGGAAGAAAGCTGATTGTAATCTTCTGTTTACCATACATGATCAGCTGTCATTAGCTGACAGCTGATCATGTGACTCGCTGATTACAGAGCACGCCCTGCACGTACATTGATGCCCTTCTGGCACCTAAGGTCCGTGCTGCAGCCATCTTTTGGCTATAGCGAGAGCGGGAGGTAGTTAACCACTTAAGCCCCAGACCATATTGCTGGTCAAAGACCAGGCCACTTTTTGTGATTTGGCACTGCGTCGCTTTAACTGACAATTGCACGGTTGTGCGATGTGGCTCCCAAACAAAATTGGCATCATTTTTTTCCCACAAATAGAGCTTTCTTTTGGTGGTATTTGATCACCTCTGCGGTTTTTAGTTTTTGCGCTATAAACAAAAAAAGAGCTTCAATTTTGTAAAAAAATTCTTTTTTTTAACTTTGTGCTATAATAAATATACCCCAAAAATATAAAAAAATATAAAAAAAATATTTATTTCCTCAGTTTAGGCTCATATGTATTATTCTACCTATTTTTCGTAAAAAAAAATCGCAATAAGCATTTATTGATTGGTTTGCGCAAAAGTTATAGCGTTTACAATATAGGGCATAGTTTTATGGCATTGTTATTAATATTTTTTTTTACTAGTAATGGCGGCGATCAGCGATTTTTATCAGTACTGCGACAAATATGGTGGACACTTCGGATTTTGTGACCATTGGCATTTTTATAGCGATCAGTGCTATAAAAATGCATTGATTACTATAAAAATGCCACTGGCAGAGAAGGGGTTAACACTAGGGGGCAAGGAAGGGGTTAAGTAGGTTCCCTGGGTGTGTTCTAACTGAAGGGTGAAATGACTGATCGCTGTGTATCGCTGTGCATTGTATGAACAGACAATCAGACATTTCTCCCCCTGACAGGACTGGGAGCTGTGTGTTTAAACACACAGCTCTCAGTTCTCACTCTGTAATGAGCAATCGCGGGTGCCCGGCGGTGATCACGCCTGCCGGGCACGTGCGTCGGCGTCAGGGGCGAGCGAGGGGCGCTGCTCGGCGAGATGACGTAGATCTACGTGATCTCGCCCAGCAGAGCTGACCTGCCGCTGGTCGGCAAGCAGTTGAACAGCAGAGCAGACATTTAGCAGTTATGCCTTGTACACAAGATCGGAATTTCCGTCTGGATAAACTCTGATTGATTTTTCCGACGGAATTCCATTTGAGCTGTCTTGCATACACACTGTCACATCAAATTCCGACCATCAAGAACGTGGTGACGTACAACACTACGACGAGCCGAGAAAAATTAAGTTCAACGCTTCCGTGCATGCGTTGACTTGATTCTGATTTTTCTCTTTCTCTTTTTCTTTTTCTCCATTGGAGTTCCATACAGACGAACAAAATGTTCGATTGATTTTTTTTTTCTATTTTTCAGTCCGTCGGAATTTCCAAAGGAACAACTCCAATGGGGCACACACGGTCAGAATATCCGATAAAAAAAATACGTATTTTTTCATCAGAAATTCCGATCGTGTGTACGAGGCATTAGCCTTCTTCACGGGCGAAGCGTTTTTTTTTCTTCCTAGGTCCGGCAGTGCAATGGGCATCGTAATTGATAATGGATCTACATCAGGGTTTTTTTTTTTTTTTAATAAAGGAACTGTCAAAAACTGCCTCCTGTCTTTATTTATTTTTGGTAAATAGGTAGGGGCACAATGTACCCCATACTCATTAATATAGGGAGGGGGCCAGGATCTGGAGGCCCCCCTTGATAAAGGGGGCTTCCAGATTCCGATAAGCCCTCTGTGCGCAGACCCCCACACCCTAAGCCCAGGGTTGTCGGGAAGAGGCCCTTGTCCCCATCAACAATGGCACAATTTCCTTTGCCCTGCCAAACCAAAGCACCCCCCATGTTGAGGGCATATGGCTTGGTATGGTTCAGGGGGCAGGGACGCTCCACGCCCTTTGCCCTTTGTGTGCTCAGATAAGGGTCAGGTATGGATTTTGGTTGTAATCCCACGCCGTTCTTTTAAAAATGTTGGCATACGGTTCCCCTTACAACTCATACCAGATCCAAAGGCAATGGTATTGTATTGCCAGAAAATTAAATGTCATTTTTTTTCCTTTATAAATGTCAGTTTTGCTATAGCAAGTTCTATACATGGTACAGATGCACTACTTTATAGGCAGACTAAGGGGACCCCCAGACACTATATTTAAAGAAATGTTTTATTGTTTCACTTTAAGCATTATTAAAATCACTGCTCCTGTAAAAAAAATCTTTTATCTTTAAATGTTTTTGCATTGATACATGTCCCCCATGGCAGTACCCGGGCCCCCATACCCTTTTTATGGCCATTAACTTTAATATTAGCCTTTAAAATGGGGAGTTTTGATTCTTCAAGTTCGGTCCCATTGACTTAAAAAAGGTTTGGGTCTGTACCTTTGCAATGTTTGAGAGTTCTGGCACGAATCAAACTGGGGGTTGTTCGGCCCTACTCTTATTAACAAGAGGTTCAGGGGTGTTGCTAGGTGCCAAAAAGACCAGGGGCTTCAGCCCGAAGCCAAGCCGGCACCGGGGGGGGGCATGCACGGTGGAGTGGCGCGGTGCGGCGCAGGGTGACCTACCTGACCTACATGATTATGTGTGTCAGTACACACACTGAGGCTGCGTACACACGAGGAGACATATCCGATGAAAACGGTCCGTCGGACTGTTTTCATCGGACATGTCTCCTGGGAGATTTTGGTCTGATGTGTGTACACACGATCAAACCAAAATCCCAGCGGACAGACAGCGCGGTGATGTGGCGGTGACGTTGACGCTGTGACGTCCGCAAACCAGGAAGTAAAATGCTTCCACGCATGCATCGAATCCATTCCACGCATGCGGGGGATTTCAGTCCGCTGGTTAGGCGTACTAATCAGCGGACATGTCCGACGGACAGGTTTCCAGCGGACAAATTTTAAAGCATGTTTTAAAACTTTTGTCCGCTGGAAACCTGTCCGCTAGGCCGTACACACGATCGGATATGTCTGCTGAAACTGGTCTGCGGACCAGTTTCAGCAGGCATGTTTGATCGTGTGTACGCGGCCTGACATAACCTGCATACACTGACCTGACTACACTGACCTGACTACACTGACCTACATACACAATCACTGACCTGACCTACATACACAATCACTGGCACCGCGTTATATAACACACTGGCTCAGCTTTATATAATATTTGATGGATAGCACACTGGCACAGCTTTCATTTAGGATGCACACTGGCACAGCTCTCTCTCTCTCTATATTCAAAGGTGGATAACACGCTGGCACGGCACGGATAACACACTGGCACAGCTTTATATACTATAGGAGGAATAACACGCTGGCACAGCTTTATATACTATGGGAGGAATAACACACTGGCACAGCTTTATATACTGTAGAAGGAGGGATAACACACTGGCACACCTTTATATAATATAGGATGGATAACACACTGACATGTATGTTTGCCTGCACCGGTCGTCATTTAACAATAGATACAGTTCTCCTGACAAGTGTTTCTCATTTGCAAAAACAGCTCCCTTCGTCAACATTAATCCCGGCACAAGCATAGAGATTGCAGAAGGAGATAATCAAAGAATGTCACAGTGCTCAGTTTTGCACCTGAAAAGGTCTATGAATAAGGATTCACAGAAAAGCTCTTGATTGATGATGATACAAACAAGTGCATTAGGATGGTGCTGCCTAGTTTCCTTTTTACCTTGCTATAGTATCGCCCGATCACTCCTCCGCTGGCCTGATCTATCCGAGAGCCGAACGCTCGAGCTCCGAGTGGGGATCATCTGATGTGGCACGGCGACGGTATTGTAATTCCCGCCTTCTGGAGCTTGCAGCGCCTATGATGGACGTCACGTCCCACGGTCCCGGCATTGGATCAGTGGGACATCCATCATAAACTTTGCTGGCTCCAGAAGGCGGGACCTGCTATCGCACTCAGCAGGACTCGGTCACATTTGGAGCGGCGGCACTCGGTCACATTGGACAGAACTCGACCAGACTCGGCGCGGCGGCTATACACTCGGGGCTAACAATGGACAGCTAAATGCCTGTGACTCGGGGCTTTACGGGGACCCATTCGGGGCTCCAGCCTCCTAAGCCCGGGCCTAACGACGCCCCTGATAGAGGTTCCAGAATATCTAATATATAAAGTTACTGTATCCTGCATAATAGACTAGTGTTGTTTATTGTTATCAATGTACAAAATACAAAGTAAAGGAAGAAGAAAAATCTGTATCTAATAATGTTTGGTGTCACTACCCTTTGGCTTCAAGGCAGCGTCAATTCTTACACTTGCACATTTTGTACACTTGCACAAAGTTAGGCATTTTTTGTGATGAAATAAAACAACGTTTTAAAAAACGTAATTTAAAATGATCGTGTGTGGGCAAAACGTTGTTTTATGTCTTCTGAAAAACGACCAATTTTTTTTCCGATATACTTCAATTTTTTATGTCGTTTTTCAGAATGTTGTTTTTGTGTCATAAAAAATGATCGTGTGTGGGCAAAATGACGTTTAAAACAACGTTTTTAAACCCGCGCATGCTCAGAAGCAAGTTTTGAAATGGGAGCTTCAATGGAACAGAGTGCAGTCGAACGTGGTGTACAAAACCACGCTTTGCAAGAGCATTTTCAGAAAACGATGGTGTGTATGCAACGTCGTTTTTTAAAATGATGTTTGAAAAATGTTGTTTTGTTTCGTGAGATAAAACAACATTTTTTTACATCACAAAAAGTGATCGTGTGTATGCGGCATCAGAGTCAGGTTTATGATTAAGTTATTATACCAAGCAGGGACTAATAATCATCAATTTCATATGTAGGTAAAATCACAGTCATTAACTGAAAAAGACACAACTGTATAGGAGGCTTAAAACTGAATGAGGAACAATAAACTCAGCTAATAAGGTGAGGTATTGGAAGAAATTTTCATGCCACAGGTCATACACCATGGCAAAACTGAGCACAGCAAAAAGACACAAGATAGTTGTATTGCATCAGCAAGGTCTCCCCCAGGCAATATTTCAAAGCAGACTGAGGTTTTAAGATGTGCTGTTCAAGCTCTCTTGAAGAAGCACAAATAAATGGGCAATGTTGAGGACCTTGCATTGGTCAGCCAAAGAATCTTAATGCAGCAGATGAAAGATCCTTCCTACTTCCTTTCAACACTGGAAGATGTCCAGCAGTACCATTAGCACAGAACTGGGGGAAAACAGAGGGACCAAGGTACTCCCTTCTATTGTCCAGAGAAGTATGGTTACAAGTGGTCTTCATGTAAGAACTGCAGCCAAAAAGCCATACATCTGACATGGAAACAAAGCTAAGCGACTCAAAAAAATAAAGGAACAGGGGTCCAGAAAAATGGCAGCTATTTCTCTGGACTGATATGTAAAAATGTGAAATATTTGGCTGTAGCATAAGGCAGTTTGTTTGCCGAAGGATTGGAAAGTGGTACAATAATTAGAGTCTCCAGGCAACATTGAAGCATGGTGGAAATTCCTTTCAAGTTTTTAGATACATTTCTGTAAATGTAGTTGAAGATGTGGTCCGGATCAATGGTGTTGTCAGAAAACGAATACAGCTAGCCCTCATTCTCATGTAACTAATGCTTATTTACGCACAGCTAATGTTCAATCCCGTGCAGCTACTACTCATTCCCATGCAGCTAAAGCTTATGCACATGTATCAGCACATAGATTACCTCTGGATAATATACAGCGTGCACTGACATGTGGGTGCATTTGTGTGCACCAGCATGCATCAGTGCGCATGTACACATGCATTGGTGCCAAGCTGCCTATTTAAAGGAGATCCTGGTGTGTGCTAATTGCTGGATGTTTTTAGATTTAGATTTCCTGTAACCCTATGTTCCTGCTTTCACTGACTGATCTTCTGTTGCTGACCAGGCTCATTCCTGACCTTGGACTGTGAATTATGAATACTGACCTCTACTTGCCTCCGACTATTCTCTGCCTGCTTTCCTGCTACTGACCTCAGCCGTCTCCTGGACCTTGCTCTGCCGGATTTCCTGGCACTGACCCTGGCCTGCTACTGGACCCTAGTGCTGTTTGGTTGAAATTCTAACTACTTACCCAATGTTTTTATTATGGATGGGCCAAACACCACCTGGTTCGGTGCTCACCAGAACAGCTTGAACAGGCAAAAAGTTCTAGCAAACTCTATTAAAGTCTATTGGACACGAACATGAAAAAACAAAAGTCCTAATTTTAAAGGCTTATATGCAAGTTATTGCCATAAAAAGTGTATGGGGACCTGGGTACTGCCCTAGGGGATATGTATCAATGCAAAAAAGATTATAAATCAATAATTTTTAAAGCAGCAGTGATTTTAATCATGCTTAAAGTGAACCAATAAAAATGAAAAATTCCTTTAAATATTGTGCCTGGGGTTTCCCTTAGTTTGCCTGTAAAGTGGTGCATCTGTACAATGTATAGAACATGCCACAGCAATAATTACATTTCTAAAGGAAAAGATGAAATTTCAACTTGCTCGCCATTGTAATGTATTGCCGGCTCCTGGCATTACAGATTTTTTTTTTTTTTAAAACAGTGTGGAGTCCCCCCACAACCCCAATCCATACCAGGTGCCTCGGGTCTGGTATAAATTTTAAGGGGAAGCCCCCCCCAAATCTCTGCCTTATCTAAGCATGCAGCCTGGCAGGTCAGAAAAAAGGGGGGTGAGCAAGTACCCCCCCGAACCACACGGGGGGTGGGTGCTTTGGGGCAGGGGGGCTCTGTGCCCCTCACCCCGAAGCACCTTGTCCCCATGTTGATGGGGACAAGGGCCTCTTCCTGACAACCCTGGGCTGTGGTTGTTGGTGTGTACCGACGGGGAGATTTATCTGAATCTGGAAGCCCCCTTTTAACAAGCAGGCCCCCAGAACCTGCCCCCCCATGTGAATGGGTATCGGTAAGATTGCACTCCTACTCATTTACCAAAAAAGTGGCAAAAAGTAAAAACCACAAGAGTTTTTACCAAATCCTTTATCAAAAAAGTGTCCTTCGACACTTTTTTGGTGAATGGGTAGAGGTACGATCGTACCGATACCAATTCACATAGGGGGCGGGATCTGGGGGTGGCTTATAGATTCCGATAAGCCCCCTGCCCGCAGACCATGACAACCACAGCCCAGGTGTCAGGGCATCAGAACTGCCCGTTCGCGGCCGTTTACTGCGGGCGCGCGCATGCGCGGCTCGGGCGTGCACGTCTTAGGCGCGCGCGTGCGCGGTATAGGTGCGCGGCGCGGACGCGCGCACGGGCGCGCACGGACACGCTCTCCATCCGGCCAATCAGTGGCTTAGGCGGGCTATTTAAGCCATCCTCTTCCTCCTGTCTGGTTGCTGGCTTGTCACAGCTTCTAAAGTGTATCTGATACCTACGACCTTCTGATCCTGACCTTTTTTGACCTTTGGCTATTGTTACCGGACTGCTGCTGCCTCCTGCCCTTGACCTTTGGCTTTGAACTATCGGACTTCCTGATCTCTCCAACCCTCCTGACCACGGCCTGTTTCCCGGATTAATCTTCTGCTTGTTCCCAGCTCCAGCTACCTGGACTTCCGGACTACCTCCGTGTGCTTCCTCGGCTGACCTCAGCGACCTGCTTCCGGATCAGTCTCTGCTCCACGGACCCAGTCTTCGTCCACCTGTCGGTACCGGTGCCTCTGTACCCACTCCAGGGGGCGGATCGCACTAGGTCGCAAAGGGAGCCGCCCTCAGCATCTTGGCCTTGGTGAGTTTATCTTTAACTACCGTGATACCAGGGTTGTTGGGAAGAGGCCCTTGTCCCCATGTACATGGGGACAAGGTGCTTTGGGGGCACCCCAAAGCACCCTCCCCTTGATGAGGGCAAGCAGCCTGGTATGGTTAACCACTTCAATATAGGGCACTTTCATGCCCTTCCTGCCCAGACCATTTTTTAGCATTCAGTGCTCTCACACTTTGAATGACAATCACTCAGTTATGCAACACTGTACCCAAACAACATTTTTTTTCACACAAATAAAGCTTTCTTTTGGTGGTATTTAACTGGTTCCCAACCAGCCACCATAGTTATACTGCATCAGGTTGGCTCCCCTGGGTGAGCTGTCAAAGCTGTACATTGGCCGCTTTAAGAGCAGTAAGGGGCGCACCCGCAGAGCAATGACAGAGCTGATGCTTGTGCCCGGCGTTTTGCGATGTCCGCTGGGCACCTGCTATCGCTCCTGAGAGAGAATGAACAGATGTCTGTCAATGTAAATAGCCAGATCTCCATTACATCAGAGGTGTATGTGTCAGTGTATGTGTCATGTAGATCAATGTATGTCAGATAGGTCAGTGTGTGTCAGGTAGGTCAGTGTGGGTCAGGTAGGTCAGTGTGTGTCAGGTAGGTCAGTGTGGGTCAGTGTGTCAGGTAGGTTAGTATATGTCAGGTAGATCAGTGTATGTGTCAGGTAGGTTAGTGTATGTCAGATAGGTCAGTGTATGTCAGGTAGGTCAGTGTGGGTCAGTGTGTGTCAGGTAGGTCAGTGCACGTCAGGTAGGTCAGTGCACGTCAGGTAGGTAACACCCACTCGGACTTCAGGCTGAAGCCCCTGGTCTTTTTGCCACCTAGCAACGCCCCTGTCACTGGTTGTTAGGACAGTGACAGCAACTGGCTCCTTAACAGCCAGGTGCCTTGATCAGAAAGCTGTAGAATTAAGCTGTAGTCTAAGGTTTACCACAAAACAAGCACAATTTGGTCAGAACATGGGTTCAGAATAAAGCAGCAGGTCATAACTAGACATTTTAATAACGTTCTAACAAAGAAAAAGGTTACAATGTGATGCAGCTTTTTCAGCATATGTGCATCGCTGCCTTCATATCACACAAGCTCTAAAAGTAAAGAAAAAACCTGGGCAGACATTTATCCAAGAACTTTCCCTCAATATAAAAGATGAAGTCTGTCATCCCATTGTATGACTCCAGTGATGGGCACGCTGAATAAAGATCTACTAGAGTGGGAACTCACTTGGGGGGCTGCCATATTCCTATGATGGGGATCATCTGGACTGCAATGATCATCTAACAATCTTTTTATATGTTTGTCTGTTTCTGGGAATTCTAATTAGGTGCTGTGTGGAACAAAAATTCATGCTCTATCATTTCTTTATTATATTCATTTTATAAGTTAGGCCTTTTGTATGTCCATAATTGGGTACAATTATTTCATTTTCACCAGACTATGCACTGCAGGTAGAATTTGAAAAGGAAAATAATAGACTTTGTTGGAACTTGTACATAGTTAGGAAATAATCTTAATCAAGTGCAGGAAATCGTCACATCTGTTTTTACATGCTTATAAAAAATAAAAAAAAACGCCTAAGGAAAAGTCATTCACGTTAACCTTCCTGTTCTGTTCTTTTATCTTCTGCCTTAGATTAACCTAATTTGTTCTACAAGTGGCTAAAAGCCTTGTCTCTACATTGCAAATTCATGGAGAGAGAAGACCGATTGCAAGTGTTGAACAATTGCAGGCTTTCTATAACCTGGATAGCTGCAGCAGAAAATTATTGATTAAAAGATTAGGTATATCTGACAGCATCTGTAATGCCGCGTACACACGACCGTTTTTCGGGTTCTAAAAAATTATTATTTTTTTATGTCATTAAAAACTATGGTGTGTGGGCTCCAGAGCAATTTTCACGATGTAAAAAATTTCGAACATGCTCTAATTTTTCACGTCGTTTTTAACGTTGTCGTTTTTTACGTCGTAAAAAATTGTCATGTGTGGGCTTTAACAACGTGAAAAAAATGCGCATGCTAGAAGCAAGTTATGATACGGGAGCGCTCGTTCTGCTAAAACTAGCGTTCGTAATGGAGATAGCACATTCATCACACTGTGTGTAAAAGTAAGGGAAAAGGGAATGGGAATAATTGCGCTTAGTAAAAATGTATATTAGTGAAAAAATTAAGATAGGGTCCTGAGAAGGACGTCCTGCTGCTAAACACTACAACTTAGATATAAAGTGTAAAGAAAAATGTGCAAAAACAGTGTTTTTGCACATTCATCACACTATAACAGACTGAAAAGCACGAATCGTCTTTTACTAAAACAAAATCAGCAAAAGCAGCCCAAAGTGTGGCCCCAATCCGAATGGAACTTCCCCTTTATAGTGCCGTTGTACGTGTTGTACGTCACCGCATTTTTTTTTCACGATCGTGTGTAGGCAAGGCCGTTTTGATGATCGGGTTGAAAAAAACGTTGTTTTTTCCAGACCATTAAAAAATTCATTTTTTAGAACCCGAAAAACGGTTGTGTGTATGCGGCATTAGACCCTATGCACTAGGGCTGCAACTAACGATTATTTTCATAATCGATTATTTGGCTGATTATTGTTTCCATTAATCGATTAATCAGATAATAGCCTTAAAAAAAAAAAAACATTTTTACATTTTTTTTGGGCCAATTTGTTGTTGGGCAGATTACAAAACACAAATTGCCGCAAAAACACATTACATGCTTTTCTGCAGCTTCTCCATTGAAGTATATTGAACCAAAAAAAAAAAATAGCACTGTTTTGCGTTAAAAAGTCCTTGCCCTTTCCAAATACGCAGCAGCTGAAAAAAAAATCATGGATGTGAACGTGTCCCATAGGAAAACATGTAAATGAACTGTAGTGTGTTTCTGCAAAAAGCACCAAAAAACAGAGGTGTGAACCCAGATGTTTAGAAACATAACGGGGTTAAAAAATAAATAAAAAATAAGCACAAAAAGAGCAAATAATCGCTACTGTAAGGGGTTCATTTTTTTTACCGTGGGACAGTGAAAGTATTAACTTTTTTGTACTATAAAGGGCTAATTTTAGTTGTTTTAACCCTATTATGTTACTGGCCGATTAATCGATTATGAAAATTGTAATCGATTAATTTCATAATCGATTAGTTGTCCATTATTCGATTAGTTGTTTCGGCCCTACTATGCACCTCTTTAGCAATGCTCAGCATCTCTAATCACCTTTGGAGACCCCTGAATAAGGCAGGTATCTTAATATGCCTCTCCAAAGGTAATTTACTGGATGTCTGATGGAGATATTCGGCTGGTTCACCACCTTTATCCAGCCCTAGGCAGAAATAGAAAATAAAAACGAAAAAGAAAAAATACTGCGCTATCTTAAAATACAAAAAGCCGCTAACACAGCAAGAGAGATCAAAAAATTGCTAATAGAAAATGTGTGGAAAAGTGTAGCGCTAATAATGACACAAATAATGATAATACAATAAAGATTAAATCATGCAACACCACATGTGAATTAATGGTATTCAAAAGTCCATAAATGTTTTGAATGAATCGGTGAGTCGGTTTCTTTGAGTAAAACAGATACACAAAATCCAGTGCATAAAGAAGTGAAAAATCCACCACCGCTTATGACAAGGGGCTTACCGGACCGATTGGACCTAGACAGGCATATACCCCCTAGGCCAATCAAGCTTTGTTAAAGTTGATATACTGAAGCGGGTACACCATACACGTCATGCGATTCGGTATCAATGAAGGCAAACCTCAGACAGATGATTCAAAAATACTTCCCAGCAAGCAGCAACTCTCAACAGATCACTCAGAGGGCAAATCAGTACTCCAACCGATAAGCATGAAAAAGAGAAGGCAAGGCGTACATAGCGTAATTCCGTAATAAAAATCAATATTTATTATAAAGAGAAAAACTCACATTTTGCAAAAGTCAATAGAGCTTATAGAAAAAGGGTAGCAGGAACAACAGTAGTCCATCCCGACATGTTTCGTTACAAAAAGAACATCATCTGGGGTGCTGTCATCATGCTACACTTACCCTTATATACAGCAAAAGGTCCCCACACTCATATCAAGGCTCCCATAGGCAGCTGATGGTAATAACATGGCACTTCCTGTAAATTGCAATGGAGGATATGGTGTGCGGGTCAAGCCTCTCTTTCAGTACAGGAAGTACATCGAGAGGGTAATTATTCAAACCAGACCTCAAAGAACAGAGCTATAAGCTCATAAAATGGCATCCGCTCTGATAAAGCGGAGAATTAGCCATGCAGGAAAAAATAAAAACACAGGCACCTGTATTAATAAAAAGATGTGCGCTCCAAGCTCAAACAGCATGTCACAGCACATCACATGATATTAAAACCAAGCCTCATTCTGAGGATGAGAACGAATCCACATTATTTTCCCCCTATTGGTAGATTGCGGTCACATGACCGCACTACTAAGCCTCATAGTGGATCCCGGGCTATGTGTTCCACAGCAGGCTAAAAAATGATGAAAAGCCACACTGTGGAAGCACATTGAGAACGAATCAGCATTCTCTCCCCCTGTTGGTAGATTGCGGTCACATGACCACATCACCAAGCCTCGTAATGGATCCCAGGCTGTGTGCTCCACAGCAGGCTAAATGATAATGAATAGCCACACTATCGAAGAATATAGAAAATAATCCTTTTATATTTTGCAAGGGAAAGAGGGTTGGGGCCAGGACACCCTTAAGTAGTTGCAATTTCAAAAGCCAGACTCCAAGGCTTCAATAGGAGGACAGCAATGTGCCACTTCTGCATGTGCAGGTTTGCTGTTCCCTATGGCTGCAGTACTTAAAATTCCTAATCCAAACAGTTTTCTCAGCTTTACTACAACTTCTACTTTTGTAGTTCTTCAGCCCATTGAGCTCCTGGTCTCTCACCAGACCCTCTGATTCACTAAATCTGAATCCTATGAGCTCCTCAAGGTTTTTGTAGGGGTGTCTCTATCAAGTGTCACCCACGCTTTCCAGCTGGGTCCCTAGCTTGGCATTTCGGATACCTTCAAGCTCCACCCCTGTTGACCAGCTTGGTCCCTAGCTTGACACACAAGGCTGCTCTGCAAGCGTCACCTCCACTGGTTGGGTCCTTGACTTGATCACCACCTGAAGTTTCCCGATTCTCCACTGTGCCCATTCGGTGAGAATACTGCTCCGGTACTTGCTTCAGTTACTCACTGTGGTCCCTGATAAAGGTGGTTGGTTCCTTAGTGGCAACAACTTCCCTTCTACCTCCAACCGCGTCAGCCACAATCCCAACCCTGCGCTGCTCTCTTACATCTGGATAGGACACAGCCCAATAGCTAGATGCCCCCAGGATAGGTCCAATCTCTGGCCTAGCAGCCTGGGGCTCTCCCAGCAGGCCAAGGGATTTAGGAAAACCCCTGCCCATTGGCTAAGATACCCCATACCAAAAACCTGACCTTGAGTTGTATTTCTCATATCTAATACCACCAAGTGCTCAGGCACCTAGTGGTAGAAGAGAAAAGTACAAGGCCAAACTTAGGGAGAAATAAATAAATCGCTTAACAATTTAACTATTGTAGCTACCCCTGACAAAAAATTTGGCGAGGAGCTCCCTAAATAAACCCCAGGGTGCTACACTTGGTTCAACAGACTTCAATGAAGAAGTTGCAGAACAACATGTAGTACATTTTTACTGTGTTTTTACCGCAATTTTGCATTATGCCTTTTTTAATCTGCCTCAAAAAAAAAATTTGCCCAAAAAAAGCATAAAAAATGTGGTAAAAATACAAAAAGCATTGCAGAAACACTCAAAAGCAAACGCCAATCAAATGTATTGTAATTCTATAGCTTAGAAGAAGTAAAAGATTTTAGGATGGGAGAAAAATGGTACTTTGGGTCTTGTTATATTCCCTTGAGCTGTAGATTAGGACATTTAAAGAGCTATAGTTATGCCCCAACAGTGGAGTACCAACAGAGGAGGCGGGGAGTGGTCCGCCCCGGGTGCCACACACTGGGATGGTGTCAGCACAGGCAGCAGTGGCGGCACTATGGCAGTCCGGGCAAGGAGAGGTCAGCTGTGACAGGATGCGGGTGTGTGCGGACCTTCCCCAGGTGACTAACATCCAGGACCGGCCACAGGATTCACCCTGCGCCACTCAGAGCCAGGGGAGATAGACAGTGAGTAACGCTGAATTGAGGACGGGTGGCAACTGCTGGACTTAACTTTTCAAGTTAACGAGCAGGTGATTGTTTGCTAGGGGGTCCTAGCAACCAATCATTAGCTTGGTAATATAAAAAATTAACTTCCCGCCCTCTGTTCTGTTCTGCTGTGTCTCCAGCTCTGCATGCATGCCCCAGTGAGATAAGAAGGGGCAATGTGTAATGTGCAATGGTCCCGGGCTGGGCGGCTGTGTGCAATGTGGAGGAGTCCTGAGCTGGGGGGATGTGTGTAATGTGCAGGGATACTGAGCTGGGGGTGTGGGGTGCTGTGTGTAATGTGCAGGGGTCCAGAGCTGAGGTGGGGGTTGTGTAATGTGCAAGGATTTAGAGCTGGGATGGGGGGGCTGTATAATGTGCAGAGGTCCAAAGCTGGTCTGGGGGGGGCTGTGTAATGTGCAGGGGTTCAGAGCTGGGGTGGGGGCTGTGTAATGTGCAGGGGTCCAGACGTGCAGTTGTGGAGAGGGGTTACACAGTAGTGGCATAGCGATATTGGGGGGGAGGGGGTGCAGATGTAGGCAGGGGGCACAGTGAAGTGTTATTAGATTTTAAAGTTGGGGGGTGCCAGATATAGGATCCGCCCCAGGTGCCAAATGCTCTAGTGGTCTCTTTTAATAAATGTACCCTAGATGTTTGTAGAACAATAAGGTAAGCTTTATTAAATGCATTTGTCAATTTATAAATAAGACCTATTTGTATGTTCATTACTGACTGGGAAGAATTATTCCTTAAAGCAAAACTTCACTGCATCTGAGCACCACAAACCAAACATGCTATTTAATAAGTTTGTTATATTTAAATTAAACTCCCCCATCCATCCATGTCTCCATGCTTTATTTTGCTGAGAAATTACTTTAAAAAAACACCCCTTAGCATTTTTGTTCCTGACCATCTTGACTAATAGCCAATGATTCATGAAGCATTTACTTCTAGGAATCCATCTGCCTTTAGCTCAAGCATGCAGACAGGAGGTTTTGCTTAGCTGAGAAAACCCCTTCTCCTCTCCTCCCTCTCCTGAAGACTCCTGGGATGTATAACCTAATTTGTCTAGACCTGGAAACCAGAAAGTAACTGAAGAATTAAAAAAAAAAAAAAAAACAGGTAAGTATGATATACTTTCATATCTATTTACTATTGCTAGCAGCATAAGGACTACAAATATTCAATGTTGATTGGGAGAGTGAGGTTCCACTTTAAATAATTACATTTTCAACTGACCACAGTTTGATGCAACAGGTAGAATTTTGAAAGTAAGGAACATTGATAGGGCAATAAAAACATCATAGTCAAATACTTGAAAATGCTACAACTGCTTTTAGAGGCTTAAAACGTACAGGTAAAGTCTAGTACACAGTACAGGCATACCCCACTATTAAGTACACAATGGGGTTTATTTACTATCGCTGGAAAGAGCAAAATCAGGCTCACTTCTGCATAGAAACCAATGAGCTTCTAACCCCAGCTTGTTCAATTAAGCCTGGTAATAAAACCTGGAAGCTCATTGTTTTTTATGCAGCTTATCCAGCTTTAGTAACTAAACCCCAATGTGTACTTAAAAGTGGGGTATGCCTGTACAAGTTTTTTTTTCTGCTCCACCAAGCAGGGCTTAACATAAAGAAAAAAAAATGACAGCTTAGGAGGAAATACTTTTGTTCTGTTCCTTTTATAGGCGTGCGCTGCCTATTGCATTAGGGTGTGCACCCAAAAGCTCAAGCACACATACGTGTGTGTGTATATATATATATATACTGTATATATAGTCAAAAGTATTAGTACGCCTGCCTTTACACACACATAACTTTTAATGGCATCCTAGTCTTAGTCCGTAGGGTTCAATTTTGGGTTGGTCCCGCCCTTTGCAGCTATAACATCTTCAACTCTTATGGGAAGGCCATCCACAAGGTTTAGGAGTGTGTCTATGGGAATGTTTGACCATTCTTCCAGAAGCGCATTTGTGAGGTCAGGCACTGATGTTGGATGAGAAGGCCTGGCTTGCAGTCTCTGCTCTAATTCATCCCAACGGTGTTCTATCAGGTTGAGGTCAGGACTGTGCAGGTCAGTCAAGTTCCTTCACCCCAAACTCGCTCATCCATGTCTTTATGGACCTTGCTTTGTGCACTGGTTCAAATAATATGGTGTAGGGTTGTTTTCCAGGGGTTGGGCTTGGCCCCTTAGTTCCAGTGAAGGGAAATCTTAAGGTGTCAGCATACCAAGACATTTTGGACAATTTCATGCTCCTTACTTTGTGGGAACAGTTTGGGGATGGCCCCTTCCTGTTTCAACATGACTGCACTAGTGTTGAGCAGAATATGCCATATTCGTATTCGCGATATATCTCGAATATATAGTCGAATATTCGACAGATATTCGCTAAATACGAATATTCGTGATATATTTTCGAAATGAAATTATTGCGAATTTTCGCTATCGCGAATGCGAATTGCGATTGCGAATTGCGCATGCGAATTGCGAATATTCGAGAAATGCGGAATGGAGCACTCTGATTGGCACAGAATATTCGTGATATATTACAATATAAAATAATTGCGAATATTCGAGAAATGCGGAAGGAGCACTCTGATTGGCTCAGAATATTCGTGATATATTACAATACACAATAATTGCGAATATTCGGCAAATGCGGAAGGAGCACTCTGATTGGCTCAGAATATTCGTGATATATTACAATACACAATAATTGCGAATATTCGGCAAATGCGGAAGGAGCACTCTGATTGGCTCAGAATATTCGTGATATATTACAATACACAATAATTGCGAATATTCGGCAAATGCGGAAGGAGCACTCTGATTGGCTCAGAATATTCGTGATATATTACAATACACAATAATTGCGAATATTCGAGAAATGCGGAATGGAGCACTCTGATTGGCTCAGAATATTCGTGATATATTACAATACAAAATAATTTCGAAATTTCGAGAAATGCGGAATGGAGCACTCTGATTGGCTCAGAATATTTGTGATATATTACAATACAAAATAATTTCGAAATTTCGAGAAATGCGGAATGGAGTACTCTGATTGGCTCAGAATATTCGTGATATATTACAATATAAAATAATCGCGCGATATCGCTATTTGCCGAATAATCGCATTGCGATTTTTCGGCAATATAAAATGAGCGCTGCAGCTACTCGGCCCAAGGTCTCTAATCATACCAGCAATGCTTTTAGACGTCGATGGGGATCTCTAGGATGTGATCTGTTCCAAAAAATGTTTTAAAACATTCGAATATTCGAAATAGCGAATATTCGCCGCGATATTCGCGATATTCGCGAATACTCGAATATGCAATATTCGTAGCGAATATTCGCAATTCGAATATTCGTGAGCAACACTAGACTGCACACCAGTGCACAAAGTAAGGTTCATAAAGACGTGAACTTAGCAGGGTGGTGGAAAATTAACTTCAAGTGCAATAATTCACATTATAAGCGCGACTAAAACATATACAATTAAGTGTAACAATCTAAAAAATTTAAATTCCAAAGTGCTATAATGGTGTGAAGCTCCCAACTAAAAAGTTGTTGCACTTGAAGGTAATTTGTATTGCAATTATCTGTAGAGGGGTTTCCACCATCCCTGCTAAGGCAGCACTGGTGGGCACTGATAGGCAGCACTGATTGGCTGCGTTAATGGACACAAATTGGTAGCACTGATGTGCACTGATATGTGGCACTGATAGGCAGCACCGATTGGCACTGATAGGCGGCACTGATAGGCATCACTGATGGGCTCTGATTGGTTGAACTTATGGACACTGATAGTCAGCACTGATGGGCACTGACTGGCATCACTGATGGGCACTCATATGCAGCACTGATGGGCACTCATTGGCAGCACTGATGGGCACTGATTGGCAGCATTGGCTGGCACTGACAGCATTGGTTGGCACTGATTTACAGCGAAAAGAGAGGGGAAGGGTACCTAGGAACCCTGGGACTTTGAAGCGGTGCTAGTAAAGTGTACCGACACACCAATTATAAAAAATAGAAAAATTGATTTATTGAAACAAATATATGTTAAAAACCATCCATAATCATTGAATATATCAAGCTTCCACAAAGAGACTCGTTGTAGTTGTAGTTCGCCCGACATGTTTCGCTCAGATTCGAGCTTCCTCAAGAGCTTAGAACTAACACAAAATACAAAAATTTTCAAATTGATAAAGCCAATGATTGAATAATTAGGACACATATGCCAGAAAAAATGTAGAACCCAAAATTGTCCAGATGATATGACGCTCAGTCCAAGAACCAAAATCTTTCTGAAATATAATAGCCAAATAGAATCAGGAGATTTAACAGGCAAAATAAATCCTGAATGGTTATAAAGGACTTCAATAAACATCAGCCATACAGTTCACTTCTTATAAGAATTGTCCAAAAGAGACCGCTGGAAGCGTCATAAGATATATGAGATACCACTTCTCTTTGGAGATTTGGAGATGCAATAGATGTCCAATGTGATCGCGCCTAGAGTGTGGTGGCGTGGTGCTCACTTCAACCTGAATAGTGCCAGGTATTTACAGCATTGGTTGGCACTGATAGGCAGCATTGATTGGCACTGATAGGCAGCACTGGTTGGCACCGATGAGCAGCACTGGCAGTGATAGGCTGCATTGGTTGGCACCGAAAAGCAGCACTGGCACTGATAGGTAGCATTTGTTGGTACTGATAGGCAGCACTGGTTGGCACTGATAGGCAGCACTGGTTGGCACTGATAGGCAGAACTGGTTGGCATTGATAAGCAGCACTGGCACAGATAGGCAGCATTGGTTGGCATGGATAGGCAGCATTGGTTGGCACGGATAGGCAGCATTGGTTGGCACAGATAAGCAACACTGGCACGGATAGGCAGCATTGGTTGGCACTGATTGGCAGCATTGGTTGGCATGGATAGGCAGCATTGGTTGGCACGGATGGGCAGCATTGGTAATCAGTGCACTCATTGGCAGCATTGGTTGGCACTGATAGGCAGAATTGGTTGGCACTGATAAGCAACACTGGCATGGATAGGCAGTACTGGTTGGCACTGATTGGCAGCACTGGTTGGCACTGATAGGCAGAACTGGTTGGCACGCATAGGCAGAACTGGTTGGCACATATAGGCAGCATTGCAGGTAGCGTGACAAGGTAGCTGGAGAAAGCGCACAGACCCATCTAATGTCTTATTAGACGAAACATCTGGTCTGTACGCTTTCTCCAGCTACCTTGTCACGCTACCTGTACTCTCTCTGCTTTTTTTTTATTTATCCATTTTATTTGCTGTTCACTTTTGCATGTGATTTGTAATTTTTTCAATTTGCAAGTTTTTATTGTTGATTCCTGTTTGGTTGCTTTTATATATTCTTATGGCAATTATTTTTGAATACATTTTTTGCCTGCTTTTGTCACTACTACACCATGTGGAGGCTTTTTTTTTTCTTTTTTTTATGCAACTACTTAAAATTCTGTTATACCCACACTGTTGGTGGACCTGCTTTTTTGGATCTTGACGTGGGAACATTCACCTATCATCCAATCAGAAGTGGGGACGTTTCCTGGTCCCTGTGTGCATAGTCCAAAGGTGTGATTAAGCGTTGCTGATCCACCACCACATGGTGAGCTGGATCAACTCATCACGGTAAGAGTGTTTAACCACTTAAGCCCTGGACCAATATGCTGCTAAATGCCCAAAGGTGTTTTTGCAATTTGGCACTGCGATGCTTTAACTGGTAATTGCGCGGTCATGCAATGTTGTACCGAAACAAAATTTGCGTCCTTTTCTTTCCACAAATAGAGCTTTCTTTTGATGGAATTTGATTGCCTCTGCGATTTTTATTTTTTGCGATATAAATGGAAAAAGACCGTAATTATGGAAAAAAAATATTTTTCTTATAACAAAAAGTAAAAAATATCGAATAAACTAAATTTTAGTCAAACATTTAGGCCAAAATGTATTCAGCCACGCGTATTTAGTAAAAAAAACCTCAATAAGCGTAAAGTTATTGGTTTTCGCAAAAGTTATAGCGTCTACAAACTAGGGTACATTTTCTGGAATTTACACAGCTTTTATTTTATGACTGCCTATCTCATTTCTTGAGCTGCTAAAATGGCAGGGCAGTACAAAACCCCTCCAAATGACCCCATTTTGGAAAGTAGACACCCCAAGGAAACTGCTGAGAGGCATGTTGAGTCCATTGAATATTTTTTTTTGTCCCAAGTGATTGAATAATGACAAAAAAAAAAAATTACAAAAAGTTGTCACTAAATGATATATTGCTCACACATGCCATGGTTATATGTGGAATTGCACCCCAAAATACATACTGCTGCTTCTTCTGAGTACGGGGATACCACATGTTTGGGACTTTTTGGGAGCCTAGCCACGTACGGGACCCCGAAAACCAAGCACCGCCTTCAAGATTTCTAAGGGCATACATTTTTGATTTCAGTCCTCACTACCTATCACAGTTTTGAAGGCCATAAAAGGCCACAATGGCACACAACCCCCCCAAATGACCCCATTTTGGAAAGAAGACACCCCAAGCTATTTGCTGAGAGGAATGTTGAGTCCATGGAATATTAGATTTTTTTGCCCCAAGTGATTGAATAATGCCCAAAAAATTACAAAAAGTTGTCACTAAATGATATATTGCTCACACATGCCATGGTTATATGTGGAATTGCACCCCAAAATACATTCTGCTGCTTCTCCTGAGTACGGGGATACCACATGTGTGGGACTTTTTGGGAGCCTAACCGCGTACGGATCCCTGAAAACTAATCACCGCCTTCAAGATTTGTGTGAGTGAAATCAAAAATGTTTGTCCTTAGAAATCTTGAAGGTGGTGATTGGTTTTCGGGGTCCCGTACGTGGCTAAGCTCCCAAAAAGTCCCACACATGTGGTATCCCCGTACTCAGGAGAAGCAGCGGAATGTATTTTGGGGTGCAATTCCATATATAACCATGGCATGTGTGAGAAATATATAATTTAGTGACAACGTTTCGTAATTTGTTTTTTTGGTCATTATTCAATCACTTGGGGCAAAAAAAAATAATATTCCATGGACTCAACATGCCTCTCAGCAAATAGATTGGGTGTCTTCTTTCCAAAATTGGGTCGTTTGGGGGGGGTTGTGTGCCATCTATATCATTTAGTGACAACTTTGTGCAAAAAAAAATCAGTTTGTCATATTTCCGCAACTTGTGTCAAAATATAAAATATTCCATGGACTCGACATGCCTCTCAGCAAATAGCTTGGGGGTCTACTTTCCAAAATGGGGTCATTTGGGTTTTTTTTGTGCTATTTTTGCATTTTATGGCCTTCGAAACTGTGATAGGTAGTGAGGAGTGAAATCAAAAATGTACACCCTTAGAAAGCCTGAAAGCGGTGATTGTTTTTTGGGGTCCCATACGCAGCTGGGCTCCCAAAAAGTCCCAAACATGTGGTATCCCCATACTCAGAAGAAGCAGCAGAATGTATTTTGGGGTGTAATTCCACATATGGGGGGTTTATGCTTTGCGCGTGGGTGTAAGCGTTACTGGCACTAACTAGCTACCTAGCGGCACCAGCGACACTAATACAGCGATCAGAAAGACGATTGCTTAGTGACACTGGCAATAGGGGGTGTAAGGGTTAACTCTAGGGGCAATCAGGGGTTAAAAACGTTATTTGAAAAATGCATGGGGGTACCTAACGCTATAAAAACCTGGCAGGCGAACCTCAAAAAATAACTAGCTACCTAGCGGCACCCGCCACACTAATACAGCGATCATAAAAACGATCGCTTAGTGACGCTGGCAATAGGGGGTGAAAGGGTTAGCTCTAGGGGCAATCAGGGGTTAAAAACTTTATTTAAAACATTTATGGGGGTACCTAACGCTATAAAAACCTGGCGGGTGAACCTCAAAAAATAACTAGCTACCTAGCGGCACCAGCGACATTAATACAGCTATCAGAAAAATGATCGCTTAGTGACGCTGGCAATAGGGGGTGAAAGGGTTAACTCTAGGGGCAATTATGGGGGTACCTAACGCTATAAAAACCTGGCGGGCGAACCTCAAAAAATTACTAGCTACCTAGCGGCAAGGCAGGGACATACATGTACGCCCATCTGCCTGTATGTGCAATTCTGTGGACGTACATAGTCGTGCGGCGGGGGGGTCTGCTGATCTGCTGAGATTCTGTATGAAAAACATTCACACTGTGGACTACATCACCTCTATTGGGTATATGTTGAGAGAACTGTTTGTTCCAGCCACCAACTTGTGATTTTGGATTTTAGAAAGACCTATTTGTGTTCATACACATTCAATACTCTTCACGTTTACACATTTTATATTTCATATGTAATATTGTGGTAGATTCACCGGTTCACTGTAACACTTGTGTTCAGATACACACCTTTTTGTAGTTCACTATCTTACTGGAGATTGATACCTCCGGTATGCAATATTGCTTATTTTGTTTCACCTAATATATGGTCATTCATATATGGACACACATTTATGCGTTTATCACATATTTATTTGAGCGCTACACATTATTTTTTCTTGCTTGTTTACAAATTATGTCTATTTGTGGTGTTTAGTAGCTTATTCACATTTTTCCGCAATTTTTGTATTTTTTCTTTATAATAGAAGATGTGCACTTGGCATCAATGGGTGAATTTTAATAGCTAAGAGGACTTTAAAAAAAATGCTCAGGTAGAGAAGTGGTTATAGTGATTAAATACATGTTAAAATTTGAATTTTTCTTTTGTACATCAAGGGACACAGAGCACCATAGTAATAACTATGTGGGTTATATGCCACCTATAGGTGCATGGACACTGGCACACTCAAAAGACAGGAAGTCCCCCTCCCTATATAACGAATTCCATATAGGGAGTACCTCATTTTTTTCGGCCAGTGTCTAAGGTGTTGTCAAGGTTAATGAAGTGCTAAGAAGAGCTTCGCTAAGAAATCCCTGACGGGATCAAGGAGCCATGCAGTTGGATCCATCTAACGTGCCTGAAAGAGCCAAAATGGATGGTACCCAAGCCTAGTGGTAGAAGAGCAAAGTTTTCCTGTAATGCTTCACTTTTGAGAGCTTGCACCTTGGTCGCGTTTATACTATACCAAAGAGTTGCTCTTGCAGGGTGCTGTACAGGTCCAAGGGAGTGGACCCCATTTACAAGGGGGACCTGGTCCTTGAAGGTCTGGCATGACACAGGCCTGCCCTAATGGGTGTATATTGGGTCTGTCTGTGATTTCCAGCAGTATCCTGCAGTGGCACTGGTAAATCAGAAAAGTCCTAAGGAATGTATAATGATTAACTTATGGCTTTTTTCTTGCAGTGTCTTGCCTGTGTTTTGCCACTAGAGGGTGTAAAAGTAAACATACCTGGCATGTAACAATCCATGCTTCCCCTGTGTTTATGCTCAATGTCAACAAACGCTCCAGTGGATAGCATTGCTTCTTCTCCACTCTGTCAGGCCAAATTAGGCAAAAGTCATCGCTATAAAAGAGCTGGTCCGAGGGGCGTGGCCTGGACATGGCCGAGTGAGGCAGCACTTCAGAGGAGCTCCTGGCCTGAACTTGCCTAAAATCGGCAAATCACGCTAAAATACCGGAATGAACTCTAGCAAGAAGCATAGGACAAGGGCAGTAACTCGAGGAACACCCGCGGGCAAGACAGCGGGAGGGAAACAGCGCTTTTATGACCTGTTCCAGGACAAATCCTCCGCGCCACGAGACACACCACGTGGAGTGAAACAACAGGCCCAGTCTCTCCAAGCCGGAGACAGCCTCCCTGCGACACCCGACCACAGCCAGGGGCCCTCTAACCCAGTGCGCGCCGCGGAGTGGGCTGCCATGGAGGAGGTTAGCCACTGTGAAGAGCCTATGCTGGACCGTGACATTAGGGCCCTATTGCAGGCTCTCCCGACACGCTCGAATATCGAGGCGCTAATCCTCCGACTAGAGGAGACACACCGGCGGGACATACAGGAGGTGCGGGCGAGGTCTCCACTCTGACGGAGAGGGTCTCGGTCGGAGAGAAACCTCGGTGACCTCCCTAGAAGCTCGGGTTGCGGCATTGGAGAGCTCCAGGGACCAGCATCGGGACACTGCTATCTCCCTCCAACTGCACATGGAGGAACTCGAAAACAGGAGCCGCCGCAATAATTTGCGTCTACGGGGCTTACCTGAGGATGTGTCGGCGGAAAACCTGGGCGAAGTGGTGCTGGCTATCTTCAGGGGGGTCCTGGGGGAACCGGAGGCGGAGAACCCGATCGACAGGGCGCACAGGACACTAGGCCCACGGCCTACAGACCCACAGAGACCGCGGGACGTGGTGTGTAGACTGCACCGCTACACCCAAAAGGAGGCCGTCTTACGCCGCTCCTGGGACCTCGGGACAGTGGAGAGGGAAGACGCGCGGATCAAGATCCTTCCGGACCTGTCGTGGGCGCCGCTGCGCCGCAGAGCCCTCCTGAGACCGGTGTTGGATCTCGCCAGGCAAAAGGGCATGACCTACCGTTGGTGGTTCCCGGTTTCGGCCTCCTTCCGTGGAGAATCCGGCACCTTCGACCTGCAGACCGCGGCGGATCTTCCAGCCCTGTTTTACTTCTTGGAAGTCGATCCCGTCCTGATTCCTGATTGGCTACAGCTGCTCCCACGTTTTGCAGGTAGACCCGGACCGCTGGCCCAACGCGGCCCCCCTCCGCTGTGGCGGCAGAGGGGACGGAGAAGGAACCGCTCAGCATCGCAGGATGAGCCACATGAGTAGGCCGCTGGCCTCTTTATCTTGACTACCCCCCTTTTTGGTTTTCTCTTTTTTTTTTTCTGCTGTCAACTCCCTGCCTCCCGCACTGACGCCCATGCCCGATCCAATATCCCCTTCGTGGGGGCATGACTTCCTCCCGGGGAGTGCAAATGCGGGGGGCCCTATGGTAGCATGTCTTCAGGTGGAAGCGGGCAGACCTGATCCCTGACCCACCCCTCCCACCCCCCGTACGTCCCTGTTCCTCCATCTGGGATCGACGGCAGCTAGTCCACCCAACCTGTCTCAATGATAGCTTGCTTCAGGACCCCAAAGTATTAGCGGACGTGGTGGCGGAAATCGGTCATTATTTCACGACCAACACGACGGCGGAGAGCGACCCCGGACTGGTGTGGGAGGCCCACAAGCCTGTGATTAGAGGTGTGTTAATAAAACACGGTGCCAGGCTGAAACAGGAGCGTACTGCCCAAATGAACGCTCTCCTGAGTCAGCTACAAATTCTGGAGGCCTCCCATAAAACTGCACCGACCACACAACTAGGGTCGGACCTTGACACGACCAGGTCACAAATAACCGACCTCCTGCGTTTTAAGGCAAAGGCGGCCCTGCAAGTCTGCAGAAGGAAGGAATACGAGTTAGGGAACAAATGCGGCAGACTCCTAGCCCGGGCGTTACAGACCCAACGCAAAGCGGCGTTTATCCCTCACGTGGTGTCTCCAGCGGGACAGAAAGTTGTGCTCCCTAGGCTGATAGCAAGGGAATTTAGGGACTGGAAGGGGACCCTACGGGGGAGTACATTGAGCGCTCCCGCATACCGGCGCTTCCAGAGGAGACCCGACTGATTCTGGAAGAGCCCATCACTCTAACAGAACTGCATCTCGCGCTTAAAGTCACAAAAGCGGGTAAGGCACCGGGCCCCGATGGGCTGTCGGTGCTTTACTACAAGACCCTAATCTCTCCCCTGGGACCACATATGGTCAAACTCTACAATACGCTGGAAACGGGCCAACTGTTTCATGCAGACACCCTACAAGCACAAATATCTGTAATAATACCTAAAGAGGATAAAGACCCGTCACAGTGTGGGAGCTACAGGCCGATCTCTCTCCTCAATACAGATCTTAAGCTGTTTACAAAAATATTGGCCTCCAGGCTACAGCAGCACCTCCCGGGATTGATACATATAGACCAGGTGGGGTTTGTCCCGACCAGAGAAGCCCGGGACAACACCACCAGTCCTTAACCTATTGCACGTTGCGACCAGAAGCAAGCTGCCTTGTGTCCTACTTGGAACAGACGCCAAAAAGGCATTTGACCGAGTCAGTTGGAGGTTTTTATTCTCGACACTGAAACATATAGGTCTTGGCCCCCGGATGCTGCACTGGGTGAGGGCGGCGTATGTACACCCAACGGCCAGGGTCAGGGCGAATGGAGTACTGTCTGAGCCTTTCCCGATCTCTAACGGCACTAGACAGGGGTGCCCATTATCCCCCCTTCTCTTCGCATTGTCCCTGGAACCGTTTCTGTGCCGAGTGCGCCAGCATCCGGGGATCTCGGGGGTGTTGGTGGGGGGAACACAACACAAAATATCTGCGTATGCGGATGATTTACTATTCACCTTAACGAAGCCCTTCACCTCACTACAGAACCTCCTGAAGGAATTTGAGGCCTATGGCCAACTTTCAAATTTAAAGATAAACTTTTCCAAATCAGAGGCCATGGGGGTAGGGGTCCCTCCAGCCCAACAGGCAAGACTCAAAAGCAGCTTCAGCTTAAAGTGGACGGACACAGCCCTCAAATACCTGGGCACGTACATACCTACATCCCTCTCCCGGTTATTTCAATTAAACTTTCCCCCACTCCTGAGGAAGGTACAGAAGCTCCTAGACCAATGGAGCAGCGGCCTCCACTCGTGGCTGGGCCGTTGCAACATTCTGAAGATGACGGTGCTGCCTAAATTCCTGTACCTTCTGCAGGCCCTCCCAATATTCCGGGCAGCTTCTTCAAACGGACACACGCCGCCTTCACTAGATTCCTATGGGCTGAGAAACACCCGCGTTTGAGCCACGACATACTCACGCGTCCGAAAACCCACGGGGGTATAGTAATGCCAGACATTCGTACGTATTATCGTGCGGCCCACCTTAATAGGTTGGTAGATTGGTGCCGGCATTCGGAGACCAAGCTCTGGACTCAAATTGAACAGGCCCAGAGCCTGGTCCCGCTCCATAGGGCCCCATGGTGTCGACAGTCCCTGCCGCCCGAGCTGCGCCGGCATCCCCTCATTGGCAAAACCACTCAAATATGTGCGCGGTTGCTTACTGAGTCCCACCTTTCGACCCCAAACTCGACGCTGAGACCGGTGATAGGCCATCCCTTGTTCCCTCCGGGTCTGACTGACAGGAAGTTTATGGAGTTGCGGGCAGAAGGATTGTACCAGGCGTCACACCTGAGCTCAGGCGATAGGTGGAAGGGCACGGCGGAACTTATGGACCCCGCCGGCCCTTTCAGCCTGGACTACATGAGAGCACTACAGCTCAGTCATTTTCTGGGCTGTCTGGCACCAGCAGATACTGCAGCCACACCACCCACCACATTTGAGGAACTCTGTATGGAGTCTGGGACACTCCCCCATGCGCTTTCCCTGACGTACAATATATTGATTACCCCGCCCGCAGACAAAACAATCCCCTTTATCGCTAAATGGGAGAGAGACCTTCACTGCTAGTTCACCGGCACAGTAAGACAACACATACTCACCTTCACGCACAAGTCCTCCTTGAGTTCTAGGGTACAGGAGACAAACTATAAAATCTTGACCCGTTGGTATAGAACACCTGAACTACTTCACAGGCTGTTCCCTGAGGCATCTGACAAATGTTGGCGCTGCCAGGAGGAGAGGGGCTCGCTCCTACACATATTTTGGTCATGCAGTAAATTACAGGGCTTTTGGAGGGAGGTCAGACGCATAACTCAGAAATTTACAGACCAGGAGCTGGGCGATGACCCGGCCTTTTTCCTGCTACATGCGACAAGCATTCCATCTAAGATCTACAAAAAATCAGTCGTGCGGCATCTGCTAGATGCAGCCAAAGCCTGCATCCCCCTGAATTGGAAGTCGTCGAGCCCACTGTCAGTAGTCCAGTGGCTCTGAAGGGTAGATGAGATAGGCCAGATGGAAGATCTGATACTCACTAGTCAACATAGACAAGAGACTTATACGGACACATGGCGACTGTGGAATATGTTCAGATATTCAGAGGAGGGGCGTAACCTTAGAGGGGAAGCACAGGATGCAGTTCAGAGCCCCCTCCCTCCGGGTATCGTAGCCCCGAGATGGGGGAGGAACCTGCCGGTCCCTGCGAAGCCACATGAAGTGGTCCATGGCCCGTGCATGTCCCTTCCACCATTCCTGATAGTTGTCCCCCCCCACCCCCCCTACTGTGAGGACAACCCCCCCTCCCTTTCTTGAGCTGGGAGCAGCTCCTGGCCCTCTCCCTTTCTCTCTCTCTCTCTCCTTACATCCTGAATCTTCTCTTTACACCCCTAGATCTACTTTTTCTTACCTTCCCTTAATATTTCTCTGAAACTGCGGAGCCGGCTGGCCCTTATGGACCCGGACATGGGCCCAACTAGACGCAGCGATGTGAACCCCCGAAGCACGAGGGCACATTCATTCAGGCTACTCATATGGGAGCCGTCGCGTAGCCCCGGACAGGGATGCGCCTGGCACTGACCCAAGGTGAAGAATACGTTAACGAGGAATTGAACTCTCTGTATATGCCTCTCTTCTTTGTGTACCCTGTATCTTATGACCGGTTCCTTACCATGTAGCTGTGAATGTCTGATGTTTGAGTCCCTGTGGGACAGCTGTATCTCTGCCTTGAATAAATAAAAATAAAAATAAAAAAAAGAGCTGGTCCAGGTGATCAGGACAAGGAAGGGCCCTTCCATTCACCTTTGCATGAGGTTGCTAGGGAAGATGGTGGCTTCATTCAAAGCAGTTCCCTATGCCCAGTTTCATATACGACTGTGGCAATACAGTATTCTGTCTTCTTGGAACAAAAAGACCCAAGCTTTGGATTATCCAATGAATCTGGCCCCAAAGGTGCCCCATAGTCTCAGTTGGTGGTTAATAACCAGGAATTTACAGAAAGGGAAATCCTTGATTCCGGTCACCTGGAAGCTAGTAACGATGGATTCCAGCCTATGGGGCTGGGGAGTAGTCCTGGAAGAGACCACTGTTCAAGGGAAGTGGTCAGAGTCCGAGAAGACTTTGTGTCAAGAACAAGGGATCCACTTGCTCTTGGGACAAAGGGAAGCCGGTAATCCTATTAGCGTGGCCCAGGAGATCCTGGTATGCAGAGATCATGAGGTTGGCAGTAGGGGATTCATGGACTCTTCCATCCCATCCAGACCTGCTGTCGCAAGGGTATTCCATCCTGCCTTACAATCGCTAAATTTACCAGTTTGGCTATTGAAGCCCACATTCTAAAGAGTCAAGGGCTTTCAGGTTCAGTGATTACCACCCTGATTAATGCTAGAAAGCCGCCCTCTAGGACATTTTATTATAGGGTCTGGAGGGCCTATGTCTCCTGGTGTGAAACCATGGGTTGGCACCCTCAAAAGTATGTCATAGGTAGAATTCTTGCCTTTCTACAGTTGGAAGTAGAAATGAAGCTGGCCTTGAGTAAAATCAAGGGTCAGATCTTGGCTTTGGCAGTATTTTTCCAAAAGCAACTTGTTTTGCATTCTTTGGTCCGGGCCTTAATACAAGGGGTAACTCGGATACATCTGCCATCCCTTGTGCTCATGGGATTTGAATCTAGTTCTGTTGGTTTTGCAAAGACAGACCTTTGAGCCAATAGACAATATTCCTTTGCTTCTTTTGATAAGGAAATTGGTGTTCTTAGTTGCGGTAACCTCTGCAAGAAGAGTGTCAGAATTGGCTGTTTTTTCGTGTAAAGAGCCATACTTGATTATTCATAATGCCTAAGGTAGTGTCAGGTTTTCATCTGAACCAGGATGTTTCCCTTTTTCCCCAGAACCTCGTTCTGCAGAAGAAAGATTGTCGCATTCTTTCGATGTAGTGAGAGCAGTTAAGGCCTATCTGAAGGCGACAGCTCAGATACGGAAAACTGATGTTTTATTTGTGCTGCCAGAAGGCCCCAAAAAGGGCTAGGCAGCATCGAAATCAACTATTGCGACGTGGATTCGTCAGGTGTTTAGTCAGGCTTATAGTCTGAAGAAAAATAGTTCCGCCTTTTCAGGTTAAAGCGCACTCTACCAGGGCAGTCAGTGCTTCATGGGCAATGCATCACCAAACCTCCATGGCTTAGATTTGCAAGGCTGCTACTTGGTCGTCAGTAAATACGTTCACAAAATTCTACCAGATGGATGTAAGATGGCAGGAGGATGCCGCCTTCAGGCACAGTGTGCTGCAGGCAGCAATATAGGTCCTCACGCCTGGCAGTGGCCATTTTGCTTTGTCTTCCTCCCCTCAGATGGCATTGCTTTGGGACATCCCACATAGTTATTACTATGGTACTCAGTTTCCCGTGACGTACAAAAAAGAAAATAGCATTTTTATAACAGTTTACCTGTAAAATCCTTTTCTTGGAGTACATCACGGGACACAAAGGTCCCGTCCCCCCCTCTTATTGGGATATACATATATTGCTTTGCTACAAAAACGGAGGTACTCCCTAAATGGGAAGGGATTATATACAGTAAGAAGGGGGACTTGCTGTCTTTTGGGTGTGCCAGTGTCCATACACCTTTAGGTGGCGTATAACCCACATAGTTATTACTATGGTGCTCTATGTCACGTGATGTACAGGATTTTACAGGTAAGCTGTTGCAAAAAATCAAATTTTTTTGTTCAAAAACTTTAAATTCAAAACAAATGTATTTTTTTCTGAAAGCAGAGGCCTTCTAGAATAAAATAATAGCAGTTGCTACTTTTTTTTATGTTGCACAATATTTGCGCAACAGTTTAGCAAACACATATTTGTTTGGAAAATATCTGTACCAAAAAAAGCTGTATCAAAAAGTAACACCTGCATTGTGGTCTCAATGATTGCATTAGACAAAATAAAAGTACCAACTTCATTGAAAGATCCCCAAACAATAGTATGGGTTATACCAGTGTAGCACCTTCTTATTTAGGTTACTAGTAGGATTTGCTAGAAGGCAAATTTAGTTGTGGCTCCCCTGTAGCCAGTGGAACAAAATTTGATTGCTTTTGGCTGTTCGGGATTCTGCTGGTTGCAGGCTGAACTACTTCCCCCAGCTCAGCTTTCTAGTGAGTTCTAGAATTCAGTAGGTTTGGAGAGGTAGACCCTGGACTTGAATATTCATACAGCCTCAGCCTATATGGGTATAAATAGGCTTGGGCCTGGAACAGCAGGGTCCTTGTTTTGGTGGGAAAATGCCCAGACTGGAGGGCTGTAGACCTCTGAGCCATTAAGCTAAAGCCCACATGAGGTCAAGAAGGTCCCAGCTCAAGGTGAGCTGAGGGACCTATTCCTAAAGTTGCTGAGAGCAGTTGGAGGAAGTCCACTGAGGACCAGATCTGAAGGCTTACAGTACACAATCTGGCTGGTACTGGAGGAAGGAATCCAAGTACACATGGCACAGTGAGTAAAGGCCAGAGTGAGAGAGACCCTTGTGACTGTTCTTGCTTAACTCTTGAAGAGACTGTTCCAGAGTAGCTGACTTAGGATTGCTTATGTATTGGAGCGTCCTAAACTATATGTTCACCTACAACTAGTCACGAGGGGGGTTCACTCTGAAAAAGGTGTATGACATACAGTATATAAAAGGTGCAATGGAACTCGATTTTTTTTTATACAAAATGGTATCCGAAGTAAGTAAGATATAATAAAAAAAGGATAAGTCAAAAAGAAATTGATAAAAGCAGCATGTAAAAAATATTCTTTACATTTGTTGGAAGAAAATAAATATGTTATAAAGAAAATAAATAGTTCTTAAATCACAACAAATGTGTTTACTTTTCTCTGAAAGCTAACATTTGTGTCTTTGTGAGTCTCAGTTATCCATATGGATCAGTGCGCTGCTCATTGCAGCTCAGTGGCAGTTAAAAGGCTTCCATTTCTGAATGCAGTTTCCATTATACACTGTAAAGTTTAATTGCTCAACAATAAAAATGCAGATGTTCAGAAATTGTTTTCGGCTGAGAAAACCACTATAGAGTATACATTAGAAGACATGCATATTTACATTAATTACGATTCCCTTGAATAAACAGTTTTTCTACAGATGACGGTCTTTTCCACAGTATTGCATGTCTAACAAACATGACAATATACAGAAAACTATAGTTTTGAAATAATGTTTTTTTTTTCTATGCAATTAGTCATCCTATTTATATCATCATCTTGAATCTCACTTCTCTAAATTTGTGGTTAAATGATCCAGTTTTTCTGTATTGCCAGCACTAAATGTTTGTTTGAAGAGAGCATTAATCAAATGACTATTTGTACATTAACAATAATAATTCAGCAAAGACAAATGTGTATTTTAATAGCATCACAATTAGCATATTAATTTTTCTCAGTAACATTTTTATCAAGCAGAATGTCACTGTATTACAATTGCTTGTATCATATGCTTAACCACATAATAAAAAAAAAATATGTCACTGATATAAAAGATCTCATAACTTAGTCTTTCATATTATTTTGCTGACAAGATATTCTGAAGTTTCCATAGCAAGCTGCTTGCTGTGGGTTCATTGAACAGGAGGGAGGGGCCAGGAGCACAGAAGAGGGACCCGAGAAGAGAAGGATCTGGGCTGCTCTGTGCAAATCTACTGTAACAAAGAAGTATAACATGTTTTTTTTCCAAAAAAATAAATAACAAACAAGACTTTACAATCACTTTGACCACTTCCATACCGTGCCTATTCTGGCACTTCTCTCCTACATGTAAAAATTAGGGCTGTTACTGATCAAAATTTTTGTGTTCGATTAATCGTTTTTTTTTTAATCGATTAATCGACTAATTTCGATTAATTATAACGCACATACAGATCCAACTACTTTTAGCTGATCTCCTTGCAGGCCGATTCCCAGTGCAGCTACCAACCACTGGAAAAATGGATAGCAGGATACAAAAAACACACAAAGGCAGCGCTCGATGGGAAGAGCATTAAAACTTTTATAGTCTTCAAGTAGGTAACAAAATAAATATTGCACTGGAGATAAAATCGATGTAGCTACATAAACTGTAAAAATGGTGCGAGTAATACCAAATGGTACCAAAAGCAGTCATAAAAACCTGTAGCTAAGTATGATACTGGTATAAAAATGTGTACAACGATGCCACTGCTGAATCCAGATGAGGAGGGGTTAACATCAGTCCATCGGCATGTAGATGTCCCATGAAGGGAACCATCACAACTCCCAGTGGATGGTTGTAGAATCCCAGGTTGACAGAGGGAAGTAATAGAGGGAAGTGTAACAGCGCTTGCGTCAGGGCTGTCTTAATGAGAGGGCACACCTGGGCACTGCCCAGGGGCCCCAGCTGCATTGGGGGCCCCTGCAATTTGCCCAAAGCAGCTGGTCCTTGAGCCTACGCTGCCCCGAAATTGGGGGCCCCATGATGGCACTGAGAGTGATAGATACACAGGGGAGGCAGTCTGCCTTCTACCTACTTGATGTCTGTTTACCTGCACTGTCATTATTGTAGGGGCCCCAGAGCATTTCTTTGCCCAGGGGCCCAAGATGCTATTAAAACGTCCCTGGCTTGCGTGTGGCAGATAGGAAGGTCCCGCTGGCATGCAGATATGAAGGCACAGCAAAGGAGCCCTTCAGATGGACACGGCAAGCCCCGCCGGTGTCCATGATGTCACCGGATCTCTGACAGAACTCCCTGAAGGCCCAGAAGCCGGCAGAGAGGTGAGTACCAGTCATAAGAATTTTTTAATCGATCAAAAAGATTTTGATCGATCAAAAAAATTAAAGATTAATCGATCGATTAAAAGTTAATTTGCACAGCCCTAGTAAAAATTATAATTTTTTTGCTAGAAAATTACTCAGAACCCCCAAACATTATATATACAGTATATATATTTTAGCAGACACCCTAGGGAATAAAGTGGCGGTCATTGCAACTTTTTATCTCGCACAGTATTTGCCAATAATTTTTCAAATTTCCTTTTTTTGGAAAAAAAACGGTTTCATGAATTAAAAAATAACAAAACATTAAAGTTAGCCCAATTTTTTTGTATAATGTGAAATATGATTTTACGCCGAGTAAATAGATACCCAACTTGTCATGCTTTAAAATTGCGCACACTCATGGAATGCCAGTACTTAAAAATCTCCATAGGCGACGCTTTACATTTTTTTACAGGTTACCAGTTTTGAGTTACAGAGGAGGTCTAGAACTAGAATTATTTCTCTCACGCTAACGCACGTGGTGATAGCTCACATGTGTGGTTTGAATGGCATTTACATATGTGGGCGGGGCTTACGACTGCAAGATACTGGGGGCAGGGGCATTTAAAAAAATGTTTTTACTTTTTTTTTTTTTTAATCACTTTTATTCCTATTACAAGGAATGTAAACATCCGTTTTAATCGGAATAGTGTGACAGGTCCACTTTATGGATAGATGCAGGGTCAATAAGACCCCACATCTCTCCTCTCTGAAAAAAAAATCACAGATCTCATGCTTCCAGCTGCAATTGCAGCTTTGTTTACTTCCAGGTACCTGGGCGCAACGTCATAACGTCGCGCCCGAGGCTCCGACAATCATAGAGATGACCAGATGGTCACCAGAAATCTCTGTGCTCTTCATCCGGTGGCGGCCGATTCGTTCTCTGGGCCTCCGATGGCACATGGGAGCCCGGAGAAGCCCCGAAAGGAGGCGGGAGGGGGGATCAAGCAGCGTGATAGCCTGTATAATCATTCTTATGGTCCGCAGAATCGCCGCCTGATGGTATTGGAGTGGTTAATTGATGGTCATGTTGTTTTATTAATTGTTGAATTAATTTTATGTTACAAAACTAATGACAAGATTAATTAAAGTGGCAATAAGCTCTGGTTTAAAACATTTTAATTTTGTATTTTGTATTTGATTAAATTTGTTCTCTTCGGTTCCACTGTTTGTAGGAATGTAGCCACTGTCTCTTGCACGCTCTGAGATGGACGATTGGCTATGGGATTTGTAGTTTGCATAGAGCAGTGCATATGGCATGACAAGGAGGAAGAGAAACACAATAACAAATTATTTAATCCTTATGCCTCTAGGACAGGGGTCTCCAAACTGTGGCCCGAGGGTTGGAGGCGGCCCTTTGCTAGCCTTTATCCGGCCCTTGGGGTACTATCCTGCCATATGATATGAGGTACTTTTCTTCCCACTGACACCAACAATAGGGCACTATTTCTTTCACTGATACTAGTGATGGGGCACTTCTCCTCCGCCTATTGATCACTAACATCAAGACAACGTTTATCCTTACTGATGTTGGGCCGAGGACATTTTCTACCCCCAATGGCCACAATCCAGCTCCCTTAAAGTCTGAAGGACAGACAACTGGCCCTTTGTTTGAAAAGTTTGGAGACCCCTGCTCTAGGAGTAGTAAATAGCTATGAAAGTATATGCACTTGTTTTAAACTTTTTTTTTTACTTTTTTTTCAGTATCTTCCTGGTCTCTGTTCAAGGCCAAAATGATGTCACACACCTCAGAAATTTTCATGGGCATTATTTTCTTTTATCTTAAGTGACACTAAAAATATTCTCCAAATATAATACATACAGATCCACTACTCAAAGGAGAATTGCAATTATGGATAGTTTTACAAATAATAAAAAAGTAGGTGAATTATGTTTATGTTGTTGTTAATTAAATCAATGGTTATGCCTAGAAGCCACATGTGGGTTTTAGTAGCCTACTGAGGCTGCACGGCAGGGTTGGCATGGCAACAGGATGCACTTGACATTCAAATCGCTAGGACCAGACCAATATTTTAAAGGGATTGTATAGTCAAAAAGTTATAGTCGGAGCTAAGGGCAGATGGATTCCAGGAAGTAAATGCTACATGAATCTTCTGCCCTTAAGATGGCCACACCTAGAAAGTAATTTCTCAACAACATAAAGTATTGCGACATGGATGGATGGGTGAGTTTCCTTTGAATATTAAAAATGAATTAAATTGAATATTCAGTTTGCCACACTCAGATATTGTTTGGTTCCACTGTAGGTAATGTCTGTGTATGGATTATTTGGATAATAAGGTTATTGTTTAGTGCCATTTTAAAGGGGTTGTAAACTGTTGTGTTTTTTCACCTTAACCGGTTAAGGACCGGCTTCTTTACATTTACGTTGGCAGAATGACATGATAGGCAAATCAACGTATATTTACGTAGTTAAAAATTTGCCGCCGTGCACGCACACCTGTTATGCCCCCTAACAGTTAGAATCACTCCCTAGGACACACCTAATCCCTTCCTGCCCCCTAGTGGTTAATCCCATTCACTGACAGTCACATTTACATATTAACCAGTGCATTTTTTATAGCACTGATCGCTGCATTAATGTGAATGGTCCCAAAATAGCGCCAAAAGTGTCCATCATAATGTGTCGCTGATTGCCGCCATTACTAGTAAAAATAAATATTAATAAAAATGCCATAAAACTATCCACTATTTTGTAGACACTATGGCCCGATTCACAGAAATTGGCGCACATTTATGCCGACGTAGCGTATCTCTCTTACACTCCGCCGACGCAGCGCAGAGAGGCAAGCATGAAATTCACAAAGCAAATGCTCCCAACGTTGTACCAGCACCGGCGTATATTTCGTAGGCATAAGCCGGCGTAGGTGGAAGTGGGTGTGATCCATGCTAATGAAGCGTGACCCCATGCAAATGATGGGCCGGGTGCCAGACAAGTACTTAAACGAACTGCGCATGCGTCAAGACGTGGACGTATCCCTGTGCGCATGCGCACAACCACAACTGCCTAAGATACGCCGGATCACTGTCTACGCTGTTAACGTATCCTACGCCCAGCCATACCTTTGCATGGGTTGCACCTCATCTATGGGGAATAACTTTACACCGGACGTAAAACTTACGCAAACCGCTAATATCATGCGCCGAGCGCAAGTACGTTTTTGAATCGCTGTATTTCCCTCATTTGCATATTTGAATAGAAAATCAATGGGAGCGCCACATGCATCCAGCGTAAATATGCACCCACTCTATGCATTCTAAGAATTGTATCGATCTAAACTGAGGAAAAACATATTATTTTTTATTGATTTATTGGGGGATATTTATTATAGCAAAAAGTAAAAAATATTGCATTTTTTTTCAAAATTGACTCTCTATTTTTGTTCATAGTGCAAAAAATAAAAACCGCAGAGGTGATCCAATACCACCAAAAGAAAGCTCTATTTGTGGGAAAAAAAGGACGTAAATTTTGTTTGGGAGCTATGTTGCACGACCGTGCAATTGTCAGTTAAAGCGACGCAGTGCTGAAGTGGCCCAGTCTTGGCCAGCCAAATGGTTCGGGGCTTAAGTGGTAAAGTGACACAAAGAAATATCCATATTCTCCAAATATAATACATACAGATCCACTACTCAAAGGAGAATTGCAATTATGGATAGTTTTACATAGTTACATTGGTCTAGTTTGGATGTACCTATATAGTGGAAGTGGCACTCCTGTGGGCAAAATAAACCCAAATGCACTGTACACTTATGTTATTCTAACATGTTCTACTGTTTACACCTAGATAACTGTTATGGGAGATGTTTAACCAGGCTTACAGATGGGAGAGAGTGCATGGAGGAGCACAAAGATATTAAGCCATAATCTATTATTCAAGTGGAGGAGGAGCAGTAAAAAAGGAAGTGCCATGATCTGAATAGTGGGATCATTTGTTGGCAAAAAGGCTGGCAGGAGTGTGGCGTGATAGAAATGCATACATTTGGCAGATAAAACAATACACACACACACTATAGATGAAATTAAACTGTATATGTAACTGTTTGGTTGGAGTTCATTTAAATACAAAATTTGCTGTGGTTTGCTTTGACAATACTGTTTATCACCATAACTTAACTTCTCTGTTGTTCACATTATTTTTTATTTTGAAGAAAAGTTTAAAATATGCTTTAAAAAATAAATAAAACATGGGTAAATAATTATAACTGAGGGTTTGCAGGCTCATATTTCTTTTTATAAATGGAACTTGCTAGAAGAAAAAAAAAAAGACAACATTGCCTGGACTCAGCAAGCAGACAATGGACTAATAATGAACACAAAACAGCCCTAGTTTTGTTGAGGCATAATAATGAGGATGAAAATTGTCTCACAGGCTGTGGATTTCAAGCACTTAGGGCCACACGCTGCTTTTTCTAATATTTTGTATGAAACTTGTTACATGCCCAGAGGAACAACTGATGCTAATGATGTTATAATGCATCAGTACATACACCAAAGAACAGATTACATTTATTAAATCATATTTCATCAACATAATACTATCGGTTTGTTCATTCCCCCTGTGACTGTCTACCCTTGTATCTGTTTTTTTCTTTTAATCTGGTCCACTTTGTATGATATTCTTTTCCTAATTTATACTATTTTCTACCTAATGCATAGCTCCCACAACTGAATTTTAGAAACCCAAAATGAATGTGAAGTTACCATAGTCTGCAGTCATAGCAATAATGTTTACAATAATAATTTACCCAAAACTAGTTAAAGAAGATGCATAAAATACAGTGAGGTTGACTACTTTACCCAATTTGATGGCATTATTTTAAACCTACTTTCTAACCTTAAAATGTTATCTTATTATAAAAATTAATCTCCCTGATGATTCTATAATACAATGTCAGTAAGAAACGTATTTTCTCATTTCTGGGTATCTAGGGATACAGCTTCCAGCAAATCTTATGAGCCTGTAGTTCCTCAACCGCTCCTACAAGAAATACAGTAGGGTCTTCAACATTGGAATAATCCCCGTTTTCATAGTATGGATAAAAATAAATTTTACTCCTAGAATCGTATATGTGCTTAAAAACCATGGCCCAGATTCACAGAGCAATTACGCCTGTCTAACTGGTGTTAGACAGGAGTAATTTCAAATTTTGCGCGCCGTATCACTAGTTTGAATCCTCAAACCATGATACGGCGGCTTCGGGCTTCGATCCGAGAGGCTTACATCTTCGTAAGCCTTCGGATCTACGCTGCGATATTTTTGCGGCCGCTGGGAGGAGTTTGCGTTGTTTTCATGCGTCGGGGTATGCAAATTAGTTTTTACGGCGATCCACGAAGGTACGAGTGTCCCTCGCAATCGCCTACGTCATTTTTTGGCTACGTAATGTTAGAGGAGATTTTGCTGGTCTAACAGTGCGTAACCCATGTAAAGTATGGCCGTCGTTCCCGGGTGGATTTGAAAATATATATTTTTTTTTAACGTAACTCGTTCGGGAATAGGAATGTACGTAAACAACGCTACTACGACGTGACGACGTGTTTTCGTGCAATGCACGGCGGGAAATTTGCGAACGGAGCATGCACAGTTCGATCGCCGCGGGAACGCGCCTATTTTAAATGCTTCACGCCCCCTACTCGCGCAGATGGATTGCGACGAGAGAAATACACTACACCGCCGTCGTTTACTGGACAAAATCTACCTGGATTCCACGTAGAGCCAGGTAAAAAACGGCGGCAGAGTGTATTTCTGATATTCTACGAGAATCTAATTCTCTGTGAATCTGCCCCCATATTGCTGGACATTTCTGGAGTTTCTTTTAAAAGATCCTCAGCAAGCATCTTTTACATATCCTATTTTTCAGCAAACATCCACAAATAAGCTCTAGAACAATCTATGTATCCAAACACAAGAGATATTTAGGGTTCCTTAAAGGGGTTGTAAAGACAAATATATTTTCCTCTTAAATTAAAGTCTGACAGTAGCTGATAAAGTAAAAAGTAATGTTTTGCATTATAACTAGTTTGATACCTGTTGAAATCAAGCCGTTTTATTCACCTCCGTCACTCCTGAATCGTTATTCTCACTGACTTCCTGGTTTGCGGTGCGCATTCATTCTTGCTACATCACGGCCTAATGGGAACTACAGTTCCTATAAGGCTTAGCCTCCATGCCTGTGAGGGATAAGAGAGCATCTTCACGCAGGGCTGTAGTCATAGAAAGGGGGTGAGCACATTCTGCTTTCCACCATGCAAAACAGCTCAGATGCTGGTGGAAAGCAAGAAGAGGACAGACAGGAAATGGCATTTTCAAACCTGGATTACTGTATTTTGGAGGTCAAAAGGAAAAACGAGGTAAGTGATATTTTAATGCTCTAGCTTACAGCAATCAATTGATCTAATAAAAAAACGAACCTTTAGTGTTCCTTTAATATTCACAAAAGCAACAGGGTATCACAACTCTCCAGAATTGCAAACTGGAATGTTCACAGCATGAAAATACTGGCTAGCTTTCACATGCCTGTATTAGGAGCCCAAGATGACAAGGGTAGCCTTCCCGTCCGAGCACCACTGGAAGTTGAGACAGAGTCTGCAATGGAGATGGAAGGGCACAAGTGCCGGTGTGCAAGCACTGAAGACTAGAACTTGGCATCAGATTAGTAGGGGTACAGCTGGTGGTACACTGTGGATACACCAAGTTTGGTTATGAGCGGAGTCTAGTTACAAGCTAAATTTAGTAAGAAGACATCGAAACATAGGCAGGATCAGTGTCAGGAACAAGAAAAAATTGGCAACATAGCTTCCACCACTTAAATTGCAACTTTTGCAAGCCTTTCACACCCTATAAAAACTCTCAATGTCAATACAGAAGTAAGTTTGGGGAAAGTAAAGTATTAGGGAAAGACACCAGTTTTTCCCTAATGGTGGGAACACATAAATGCAATAATACACATTTTCCAAAAATGTTTTCACCTAATACAAAATACATACCACCATCTCTTCTCCACAAAATATTATCTACTGACTCAATTTAGTAAAGACAAAGGCTGATCACTTTTTACCGCCAGGGGGACTTTGCCTCAGAGCTTAGAAAATGTGGTAAAAGTTTCACTTTGCAACGAATACCTATTCACATGCAACAAAAATGAAACAATTGAATTTTTGCTTGCATATGATTAAATAATAGAAGTCAGCAGAGCTTCACCTCATTCACTAAGATATGGGGAAATTACCTTGCAAAGTGAACAGCCTATTTGCCTTTAGCAAATCAACCCCACTAAGTACATTCATACCTGGGCCTATTGGATCAGAGGAAGGTCAAGCTTTCTGCTCTCCCTTCCCCCATACTGACTAACTTCATGTCCTCCCTCTCCCTAACCCTACCCCCTCACCCTCCCTACCCACTCCTAATATCTGCAACTTTCACATTACATTTCCCCGCACTCACCTTCCTCCCTTGTTCCCTACTTTCCCTTACCCCCCCCCCCCAATCCCTCTCTCTTTTTCCCTCAGGTCTGTATTTTTATTTTCTGTGTGTTTGTTGACACAGTCATAGGTAGGGGTGGTTTTGAACAAAAAATTAGAAAAAGACAATACCGCCCTATCCAAATAGTGAAAACTTACAGCAGCTAACACAGCAAAATGTATCAAAAATTTTGCAAATAAAATAATGTACAAAGAATGTACAAAGAAAGCACTGCACTTTTCTTTGTACAAAGGTAGGGGTAGTGACAGTTGTTTTTTTGTATTGTTGTCATTGTGGTCAGGCAACACACTAGCACCTTTGCTTCTATGTGCTGGGTGTTTAGTGTGCTCCTACTCTTTCAGCCCTGGTTCACACTGATGCTACTTTGAAATCGTGCTACTTAACTTGAAGTAGCGCGATTTCAAAGTAGCAAGGTCAGCGCAATTTCAGGTTCTACTTCATAGACATTTGTGTGGCTTCATACACAGATGTCTATAGAAATCGCATCTGAAATCGGCAAAAGTAGTGCAGGAACTACTTTTGCAAATCGGTGCGGCGCCGCAAAATCTGTGTCGCACCGATTGGAACAGTGCCATTGCTACCAATAGGCTGTGACTTGTCATGCGATTTGATCTCTCAAATCGCATGACAAATCGCTCCAATGTGAACCTAGGCTTGAGAGAAAGGAGTCACCGCTCCAGGTGGGATCACTATATGGTTACAGGTGGTACGGGATACCGAGGGTGCTGGCGGTGCACTAAGCAAAATAAGGACAAAGAAAAATGGATAGCCGCACTCCAAAACCTGATGGGTGGTCTTTTATTCAATAGACAGCATGTACAAAAATAGGGTCACAGCAGTAGAAAACAAGGAGTAGCCGACGCGTTTCGCACTGGATCAGTGCTTATTCATGGCTGAATCGCACCGATTGGAACAGTGCCATTGCTGCCAATAGGCTGCGACTTGTCATGCGATTTGATCTCTCAAATCGCATGACAAATCGCTCCAATGTGAACCTAGGCTTAAGGAGGGCTGGGCTACCTCCAGTCACCTGCCCTTCATCTATCCATCAGCAATGCTTCCGAGCATGCGTCGACTTGATCCTAAGCATGAATGGATTTTTGACCAATGGATTTCCCCACAGACAATCTTTTTTTTGTTTTTTTAACCATACGAAAATTTTAAAACAGGTTCTATTTTTTTCACCGATGAAAAAAAAAATGATGGGGCACACACACGATCGGTTCGTCCGATAAAAACGGTCCATCGGTCTGTTTTCATCAGACGAACCGATCGTGTGTACATGGCATAACAGTCACAGAGAAGAGAGTGGTAATAAAGCTGTTGGACAGTAATTTAACCACTTTCATACCAGTCAATTACGCACCTTCCCGCCCAAGCCAATTTTCAGCTTTCAGCACTGTCGCAATTTGAATGACAATTGCGCGGTCATGCTACACAAAATTGGCGTCCTTTTTCCCCCACAAATAGAGCTTTCTTTTGGTGGTATTTGATCACATCTGCAATTTTTTTTTGCGCAACAACTAAAAAAAGACTGAAAATGTTGAAAAAAAAATAAAGTTTTTATTTTTTTTCTGTTATTTTTTTTGTAAATAAGTAAGTTTTCTCTTTCAATTACGGGCACTGATATGGCGGCACTGATGGGCACTGATGAGGTGGCACTGGTGGGCACCAATAAGGTAGTACTGATGGGCACCGATGAGGTGGCACTGATAGGCGGCGCTGGTATGCGGCACTGATGGACACTCATAGGCGGCACTGATGGGCGGCACTGATTGGCGGCACTGATGGGCACTCATAGGCGGAACTGAAGGGCACTCATAGGCAGCACTGGGCACTCATAGGTGGCACATATGGGCACTCATGGGTGGCACTTATGGGTGGCACTGATGGGTACTTATGGGTGGCACTGATGGGTACTTATGGGTGGCACTGATGGGCACTGATAGGTGGGCACTGGGCATGGATTGGCACTGTGGCGTGGCACTGATGGACACTGTGGGGTGGCACTGATGGATCCATGTTGCCAATTAGTGCCCATTTTTGGGCACTGATTGGCATCTTTTTTTTTTACTGTCCTTTTTTTATTTATATATTTTTTTACTATTTTTATATAATTTTTTTATTGCCCTTTTTTTTATTTTTTTCACTTCCCTGGTGGTCTAGTGTGGGCTTCCCTGGTGGTAAACAATCAGCGCGAACCCCCCCTGTCAGGAGAGCCGCCAATCAGCTCTCCTCTACTCACGTCTGTCAGAGGCGAGTGAGGAAGAGCCATAAACGGCTCTTCCTGTTTACATCGTGATCAGCCATGATTCGGGGTTACCGAGATCGGGGATGCATCACCGATCGCCGCGCTGCGCGCCCCCAATGTACATCCAGTCAGGATTTCAGAACCACTTCCCGGTCATCAATCTGTTATTGACCGGGCAGGGAGTGGTTAAAAAACCTTAGGTCCACATTAAGTCCATTATCTTTTGTGTCAAACAGAATTAGCATTCTTATTTTAAAAGTTTCCCTTTCTTGAGTTGTTTTGAAGTTCCCTTTAGGAACTAAATCATTCAGTCTTCCATAGTGTAGGCTTGTTGTGAGAAGTGATGTCCAACAGGTATGCATAAATCATCTTCCTATTGTTCTTTAATGGTATGTTTAAATTCATCTGTGTTTGTAATTTCTGTCCTGTTTCACAAACATAAGATTCTTTGTTACATTGTTTGCATTGGATGAGGTACACAACATTACTGTATGTACAGCTGTTTAATCATGTGATATTGAAGGTTGTTTTTGCATAATTTTTTTGTTGTAGGGCTAGGTTTCTTTTATTGTGACTTTATAGTCAAAATTAAGTTTCCTGCTGATTAGTTTATGTCTAAGGTTTGGTGGGTGCCTGAAAGCCAGCATTAGGGGTGGTTGAAATATTTATTTTGTTGTTTCATCCTCTGTTATGATGGGTTGCAAATCTTTGATTATGTTTCTTATCCCTTCTAGTGGTAGATTGTATGTGCTTACTAGAGGTACACAGTTACTAGTTTATTTCTCTTAGTTTTTTGGGGGTGTGTTTATGTTTGTAATAATGGCTTTGTCCTTATAACCATTCTCATTGAAGCAATATGCTAGTATGTTAGATGTTTATTTATGTTTTCTGAGTTTATGCATATTTTGATGGTATCTTATGGCCTGGCTGTGTATAATGGCCCATTTGGTGTGCTGAGGATGCAAGATAGAACTGTGGAGAAAGTTGTCACTGTCAGTGAGTTTCCTGTATATTGAGATGTGCTCCTTCCTGATGGATACTGTGGTGCCTAGGAAATTAAGATATGCACTTGAATAGTCCATTTTCAGTTTGACTGATGGGTGAAACGCGTTGATCAATTAGTTAATTTTTCTTAGACTTTCTTCACCTCCTGCCCATGTGATGAAAACATCATCAATATTGTGATAGTATCTACAGTATATGGCTTTTGTTGTATGCTGTTAAGGAATTTGTCCTTCAGGTCAGCCATACATAAGTTTGCATATTGGGGACACATTTTAGTATAGCTGTACCAATCGTTATACAATGTAGATAGACGTCATTATTGAAAATTAAGCAGTTGTGTGTTGTAATTAATTCTTGTGTAACATCCTCAGAGCTGTATTTATGGTTTTGTGAGGGTGATAAAAATCTGTGACATGCAACAATCCCAGCCTTGTGAAGGTATAACTGTACAGAGATTCAACATCTGTAGTGACTAGACTTGGTGATAATTTATGTATCTTGTTGACCTTGTTCAGAAAATCTGTTGAGTTTTGAAGGAAATTAGCAGTATTTGTGACTAATGGTTTTACCACTTTGAGATTTTTTGAGTAATTGTGTTCATACCTATTATGATGGGTCTGCCTGGATTTCCTGGCTTGTGGATCGTGGGCAGCATGCAGAAGTCAACTAGATTCTGGAACTTGAAGAAGGGGGGACACCCTGTAAGCTTGACCTGAAATGTAAATGTTTAAATAAAAAAAGTCACAGATGACTAATCAATTGTTCTTTTTGCAAGTGCACTAATACGGCTAGCGCCTAGTTTTACCAGAGGACTCATAATGTCATGACAAAGGTTTATTATTTGGTTCCAGTAGGCCTGTGGACAGGACTAGAGTAGGCAGAAATAGGAGCCAGGAGACCCTTGACACTTAGGGCATAATTAGTTATGAGTTGGTTTATATCTTGCAAACCAGATTAGCTTTAAATAGTTACAATTAGGGTTGTCCCGTTACCACTTTTTTAGGACCGAGTGCAAGTACCGATACTTTTTTTCATGTACTCGCCGATACCGAATACCGCCATGTCATGTCCCCCACATATTGCAGCCATGTCCTGTCCCCCACATATTGCAGCCATGTCATGTCCCCCACATATTGCAGCCATGTCATGTCCCCCACATATTGCAGCCATGTCCTGTCCCCCATACCTTTAAGAGATGATGCCCGAATACCGCCGTGTATTGTAATCGCCGCATTACAGGCACCTGTTTGAATTCTCAATGCCCACCACGTATAGACACTCTCCTTCTCGGGATTGGACTGATCCATCCAATCCCGAGCAAGGGGGAGTGTCTATACACACGGCTCAGTGCATAGACACTCCCCCTTGCTCGGGATTGGACAGATCCGTCCAATCCCGAGAAGGGGAGTGTCTATACGCGGCGGGCATTAAGAATTCAAACAGGTGCCTGTAATGCAGCGATTACAATACACGGCGGTATGCGGCAGCGGCGGCTTTGTGTTATGCGGCGGCTTGCAGTGGCGGCGGGAAGTATTCTATTTAGGCATCTGGGGTATTTGCGCGAGTACAAGTACTCCTGCAAATACTCGGCATCGGTCCCGATACCGATACTAGTATCGTTATCGGGACAACCCTAGTTACAATATAGTATAAATAGGTGGATGAGCTTGTCAGTAAGTTTCAGAAAGATTAATTGGTGTTTGGATAGAACCTCTTCCAACATCTAATCATCAATAGAACCCAAATCAGTCTTCCACCAAATCTTTCAAATATTAGCATAGGCTTGTGCAATGCTGTCCTGGAAGACTGCTTAGAATTATTAAATTGTTTGTTCAGTAGAAGCTGTAAACATTTACTTTTAATATTTGTATTATGTACTAGTCTTTATGTGCTTTTCCATGAGAAAAATAAATGTGGGCATTGGGGCATCAGGTCATCAATAGGAAGGAAGAATATCCCCAACAGGGACACAGACAGCAAATACAAACAATCATGTAACACTGTTCTAATTTTCAATAAGGGCTTGCTAAAAAATCTCTTTCACAGAGTTGAGAAGAACATTTCTGATTAAAGTTTGTAAACAACTGCAATTTATTGTACTGTCATGTGATTGATTTGCATTATTTTATAATGTTGGCTAACATTTTTATACATGTGTTTAACCGGATCTCAGTCTTAGTACATTATATGAGAACCAATAAAAATCACAAGAGGTTTTTAGCCTTCCACATTTTACTAAAAGTAAAAAAAAAAAAGTTTGGCTTTACAAATAACTACTGTATTTATCGGCGTATAACACGCACAGGTGTATAACACGCACCCTAACTTTAAGAGGGAAAAAAGTGAGTGTTATACGCCAATAAATACAGTAAATAAATACGGGCCATACCTAGTACCAAATCCATAAATACCACTGAATATCCAAAATTTGACAAGAGAGATACCATAGGAGACAACAATTTTGTAATAAAATAAATATTTATTAACAACAAAATTAATATATGTTTCAAACCCACATAAATCCTAAAATGCCACACAATTTTTTCTCATTATCATAGGTATACATCCCAGTGAGAGAGCATTCATTCCCAAAGGGAGTTACGCTTAATGTCGTTGACACCATAGCACTTTAGCAGCATACTACTCAGCTTTATAAAAAATGAAATCAGGTATATAATATAATTTAATAATATAACTGTTTAACCTCTTCCCGCCCACAAGGCAGATTTTTATATCCACAATGCGGCTCTTAATTGCCGGGAGGCCGTCTATATACGGCCTCCGGCCACTGGGGGGCGCGCGAGTGGCGCTGGCGGCACGCGCACGCCCGCCTCGTCATTCAGGTACCAATGCGTGTGCCTGGTGGCCGCAATGTCCGCCAGGCACCCACGATCGGTGGTCATGGAGACAGTGATGTGGAGCTCTGTGTGTTAACACAGAGCTCCACGTCCTGTCAGGGAGAGGAGACTGATGGTGTGTCCCTTGTATATAGGGACAATCATCGGTTACCTCCCCTTGTCACCCCCCTCCCTCTACAGTAAGAATCACTAATTAGGGAATACATTAACCCCTTCCTCGCCCCCTAGTGTTAACCCCTTCCCTGCCAGTCACATTTATACAGTAATCAGTGCATATTTATATCATTGTTCGCTGTATAAATATGAATGGTTCCAAAAATGTGTCAAAAGTGTCCAATGTGTCCACCGCAATATCGCAGTCCTGACAAAAATCGCAGATCGCCGCCATTACTAGTAAAGAAAAAAGAATTTAAAAAAAGTCATAATTCTATCCCCTATTTTGTAGACACTATGGCCCAGATTCACAGAGCGATTACGCCTGCGCATCAGGAGATGCGCGGCGTAAGTCGAAATGTGCGCGTGCGTTTCGATGCACGGCATCCCCAGAACGAGATACGCAAAAAATCTACTTTTTTTGGTCCGGCGTAATTTCGTTAGACAGGCGCGTCCGTCCGCGCAAAACTGCGCTATACAGACCATTGATTTGCTAGTCAAATATGCTAATGAGGGACTTACGGGGATCCACAAAAGAACGTTGGGGCAGCGCAGGCTACGCAGTGTGGGCAACAGCAAAGTGTCCTGTCTAAAATTAGAGCATATAAAAGCTGGTCTAAAAAGAGAAAAAAAGTCTACTTGTTAGATAAAGAAACACTGTTAGTGAGGAGCTCAGCAGTCACACGTGTTGCACAACAATCTGTATGCCAACATGCCAGGGGCATCGTCGCACATAGCTATACTACTGACTTTAGATGAACAAAGAAGGATGAGGGCACGGAGGATGGCACGGAGGATGGCACGGGAGAGGATATACCGCACCCGCATAGACCTGTTTGGCATGCGTGATTCTGAGGTGTATCGCATCTTCAGATTCACCCCTTATGTCATCCTGGAATTAACCACAACCCTGCAGGAGGACATCACCAGCCCAACACACCGCTCACATGCAGTGCAGCCACTGGTCAAGGTCATGGCAACACTCCATTTCCTTGCCAGTGGCACTTTTCAGCGTACAAGTGGAGTGGTGGCTGGGATGTCACAATCCTCCATGAGCAGATGTGTGCACCAGGTTGTCCCTGCAATCCTCAGACGCATGGCCAACCAAATCATCAAACCCACCACTGAGGAGCTGCGGCTGAAGGCAATGACAAATTTCTACAGAATTTCCAGATTCCCACGCACCATCGGGGCCATTGATTGCACACATGTGGCACTCCAGCCCCCCCAGGAGACAGAGCACATGTACCGCAATCGGAACGTACAGGTGATAGTCGATGCCCAAGGCCTCATATGGCACGTCCGTGCCAAACACCCAGGGTCCAGCCATGACAGCTACATATACAATCAATGCCACATCCGAATGGAATTCGATCAGAACGTGTATGGGGACACCTGGCTGGTTGGTGAGTGACATGGGAGTCAGGCATGACTATCCCCTCCCATGATGCACACATCACAAGGGGCACATGCATGACTAACATCCTCCTGTCTTTTCCCTTACAGGTGACTCTGCATATCCACTGGGACCCCATCTTATGACTCCTATCCGGAACCCCCAAACCCCAGGAGAGGAAAGATACAATCAAGCACATGCCCAAACACGAGCAGTGGTGGAGCACACCTTTGGCCTCCTAAAGTCACATTTCCGATGCCTGGATAAGTCTGGGGGACCCTCTTGTATTCCCCAAATTTTGTGTGCCAGATCATCGGTGCATGCTGCACAACTTCGCAGAAAGAAAGGGCCTGCAGATTGACCTACTTAATGACCTGACCCCTGAACCAGACAATCCCCCCCTAACCAAGGGTCCCCCCTCTTCTGAGGGAAGAGCAGCCAGGAGACAGCTCACATTGGGCATCTTTGCACGTTAAACACACACATTAATCATGGCACAATGAGAATGCATGCATGCACACCACTGTGGTCCCTAGCACACACACCCCACATCCACATCAAATTGGATTGGCACCAGTCCACCATGCAGGACTTGTGAGCAGCAACGCCACGCCAAGGCTCCAATTATGTCACTGTACATTCATACACCATTCACACGGACCTGGAGATGACTTCTCCCTGGTCCTGGGGAACCCTTCTCCACCAAAATTGAGGGTGACACCCCTTTTCCGGCAGGAATGTCACCCCCACATTCAAACAGCATTCACAACCCAAAAAAAAAATTAAAAAATTACCAGCAAAATCTAACATTTTCCAGCAAAAAATAAAAAATAAAAAAAATAAAAAAGGGGAAAAAAAAATTATTGCCCTTTACGTGAGCCACGCCTGGGGCGCCCCCGGCCACGGCCCCGGCTCCTCAGGGGAGACTCATGGGGGAGGGGCAAAACCGGGGAAGGAGGAGCAGCCCCTGATCTCTGCCCACCTGGCGGCCTGCCCTCCAAGGCCACGGCTATTCTGTCCAGGGCAGCACCAAGTGTTGCCGTGTTGGCCTGGATAGCCTGGGTGAGGGCCCTCACATCCTGCCCAACGCCTGCTGATGTAGTCTGCAGGTCGTTTAGGCAGGTTGTGAAAGCCCGGGAGTGGGAGTCCAGGTTCCCCAGCGTATCCTTGATGGAGGACAGGCTCTCCTCCATCCGCACCAATGTCTGGCTGACCTGTCCCAGATGGCGGGTCTGGAGGGCCTGGTCCCTTCTCAGAGTGGCGGGCAGGAGATCGGCCAACCCCCTGGTGTTCTGGGACGAAATCCTGCCTCCAGCTGATGCTTGTGGCCAGGGAAAAGGGAAGGCCCTTGGGAGGGGAGCCATGTTGGGGGAGGAGGGGGGGGGGCTCCCCCTTAGGGAGGGCTGCCTGCTGCCAGCCAGAGGGGAAGAGTCCTCAAAAACCAAACGTCCAGTGCCTGACATGGACTCCTCCTCCTCATGATTCTCCTCCTCCTCTTGAACCTCCTCCGCGGACTCTGGCCTTGTTGGGGGGGCCTCATTAGGCTGCTGTCCTGGGGATGGTGCGGTCAGGACAGATGGCCCTGCACCCTCCTGCACATCTGTGGATGACACAAAACATTCACAGGTTGGAGGATCCACACACTTGCCACATATTCCCTTTCACCCCCTCCCCCACACATGCTACACACCTGATATTAAAAAAAATACTTACCTGGCACCACGGGCTCCGGACTTGAGTCAAAGCCGGGCAGGCCCTCAACTTCATGCCGATGAAAGGTCAGGGCCACCGCACGCTCCTCCGCTGTCAGCCTAATACGGCATGGTGGGCCCCCTCCTGTGCCCCTGGCATGGGCATGCATTTTGGACAGCTTCTGTTTGACCAGACGCCAGAGGTCATTAATTTTTTTGTCAATCCCAGACCGGTCCGTGTCTCCCCCTCCCCCGCTGAATTGACCTGCTCAGTGATGAGGTCCAAAATCTCCCTCCTCCTGGCCGGGGTGGTGTTGGCACTGTCTGGGCCGTGGAGGAAACGCCCATAATCGCTAATGGCCCGGGCAAGAATTCTTTTTTCCCCCACAGTAAAATTGAGCTTTCGCTTTCTCTCTGTCATACTTCCAAAAAAACTCACTCCCAGTCAACAAAAATCTGTCACAAAAACAAGCACAACCAATCAAGCAAGAACACACACAAAGAGAAAACTAACACCCAAAAAATCACACAAGCACTCAGCAAGAAACAGTCACAAAAACAAACAGCAAAAAATCAGCAAGAAAACAAACGAACAGAAATATATCAATCAAACAAACAGTCTCTCAACCACTTATCAAAAAACACTTTCAAAGATCTACTAACAAACACTTGATCACACAGAACACTAATCTGACAACTACAAAACACAACACAACGAACAACAGGACAAAAGCACTTGGTTAAATGGGAAAGGACAAAGGCAGAGCTTTTTTTCTCAGAAAATAGGTGCAGGAACTCAACCACGACCCGTTCAGATTTCACAAACAGTAGAAGGGTCTTAAAGGGGCATTAAATACCAGGATTGCATTACAGAGTGCAGGGTTCTGGGGGTTACACACAGAGTGCAGAGCGGTCTCTTGTAAATAAAGAAACCAGACTTCTGTGTTTACAAGTCATTGTGGTGAGTGGGCACCAAAGGGTCTGAGCCAGAGGTGGTGGAACTGAGTTCCCCCAAGTTCCCCCTGAAAAAAAGCCCTGGACAAAGGGATGTACTTTTGCAATGCAAGTGCGTTTGTGTGTGTCTATTTATGCTGTTTGCGTAGTTCACAACGTTGCCCTAGTCCATTTCCAATTTCACTGATTGCGCCGCTCCCGAGTTGTGAGCATGCGCACAGCGGAGCTGACCATGGTCTCCTTCAAGCGCGCATGCGCGAGCCAGCCGGCCCTTCATTTGCATGGGGTCACGGCTCATTTCAATGTAACACGCCCACGTCCTTCCCAATTTGTATTACTCCGCCTTACGCCTCTGAAATAACGTTACGAATGCGCAATTTTCTGCGCAAAAGCTATGAGAATAGGGTGATTACGCGGCAAAATTGCGCAAGTCTAACGTAAAGGCGGTGCGCTACGACGGTCCAATAATGTGCAGATGTACGTGAATCTGGGCCTATAAGTTTGTACAAACCAATCACTATACGCTTATTGCGATTTTTATTTTTACCAAAAATATGTAGAAGAATACGTATCGGACTAAACTGAGATTTTTTTTTTATTGGATATTTATTATGGCAAAAAGTAAATTTTTTTTTTTTTTTCAAAATTGTTGCTTTACTTTTGTTTATGGTGCGTACTAGCTCATTATGGCTTTTACTTTACAGGTGTAAAAAAAATTAAAAAAAATAACAGGGTATACAACCGCTTTAAATACAATACTAATAATAAAAGAATATATTTTTTATGAATACCTGGCAAACGCCAACTATAGATTTATCATCCTAACTTGTTTGTAAAATTACTGTGAAATTGGACATTGTTCAACCAAAAATGCTAATATGCTTTGAAACATGTCTGATCTTTGCCAAAAATGTTGTTTGGTTTGTTTCAAAATATGTTAGTTTAACTACTGAACATTCAGAACTTATACTGTTCAATTATAACATGCTTAGTCTGTAATCTGTAGTCTTAAAAAAGAGATAGTCTAGCCTTGCCAGGGGTCAGTGTATAACAGTGCTTGTGTTATAACAAAGAATCCTGACTTAACTGCACACAAATGTTCCAAAGAAAAACAGCTCAGACTGTGAAGCCGCGTACACACGGCAGAGAAACTCGACGGGCAGAACACATCGTTCCGCCCGCCGAGGTTCTCTGCCGGCCGTCTAAATCGGCGACCCGCCCGTCGGGAATGGCAACCAGCCATTCATCCAGGCGGGCCGTCGAGCAAATAGAGAACATGCTCTCTATTTCTGCTCGACGGCATTCCCGACGGGATGTTAGCCGAGAGCGTACACACGGCCGAGGTTCTCGCTGGAATGCAGCTTCCAGCGAGGTTCTCGCTGGTTTCTAGCTAAGAACCTCGGTCGTGTGTACGCCGCCTCACTGATGGCTTTTTAAATACAAGCACTTGGGTCTGTTAGAAAATCCTGTTCTACGTTTAAGGTTAGAGACATTAAAACGGCAATTACGTCATACAAGCTGTACTAATACCCTAAACAATCAGTAGGATAATAAAATTAGATCTATGTGTAACAGTTATTGACAGCACTAGTGTAAAGTGACCTTTTTGATCTAGATTATCTGATTTAATGTGAGCATTTTTACTTCTGAAGGGACAGGAATGTTTTTCTGGTGTCCCACATTCATGCCTGTTGGAGTGAATACAAGGATCTACTAATTATGTTTTAGGTGTAGTATGTTAAAGTGGTTGTAAACCCTAATGCCGCGTACACACGATCGGATTTCCGATGGAATAAAATCAGATGGAAATTTTTGTCTGAATTTCTGATGAAGCTGACTTTCATCAGTCTTGCCTACACACTATCAGACTAAATATTAAAGTGGTTGTAAACCCTAATGCCGCGTACACACGATCGGATTTCTGATGGAATAAAATCAGATGGAAATTTTCATCTGAATTCCGATGAAGCTGACTTTCATCAGTCTTGCCTACATACTATCAGATTCAATTCTGACGGTCCAAAACGCGGTGAAGTAAAACACTACTACGAGCTGAGAAAAATTAAGTTCAATGCTTCCGAGCATGCGTCGACTTGATTCTAAGCATGCGTAGATTTTTCTCTGATGGAGTTCCACACAGACGACTGGAATTTCCTATCATTTTTTTTATCTGAAAAATTCAAATCATGTTCTATTTTTTTACACCGATGGAAAAAAGTCTGATAGGGCCCACACACGATTGGTTATTCCGATGAAAAAAGTCCATTGGATTTTTTTCATTAGAAAAAACGATCGTGTGTACATGGCATTACAGACCACTTTAACCTACAGGTAAGCATAGATTAAGGCTTACCTGTAAGTGCACCAAATATCTCCTAAACCGGTTTAGGAGATATTTGCAGAAAAGACTGCACCAATGTCTATGGCGCACCGATGTCAAGGGCGCAGGCGCACTGAGTGTGCCGTTAGTGAAGGCGATTGTGCTGTCACTGACAACTCCCACACGCATGCGCGGGAGTGAATTCATCGCAGCTCCGGACAATCACATCGCTCCTGGAGAGATGGCGCCAACGTTGTTTAATGGTAGCATTTACATTGTTTTGATTGGTATATTTACACCGTTATAAAGTATTGTGTGATGTCATTAAACTTTGAAATGTTCATTACTTCACATGCAAATTGTTTCCATTACTTCAAAACAGGAATTTGACAACACTGTCTATCTTAATTATTCAGTTTATCAATATACACGGTAAGTCATGTTATTAAAGGGACTCTGTTCTATTACAATTCCTTTTAAACTCTGTAATGCTGGTCACAGAGGACTCCATTTGTAGCAGAATGTCAACTCAAAATCCCTAACATAGGCTACAATTGATTCTCTGTCATGTCGCTTATCCTGCACTTTCAGTGACTGCACTAATGCGTGACCTTCCACCTAAAACCAATGTTTAACTTTGATGCCCAATCATATTTCAGAGTGAAAAGGATATGTCCTCTGCAAAGATTCACGATGGTACCATCTCCAGTATACAGAACCCTTTCTTCTGCCACCAAAAGTTAAAGTGTTGCTAAACCCACAACAATAAAATGAGTCTGTATATGCAGTAAAGCATGCTTGTTATACTCACTGTGAAGCCTAAGGGGTTAATTCTTCACATTGTGTAAAAAGACTGTTTGATCCTGCCTTCTCTGATTTTCCCCTTCTTCCACTGTCCCAAATCCATCTCCTGATAAGACAGAGCCTCTGGAGAGCACTGCACATCCTCAGTTTGGTGTATATTGCTTTAGAGTTTTTCTTTCTTGGGAGAGTGCATGTGATCAGCTCAGGGCCAATCAGCACTGTCCAGATAGAGGGTCAGGGGTCCAGACACTGGGACTGCTACATACAAGACTGCTACATACTACTGATGAGAAAAGGTATTTAGCAGTTTATAGAAACTAAAATAATTGCATTTCCATGTTCTGTGTGCCGTAGGAGACCAGATATAGGGAATGCAAGGTCTTGGGTTTAGTAACACTTTAACCACTTAAGGACCGCCGCTATTCATTTTTGTTCGCCCCCTCCGGATCGCTCTCAGCCAATCCGCGCGTCCCCCCCCCACCCTGTCACTTCCTCCTCCCTGTCACTTCCGCTGAGGAGAGATCACAACACAAGTAAGTCTGAACTAACACTACACTGACACACACTACACATAGGCACATTTAACCCCCCCCCCCCAATCGCCCCCTCCCCCTGTAAGGCGGCGTACAGACGATCGGACATATCCGATGAAAACGGTCCGCGGACCATTTCCATCGGATATGTCCGATCGGGAGTTTGATCCGATGGCGTGTACACACCATCGGATCAAATTCCCCGCCGCCGGACGGCGCGGTGACGCGGCGGTGACGTTGACGCCGCCGCATCACCGCCACGTCACCGCACCAGGAAGTAAAACACTTCCGCGCATGCGCCGAATCCATTCGGCAGCGGTGCGGCGGCGGTGGGGGCCGACATGTCTGCTGGTAAGTGTACTAACCAGCAGACATGTCGGGCGGACAGATTCCACCGGATAGATTTCAAAGCTTGCTTTGAAATCTGTCGGGTGGAGAAATCTGTCCGCTAGCCCATACACACGAGCGGAGATGTCTGCTGAAACGGTCCATCGGACCGTTTTCAGCGGACATATCCCCTCGTGTGTACGCCGCCTCACAGTGTCACTGAATGCAGTAATGATACATGTATGATTACTGTATTTAGTGTCAGTGTGACAGGCAGTGTGACAGTCAGTTAGTGTTAGGTCCTGGGTAGCTCCCGTATCCCCCCTAATAAAGTTTTAACCCCTTGATCACCGCCCTAGTTAACCCTTTCACTCCCTATTGCCAGCATCACTAAGTGATCATTTTTCTGATCGCTGTATTATTATTATTATTATTATTATTATTATTATTTATTATTGTTGTTTTTATTGCGATTTTTTTTTACTAATGACATGTGGCTAAATACATTTAGGCCTAAATGTTTGACTAAAATTTAGTTTATTGATTTTTTTCCAAAAATTCGCTCTATTTTTGTATATAGCGCAAAAAATAAATATCGCAGAGGCGATCAAATACCACCAAAAGAAAGCTCTATTTGTGGGAAGAAAAGGACGCAAATTTTGTTTGGGAGCCACGTCGCACGACCGCGCAATTGTCTGTTAAAGCGACACAGTGCCGAATCGCAAAAACCCCTTGGGTCATTTGGCAGCATATTGGTCCGGTCCTTAAGTGGTTAAATAGCATTTTTGGTTTGTGGTTTAGTAACACTTTAAGGTAAATCTCTTCTTCATTTGTATTGGATCTGGACATCTAAAAATGTATTTAATTTTGCATCAGTCCCAAGGTTTCTCCTTCCTCCTTCATATCAGTTACATAGTTCACATAGTAGTGACAGCACAAATAACAGAGTATGCTTAATGACTTCATATTCAGGACACATATGGGTGGATTTACTAAAAGCTGTACACTTTGCAAGTGCAGTTGTACACATTTTCCTTAGTAAATGTAAAATGTGGTAATGCTTCACTTTGTAAGAATACCCAATTAGGTGCAAGCATTTTTTTTTAAAATATAATTTTTTTTTTGCTTGCACATTGGATTATGGAAATCTGCATGGCGACCCAGCGAATCCCAAATCCCATAGCTGTACATCGGTCCTTTTAACAGCACGCTGCAGGTGAGCTTATGCGTGTAGCTAAGGGCCACAGAGAGCCAAAACGGGGCTCTGTCAATGTAAACAAACAGATCCCTGTTCTGTCAGGGGAGTACTGGGTGGTCGTTTGTTGCTTCTGTTCCGTCTGTACTCCAAGTCAGTCCACTCCCACAGCTAGAAACACCTCCCAGGGAACACATTTAACCCATTGATCACCACTAGGGTTAACCCCTTCCATGCCAGTGAGATCTATACAGTAATCAGTGCATTTTTATAGCACTAATCGTTGTATAAATGTCACTGGTCCCAAAAAAGTGTCAAAAGTGTCCACCATAATGTCGCAGTCCAACAAAAAATCACAGATCACCTACATTACCAGTAAAAGAGAATTATAATAAAAATGCCATAAATATATCCCCTATTTTGTAGACACTATAACTTCTGTGCAAACCAATCTATATACAGTATACTCTTAATTTGATTTTTTTTTTAACCAGAAATATGTAAAACACATATTGGCCTCAACTGATAAAGACTTTTTTTGGATATTTATTATAGCAAAATGTGAAAAATAATTTTTTTTTTTTTTCAAAATTGTCAAGAAACTTGGTGGCAGAGCTGTTTTGCAGAGGAAAATGGTCGTGTTTTTCATCGAGAAAACTGTTGTGGACCTCGACGAGAAAAAAAGAGAACAAGTTGTGTACGTCGAGAAACACATTCGTGTGTATGCTTAGAAACCCGCGCATGCTCAGAATAAAGTATGAGTCGGAAGCACACCTTTGGTAAAAGTAGCGTTTGTAATTGAAATAGCACATGCGTCACGCTGTAACAGACTGAAAAGTGCAAATTTCTCTTACCAAACTTTTACTTAACATGCAGTAACATGAGATTAGCAAAAGCAGCCCCAAGTGTTGTGCCAGTGGAATCGAACTTCCACTTTATAGTGCCGTTGTACGTTTTGTACGTCACCGCATTTGAGAACGACGAGATTATGTCTCGACAGTGTGTACGCAAAGAAAGCTTGACAAGATTCTCGACAAGCCTGACAAGGAACTCATCGAGGAAAACAATGGCCCAGATTCACAGAGCGATTACGCCTGCGCAACAGGAGATGCACGTGCGTAAGTCGAAATGTGCGCGTGCTTTTCGATGCACGGCATCCCCAGAACGAGATACGCAAAAAATCTACTTTTTTTTGTCCCGCGCTAGACAGACCATTGATTTGCTAGTCAAATATGCTAATGAGGGACTTACAACAGCAAAATGTCCTGTCTAAAATTAGACCATATAAAAGCTGGTCTAAAAAGAGAAAAAAAGTCTACTTGTTAGATAAAGCAACACTGTTAGTGAGGAGCTCAGCAGTCAAACGTGTTGCACAACAATCTGTATGCCAACATGCCAGGGGCATGAGCAGATGTGTGCACCAGGTTGTCCCTGCAATCCTCAGACGCATGGCCAACCAAATCATCAAACCCACCACTGAGGACCTGCGGCTGAAGGCAATGACAAATTTCTACAGAATTGCCAGATTCCCACGCACCGTGGGGGCCATTGATTGCACACATGTGGCACTCCAGCCCCCCCAGGAGACAGAGCACATGTACCGCAATCGGAAGCATTGGCATTCCATCAATGTACAGGTGATAGTCGATGCCCAAGGCCTCATATGGCACGTCCGTGCCAAACACCCAGGGTCCAGCCATGACAGCTACATATACAATCAATGCCACATCCGAATGGAATTCGAACAGAACGTGTATGGGGACACCTGGCTGGTTGGTGAGTGACATGGGAGTCAGGCATGACTATCCCCTCCCATGATGCACACATCACAAGTGGCACATGCATGACTAACATCCTCCTGTCTTTTCCCTTACAGGTGACTCTGCATATCCACTGGGACCCCATCTCATGACTCCTATCCGGAACCCCCAAACCCCAGGAGAGGAAAGATACAATCAAGCACATGCCCAAACACGAGCAGTGGTGGAGCGCACTTTTGGCCTACTAAAGTCACGTTTCCGATGCCTGGATAAGTCTGGGGGTACCCTCTTGTATTCCCCAAACTTCGTGTGCCAGATCATCGGTGCATGTTGCATGCTGCACAACTTCGCAGTGAGGAAGGGACTGCAGATTGCCCTACGTGATCACCTGACCCCTGAACCAGACAATCCCCCCCTAACCGAGGCTACCCCGTCTTCTGAGGGAAGAGCAGCCAGGAGACAGCTCACATTGGGCATCTTTGCACGTTAAACACACACATTAATCATGGCACAATGAGAATGCATGCATGCACACCACTGTGGTCCCTAGCACAGACACATCACATCCACATCAAATTGGATTGGCACCAGTCCACCATGCTGGACTTGTGAGCAGCAACGCCACGCCAAGGTTCCAATTATGTCACTGTACATTCATACACCATTCACACGGACCTGGGGATCACTTCTCCCTGGTCCTGGGGAAACCTACTTCACCAAAATTGAGGGTGACACCCCTTTTCCGGCAGGAATTTCACCCCCACATTCAAACAGCATTCACAACCCAAAAAAAAAAAAAAAAAATTACCTGCAAAAGCAAAAATTTTCCAGCAAAAAAAAAAAAGGGGGAAAAAACAAATTATTGCCCCTTGCGTGAGCCACGCCTGGGGCGCCCCCGGCCACGGCCCCGGCCCCGGCTTCTCAGGGGAGACTCATGGGGGAGGGGTAAAACCGGGGAAGGAGGAGCAGCCCCTGATCTCTGCCCACCTGGCGGCCTGCCCTCCAAGGCCACGGCTATTCTGTCCAGGGCAGCACCAAGTGTTGCCGTGTTGGCCTGGATAGCCTGGGTAAGGGCCCTCACATCCTGCCCAACGCCTGCTGATGTCGTCTGCAGTTCGTTTAGGCAGGTTGTGAAAGCCCGGGAGTGGGAGTCCAGGTTCCCCACCGTATCCTTGATGGAGGACAGGCTCTCCTCCATCCGCACCAATGTCTGGCTGACCTGTCCCAGATGGCGGGTCTGGAGGAACTGGTCCCCCTTAGGGAGGGCTGCCTGCTGCCAGCCAGAGGGGAAGAGTCCTCAAAAACCAAACGTCCAGTGCCTGACATGGACTCCTCCTCCTCATGATTCTCCTCCTCCTCATGATTCTCCTCCTCCTCTTGAACCTCCTCCGCGGACTCCGGCCTTGTTGGGGGGGCCTCATTAGTCTGCTGTCCTGGGGTTGGTGCGGTCAGGCCAGATGGCCCTGCACCCTCTTGCACATCTGTGGATGACACAAAACATTCACAGGTTGGAGGATCCACACACTTGCCACATATTCCCTTTCACCCCCTCCCCCACACATGCTACACACCTGATATTAAAAAAAAAACGTACCTGGCACCACGGGCTCCGGACTTGAGTCAAAGCCGGGCAGGCCCTCAACTTCATGCCGATGAAATGTCAGGGCCACCGCACGCTCCTCCGCTGTCAGCCTAATACGGCATGGTGGGCCCCCTCCTGTGCCCCTGGCATGGGCATGCATTCTGGCCAGCTTCTGTTTGACCAGACGCCGGAGGTCATTGATTTTTTTGTCAATCCTAGACCGGGTCCGTGTCTCCCCCTGCCCCGCTGAATTGACCTGCTCAGTGATCCTATCCAAAATCTCCCTCCTCCTGGCCGGGGTGGTGTTGGCACTGTCTGGGCCGTGGAGGAAACGCCCATACTCGCTAATGGCCCGGGCAAGAATTTGTTTTTCCCCAACTGTAAAATTTAGCTTTCTCTTTCTCTCTGTCATACTTCCCAAAAAACTCACTCCCAGTCAGCAAAATTCACTCACACAAACAAGCACAACCAATCAAGCAAGAACACACACAAAGAGAAAACTACTCAGCAAGAAACAGTCACAAAAAAAAAAAAAAAAAAATACAGCAGGAAAACAAACGAACAGAAATATATCAATCAAACAAACAGTCTCTCAAACACTTATCAAAAAACACTTTCAAAGATCTACTAACAAACACTTGATCACACAGAACACTAATCTGACAACTACAAAACACACCGCAACGAACAACAGGACAAAAGCACTTGGTTAAATGGGAAGGGACAAAGGGATGTACTTTTGCAATGCAAGTGCGTTTGTGTGTGTCTATTTATGCTGTTTGCATAGTTCACAACGTTGCCCTAGTCCATTTCCAATTTCACTGATTGCGCCGCTCCCGAGTTGTGAGCATGCGCACAGCGGAGCTGACCATGGTCTCCTTCAAGCGCGCATGCGCGAGCCGGCCGGCCCTTCATTTGCATGGGGTCACGACTCATTTCAATGTAACACGCCCACGTCCTTCCCAATTTGTATTACTCCTCCTTACGTCTCGGGAAAAACGTTACGCATGCGCAATTTCCTGCGCAAAAGCTACGAGAATAGGGGGATTACGCGGCAAAATTGCGCAAGTCTAACGTAAAGGCGGTGCGCTACGCCGGTCCAATAATGCGCAGATGTACCTGAATCTGGGCCAATGTTTCTTTTACGACGAGATTCTCGGTCGTGTGTACGAGGCCTCAGTCTTTTTTTTGTTTATAGTGCAAAAAATTAAAAATGATGATCAAATACCAACATAGGAAGCTCTATTTGTGGGAAAAAAATACGTAAATTTTGTTTGGGTACAGCGTCGCACGACCACGCAATTGTCAGTTAAAGCAAAAAATGGCCTGGTCAAATCTTTCGGGGCTGAAGTGGTTAACTGATTAAAACTGAAGGTTTAATTTGGGCTTTAAATTCTAGTCGGAAATCTGGCAGATTTTAGCCATACCTATTCTACAGCTTACACTGCACAGATGCATATGACACCAATGTTTTCCCTAATGTAAATAACAACAACAACAGTGCTAAGTATTTAAATAACTGTATCCCGTTGGTATAATCTGGCACATAATGTACCTGCATCATCTTAAAGTGGAGTTCCACCCAATTTTTTATGTTTGTCTGTGCTGCATACCCTAATCTCATAGGCCCAGATTCAGAGAGAATTGGATTCTCGTAGCGTATCAGAAATACACTACGCCGCCGTTTTTTACCTGGCTCTACGTGGAATCCAGGTAGATTTTGTCCAGTAAACGACGGCGGCGTAGTGTATTTCTCCCGTTGCAATACATCTAGACGAGTAGGGGCGTGAAGGATTTAAAATAGGCGCGTTCCCGCGGCGATCGAACTGCGCATGCTCCGTTCGCAAATTTCCCACCGTGCATTGCGCGAAATCACGTCGTTACGTCATTCGTTGTTTGAGTAGCGTCGTTTACGGACATTTCTATTCCCGAACGAGTTACGCAAAAAAAAAAAAAAAAAAATTAAATTCGACGCGGGAACGACGGCCATACTTAACATGGGCTACGCACCGTTAGACCAGCAAAAAGCTGGTCTAACAGTACGTAAAAAAACCCAGACGTAAGCGATTGCGAAGACCGCTCGTATCTTCGTGGATCGCCGTAAAAACACATTTGCATATCCCGACGCATGAAAACGACGCAAACTCCTCCCAGCGGCCGCAAAAATATCGCAGCGTAGATCCGAAGGCTTACGAAGACGTAAGCCTCTCGGATCGAAGCCTGAAGCCGCCGTATCATGGTTTGAGGATTCAAACTAGTGATACGGCGCGCGAAATTTGAAATTACTCCTGTCTAACACCAGTTAGACAGGCGTAATTGCTTTATGAATCTGGGCCTTAGTGTTCAGAATGGACAATTTTTATTTATTTTGTTGCTTGTAAATACCTTTATTTTGTAGTCCTTCATTACTTCCTCCTCCTTATTAGCCTAGGCTATTAAGTCACAAGGCTATTTGCAAGGGTTTCTGGGATAGGCATCAAGTTTCCCAGTAGTCCTTGCATACCTGACTGAAACCTAGTGTGCAGCACTGAGCATGTGCGAGATATGCAAAGCTGAAATCCAGGAAGTCATACAGTCTGGCTTCATGATGCCCACACTTAAGATGGCCACGGTCTATTTCTAGATTATAAACTAATCTATAATCTAATCTAATCTAAATGCTGTAACAACCTAACAAAATGGACCTTAGTTTACAGACTAACTTTACTAGAATACATTAAGCTTGTGTATTACAGGGGTATTTATATTTAAAAAGTGAAATTGTGGGTGCAGCTCTCCTTTAAGCACTGCTTTGTGCCATAAGATGCAACTGCATCTTGTAGATAGTCGATACAGTTCTAAAATCCCCTATACTGTATTCAGTGTAGGTAAACTGTTATGATATTTTTCACTTATAGATCATTTTTTTTCTCAAGTGTATACTGGAAGTAAAGCAGGGCTACAATGAAAATGAAAATACAAATAAAAAACATATGTGGCACATGGCATGAAGTGTGTAGCTATCACTTATATTTCAGCACTAATAGCTTTTCTGTTCAACTGTGTTGAGCAGAATACGCACAATATGCACATTACACCTCTAACTTTAAAAGCAAAATTCAACTGAAATTGAGCAGCTCAAAAAAAAAACTTTCGGAAATTCCGACAACAAAGGTTCGATGTGAGCCTTTTTTCAGAAATTCCGACTGTGTGTAGGCTCCATCAGACATTTGCTGCCGCATTTCCGACAACAAAAATTTGAGAGCTGGTTCTCAAATTTTATGACAACAAAAGTTATTTTTCGGAAATTCTGTATGTATGTATGTAATGTAATTTCGACGCACAGAAATCCTGTGCATGCTCAGAATCATTGAACTTCATTTTTCTCGGCTCGTCGTAGTGATGTACGTCACCACGTTTTTGGCTTTGAAATTTCCATCAAAATTTGTGTGACCGTGTGTGTCCAACATTCCATCTGAAAAAAAAACACGGTTTTGTTGTCGGAATTTCCGATCGTGTGTAGGCAGCAGTAGCCTACAATGTTTGGATATGTTCAAAAACACAGCAAGCTATGATGTGGACACACACCATGGGCCAGATTCAGAGAGCCGTAACTTCTGTCTAACTTGTGTTAGACTGGAGTAATTTCAAATTACGCGCATTTTTTAGCTAGTCGGAAACCTCAAACCTCAATAGACGGCTGCGGGCTTCAATTCGACTGGATTACGTGTTCGTACGCCTTCGGATCTACGCTGCAATAAAATTGCGGCCACTGGGTGGACTTCCCGTCGTTTTCCGCGTCGGGGTATGCTAATGAGCTTTTGCCGGCGATCCCAGAAATTATGATCTTCAATCGCAATCTCTTACGGCATCTTTAGTCATCTTTTTTTTGCGTAACACTATACCAGCTTTTTGCTGGTCTAATATTAGACAGCCCATGTTAAGTATGGCCGTCGTTCCCGCGTCAAATTTCTACGTTTTCCGACGTCTTTTATTATTTTTAACGTAAGTCGTCCGGGAATAGGAATGTTCGTAAACGACGCTACTCAAACAACGAATGACGTAACGACGTGATTTCGCGCAATGCACAGCGGGAAATTTCTGAACGGAGCATGCGCAGTTCGATCGCGGCGGGGACACGCTTAATTTAAATGCTTTACGCCCCCTAATCGCGTATTTCGATTACGCGGCAAGAAATAGACTACGCCGCCGTAGCGTACGGGCAAAAATCTACCAGAATTCGATGTAGAGCCTGGTAAAATACGGCAGCGTAGAGTATTTCGATTACGCAGCGCAAAATTAAGTGTATCTGAATCTGGCCCCATGAGTTTGACTAGGACCTTGTAGGAAAAATGTAGCCCTGTATAAGAATGCAGCTACAAACTAACAATTGTAAGCTGATACATTAGAAAATGTATATACAGTAAAGATCAATAAATCACTCTCATTATAATGGCTTGCCTGTTGTTGCTATGTAGAAGTATGTGAAACATGCTAATGCTTGGAATGCTTAACTTTATTTATAGCTTTGGCTTGCCAACTGGGAATGCAATACTGATAAGGGAATTCATTTTCCTTGGGCAAAAATTGCATGTACTGCTACAGCACTATGGGCATGCTAATTTCAATTTACTCATTAATAAACAGTGCTTTATTATTGTGCTATCCCTTTTTTTAAGGCTACTGTCACTGTAACTGTGCTAAACTGCTACACAATTGTATAGTAGTTTCTAAATATATTTAAATATATTTTTACTTACTATGTTTCTATGTGGACACTTTAAACCCATCTCAACAGAGATTCATCTTAACTGCTGAAGCTATATCCAATGAATATGCACTATATTCTGCAATACAAGCAGAAGTCATTACACACCCTATGGCCCATGCAGGCACCTCTTATCTCTATAGCTTTGACTTACAACTTGGGTGAAATTTCGTCTTGTATAATTAATAACTAAAACAACATCCAGAACACAGACTCTCTACCCACCAATCTATACAGGCAGATAAGAGCACATAACCACATTTTCTATGGAACTCTCAATTAAACGAAAAAATAAGTATGCAGGAATTTGGTACTTCTTAAGGTGTATGTAAGGTAAAAAATAGAAAGTATAAATATGAGGCTGGGTTCACACTTATGCAAATTGGATGCAGGTTTCCCCACATCTAATTTGCATGAGCCAGTTCACAAATCTCTGGGGTGGGTGCGGAGGGGTCCTGTGCATCTTTGGCTTCATTTCAGGTTCGAATTCAGGCAAGAATTTGGGCCTGATTCATCCCTGAAATGGAGAACAGGAACACCCCAGACCCCTGCTGTGGGCTGCATTCGAATTAAGTGTGAACTCAGCCTTAAAGCCTATTTGAAGTTATATATGGACACAGTCAGATTTTGTACTAATAACTAGAGATGGGTGAATTTGTTTGGGGGTCAACTCACGGATGTGTTCTGTATCTGTCCATAAATTCACAAATTGTGAACCCCATTAAAGCAAATGGGAAGTGAATTTTCAAAATCAGTTCTCCCCATTTTAAAGGATAATAGGCAAGGGATTGTCAAACAAAGGCCTTTGGGAACAGGACACTGCCAGGCAGGACATGTACCATGGCAAAACATTTTTAGAAATATAATAACCATGTACAAAGAGAAGCATTTTTAATAAGATTTACCAAAAATATATATATAAAAAAAAAATTAACTTGATGGGATGCCTTAAACCTACCTGTGAATTAAACCAAAAAAATTTTTTTTTAGAAAGAAACAAAAATGGGGCGGAGGTTTTTTATTTTTTTTAATTTATTGTTTTTTTTGGGGGGGGGGTATTGGGGGGAAGGCGGGGTGGAGGAAGGAAAAGGGAAGGAGGAATAGAGAAGCCCTTGATAGATATCCTTTGCCTTTAAGATTAAGGTAAAGGGTGAAATAGAAATAAATGTAAATATAGGTGAACATATATTGTGAAATATGGTAGAGTACTATGTTAATCTAAGAATATTTATAATATATATATAATAATATTTATAATAGGGGAAGATAGATGTGTATATACATATATATCCAGATGAATTGGAGGAGTAGGGGACGGGGGAGAGGGGGAGTTGGGTTTTTTTTTTATTGTTTTTGTTGTTGTTAAATTTTTGTAAATAGGGGGTGGGGGGGGGGGGATTTGGGAAGAATATGTACATAAAGGATCTCTACGTATCGAGGGTGGAGGGAGGAACAGGAAGAGGGCTAAGACAATGTGAAAGGATAGGGGAAGCATTCCCCCCATGGCCAGACACTAAGAAATAGTATATTGTTTGCGAGTTGAAAAGAGCCATCCCTTATGGAGCTCCTCCCTCCCGTTATGAGTCAATACCGGATCCAGTGGGGTGCGCCCCCCGCTCTCGGCCTTGCGGGGGGAGAGGAGGGAGGTGGGAACCACTGGTAGGAATGTTATCTGTTAGGATTCCTCTTTTTTTTTCTTTTTTTGGTTATTTATTTTCCTTCCCAGAATTTGAGGTTGAAATGAATGGATAGATGCATGTGTTTTTTTTTTCTTCTTCTTCTTTTATCTCCTCCTTTTTTCTTTCGTTATTTTCTTTGTGTTTTTTTTCTCTTTCTCTCTCTTGCTTTTTTCCTTTTTTCTTTCCTGTTTTGCGGATAACTCCGCCCCCCTTTTTTTTTTACCTGCCTTGGCTTCTGGGCCTTCGGGGCTCAGGCATAACGCACTGCCCCCCGACCTCGGCTGGGGAGACAGTGGTTATTCATAATTAGTTCCCTTATTAGTATATATTTTATTATGTGCCTTTATGTGTACTTATGTGTTATATCCATATCCCCTGCGTGGGAACTTGTTGTTTTGTTTTTTTAATGTAAACTTTAATAAAAATATTGTACCAGAAATGAATGGATAGAGATATTGTATCAAGACTGTTTATTGTAATCGGATTTCTGATGTTGAGAGTAATACTATCTTTTATGTTATGTATAAATGAAAGAATTTTTTTTTTAAAAATAAAAAAATTGAAAAAAAAAAGAAATTGCCACTGTCAAATAAAGTGTATGGGAGCTGAGAACTGTCCTGGGATAGATAAACCAATGCAAAAATAAAATTCTACCATGCCCCCCCCCCCAAAAAAAATATATATATACCAGCTGCCACTGCTAGAGGCTACTAGTATGATTAATCCCATACGAATGAATGACGCCAGAAGAGCACATATGCACAATGTGAGGAGGACTTGGTGGAGACATGTGTTGGAATGGTTGTGCAATACTGGGCAGGGTTACACAGTGAATAATGCTGGATCATGGTCCCATTCATTCTAACGGTTATGCTGTTTCCACGGTGGCCTCCACAGAACTGCTTAGCAAAGATTATTGTAAGATTATTGGACTTGTGGGCGCTGGGTGAAATGATTACAGGTTAATTACACCAAAAGTACAACTGTACATTTAGGACCTCTAGGGCCGTCTTAATAGCATCATGGGCCCATGGGCAAAGTAATGCTTTCCCCAATTTACACACCTACTTTCAAGAAATAAAGTATAAATAGTTGATAGAATTAAACATATATTCATTAGTACTTTCAATAAAATCGACTTTACAACAAGGAAAAAGACTAGTCAACAAAAAGGGCACAGTACAGGGGGAATGCAGAAGGGCACAGTACAGGGGGGGGGGGGGGCAGGAGGGTACAACACTGGGATCAGGATAGCACAGTATAGGTTCTGGGACACTTCCCGGGACACGACCATATCGAGACAGTTTAGTAAAAAAGCATGACTGTCCCCAAAAATCCGGGATAGTTGGCAAGTATGATGTAATGCAAGATTATTGTGGGGACCCCCACGTACCTTGCCAGTGCCCACTAGTGCCCTTGCATTAAGATGGCCCTGAGGACCTCCCACAGAACACAGAATTGCACTTTACCCATTATTATTTTTAGTGATAATATCTGGTGGTTATTGTCATTCTTTTGATCTCTTGAATTAAAGAAAACATTGGCTTTCATAACACCTTGGGAGGAAAAAAAGGTGTTTTATAAACAGGAAGTTAGAATAAAGATATCTAGATGAAAATGTGACTACTGTAAATTGTACCCGTATTAACTCATCCCTCTTGCAGTCTGGACTGCTTCCAGAACAAACATTTCCGTTTTATTTATTAATGAGAAACACTCTACACAGAAGTGTAGTATAAAACAGGGATGAGCACAGCAATTAAAATCTACTCTGAAGACAATGGAGCAGGCAAAACCCTATTCTCTGTGACTTGTAATTTATCCCACTTAGTATTACATTTCTTTTTTTGTGTGGAAAACTGAACATATCCGGAACATGCTAAAATATTTATATCAGAGGTTATTAGGAAAGTTGGGTTGCATTTTTATCTAATCAAGCAAAACAGAAACAAGTAGGCATTGCACAAAAAATAAAATAAAATAATAATCACTGTTAGGCTGGGTTCACACTACGATTTTCCCATCCGTCAGCCGCATACGATTTATATGAAAAAACGTATGCGGCTGAAACTGATTGAACCGTACGTAAACGTATGCGTTTATAAAACGTATACGGTTTCAAAAAGTGCGTACGGTTCCATCAGGTTTTGATTAAAAAAACGCATACGTTTTTGGAATTAGTGTCATTTAATAAAAAAAGATTTTCTTGTTTTGAAAATGCGCATGCGCAGACGAAAAACGCATACGGTTTATACGTATGGAACCGCACATATGTGCGTTTTCCATTGACTTTAATGTTAAAAAAAAACGTATGCGTTTGCCATACGGTTTCAAAAACGGACTCAAAACCGTGGTCGAACACGGTTTTGTGTACTGTTAAAAAACGTTTTGCCAGCAAATCGTACGCACCCGGATGCATCTGAGTGCATACGATTTGCAATGCATTGTCTATGTATGAGTTTTCCCGTACGGGCCCGTACGTTTTCAAAACTGAAATCGTATGCGGCTGACGGACGGGAAAATCGTAGTGTGAACCCAGGCGTGCTAAAAGAAAGAAAGAGCCAGCTGCAATGCTGCTCACTGTCTGGACTTCACACTGGTGCAGCTGTGCATGGTCAGCTTCTAACTCCAGCTTGCTTAAAATATAGGAAGCTGATTGGTTTCTATGCACCTGATTTTGCCCTCTCCAGTTTTAGTAAATCAACCCCATAATGTCATTATTTGTGTTTTCTTTGTGCACTTCAATAAAAGTTTTTAAAAAAGGAGAAAAGTAGTATGATGTGTTGAATTGCACCACCCCCTCACAGTTGCTCACTGCATGCAAAAACTGCTGCCCGCAAGGTAAAACTGAGCATTTAGTGTGTGGGCAGTGTGAAAGAGCTGTAAAGCATATCCACAGGGTTATGATTTAGCATATCTGGGACCAGGGCCAACCCAGGTAAGATCTTTGATCTTTTCAATATTAAGACATCACTTGGTTGCTTTAATATTTGCAGCAGCTGGCAAAAAAAAACAAGCTGTCATATTAATTAAATGTTGTGGCTACTGTTAATACTGCTTCAGTTACATCTAAATATGCTGTGTTTTACCTGTACTAGCTAAAGTACAGGCATACCCCACTTTTAAGTACACAATGGGTTTTATTTACTAACGCTGGAAAGCGCAAAATCAGGTTCACTTTTGCAAAAAAAAATATGAGTTTCCAGTTTTTATTACCAGGCTTAATTGAACAAGCTGGGGTTAGAAGCTCATTGGTTTCTATGCAGAAGTGAGCCTGATTTTGTGCTTTTCAGCTTTAGTAAATAAACCCCATTGTGTACTTAAAAGTGGGGTATGTCGGTAGTGATAGAGATATGGTGCAGCAGTTTGCCACAGTTACTTGGTAGCCATCCCTGTGCTAAGTAGTGGTTATAATCTTGCCAGTCTAAAAGCAAGCTAACATTATCTTGGGCTAAATTGGCATGGCCACTAGAAAGGAATTGGCCTGATACCAAAGATGGTATATTGACAATATCATCTTTTCCTTAACCACTTAAGGACCGCCTACTGCACATATACGTCGGCAGAATGGCACGGCTGGGCACATCAACGTATATATACGTTGATTTTAGTACCCAGCCGTGGGTCACGGGCGCGCGCCCGCGGCGCGCTCCCGTGACTCGGTCCGAAGCTCCAGGACCGGGACCGCGGGACTCGCGGACCCGATCTCCGCTGCAGTGCGGCAAACCATCCCTGGAGCTGAATAACGGGGAGAGCTGTGTGTAAATACGGCTTCCCCGTGCTTCTCTGTGGCTGCAGCATCGATCGCGTCATCCCTGTTATAGGGGGACGCGATCGATGACGTCACACCTACAGCCACACCCCCTACAGTTGTAAACACACACACAGGGAACACTCAAAGACACTCAAAGTCACAGCGCCCCCTGTGGTTAACTCCAAAACTACAACTGTCATTTCCACAGTAAACAATGCAACTTAGATGCATTTTTTGCTGTAAAAATGACAATTGTCCCAAAAATGTGTCTAAATTGTCTGAAATGTCCGCCATAATGTCGCAGTCACGAAAAAAATCGCTGATCACCGCTATTAGTAGTAAAAAAAACAAAAATAATAAAAATGCAATAAAACTATCCCTTATTTTGTAAACGCTATAAATTTTGCGAAAACCAACCGATAAACGCTTATTGCGATTTTTTTACCAAAAATATGTAGAAGAATACGTATCGGCCTAAACTGAGGAAAAAAATTTTTTTTTATATATTTTTGGGGGATATTTATTATAGCAAAAAGTAAAAAATATTGCATTTTTTTTTAAATTTGTCGCTCTATATTGTTTATAGCGCAAAAAATAAAAACCGCAGAGGTGATCAATTACCACCAAAAGAAAGCTCTATTTGTGGGGGGAAAAGGACGCCAATTTTGTTTGGGAGCCACGTCGCATGACCGCTCAATTGTCAGTTAAAACGACGCAGTGCCGAATCGCAAAAAGGGGCAAGGCCCTTTACCTGCATTTTGGTCCGGGTCTTAAGTGGTTAAAAAAATACATAAAACATTGCTACCATTCCATCTTTGGAAAAGTTATAGTGTCAATTTGGTCTATGATCCCAAGCTCCTCCATAGGCAACCTTTCTAGGGGACCCTGCTTTCCCCCGGGCCTTACTAATTTGTCTGATTTTGCCTGGTTGACAAACTCATATGTAATTTTTCTACACAGATTAGTTACAGTGCCTGCCGCCGAGAATGTGTTTATAGCACGACAGCATCGCGCTGATTCTCGGCGACAGGCTGCCGACATCTCACACTCGCTGGAATAGTAAAAGCACATTCCAGCGAGTGCGTCATAGAAGCGACGGGGATCCGACGCGGATTCCCGCCAATTCTACACGTGGGCGGAGTTTGTTATGAATCCTGAGAAGGAAGTCCCCGCCGGATTTTAAATAAAAATCCGGCATGGGTTCCCCCCTCAGGAGCATAACGGGCCCTTAGGTCTGGTATGGGTTGTAAGGAGACCCCCCTACGCCGAAAAAACAGCTAACGCCCCCCCCCCCCTCCTGAGCCGTACCGGGCAGCATGCCCTCAACATGGGGGGGTCAGGTGCTCTGGGGCAGGGGGCGCACTGCAGCCCCCCACCCCAGAGCACCCTGTCCCCATGTTGATGAGGACAGGGCCCCTTCCCGACAACCCTGGCCGTTGGTTGTCGGGGTATGCGGGCGGGAGGCTTATCGGAATCTGGAAGCCCCCTTTAACAAGGGGGCCCCCAGATACCGGACCCCCACCTTAAGTGAATGAGTATGGGGTACATTGTACCCCTACCCATTCACCTGCAAGAAAAGTTTAAACACAAATAAACCACACAGTGTATTGAAATATTTTATTAGTTGGCCGCCGGGGGGGCGTGTGTATGATCGCTTTTATAAAAGCGCCCCCCTCCGGCGGGCTTCTGCGGGGGGGTGGGTGCCGCTGTTCTTCACTGCCGTCTGGTTCTATTCCGCCGCCGGGGGGGGGGGGGGCGCTTTGATAAAAGCGCCCACCACCCGGCGGGCTTCCTTCGACATCTTCGGCGGCGGGGGGGGGTCTTCTCCCACTCTCCGGGGTCTTCTCCCGCTCTCCGGGGTCTTCTCCGGCTCTCCGGGGGTCTTCTACGGCTCTCCGGGGGTCTTCTACGGCTCTCCGGGGGTCTTCTTCTTCTTCAGGACTCGCCGCCGCTATCTTCGTGTGTTAGCTCAATTACTGGCGGCGGCGAGTCCCCTCTTCTGTGACGTCTTCTTCTCTTCTTCTTCTCCAGATGTTGACGTGACGCTTCCTTCCGCTGTTATGGCTGGCGCGCGGCTCGCAGCGAGTTATATAGGCCTGTCTTGTGACGTCGCAGTCCCATCATGCTCCGGTAGGTAGCACGTGGTACCTACCGGAGCATGATGGGACTGCGACGTCACAAGACAGGCCTATATAACTCGCTGTGAGCTGCGCGCCAGCCATAACAGCGGAAGGAAGCGTTGCGTCAACATCTGGAGAAGAAGAAGAGAAGAAGACGTCACAGAAGAGGGGACTCGCCGCCGCCAGTAATTGAGCTAACACACGAAGATAGCGGCGGCGAGTCCTGAAGAAGAAGAAGACCCCCGGAGAGCGGAGAAGACCCCCGGAGAGCCGTAGAAGACCCCCGGAGAGCCGGAGAAGACCCTGGAGAGCGGGAGGAGACCCCGGAGAGTGGGAGAAGACCCCCCCCGCCGCCGAAGATGTCGAAGGAAGCCCGCCGGGTGGTGGAAGAGAACCAGACGGCGGTGAAGAACAGCGGCACCCACCCCCCCGCAGAAGCCCGCCGGAGGGGGGCGCTTTTATAAAAGCGATCATACACACCCCCCCCCCGGCGGCCAACTAATAAAATATTTCAATACACTGTGTGGTTTATTTGTGTTTAAACTTTTCTTGCAGGTGAATGGGTAGGGGTACAATGTACCCCATACTCATTCACTTAGGGTGGGGGGCCGGTATCTGGGGGCCCCCTTATTAACGGGGGCTTCCAGATTCCGATAAGCCTCCCGCCCGCATACCCCGACAACCAACGGCCAGGGTTGTCGGGAAGGGGCCCTGTCCTCATCAACATGGGGACAGGGTGCTCTGGTGGTGGGGGGCTGCAGTGCGCCCCCTGCCCCAGAGCACCTGACCCCCCCATGTTGAGGGCATGCTGCCCGGTACGGCTCAGGGGGGGGGGGGGCGCTCGCTCGCCCCCCACTCCCCTCCTGACCAGCCGGCCAGCGTGCTTTGGATACGGGTCTGGTATGGATTGTGGGGGGACTCCCACGCCGTCTTTTCGGCGTAGGGGGGGTCTCCTTACAACCCATACCAGACCTAAGGGCCCGTTATGCTCCTGAGGGGGGAACCCATGCCGGATTTTTATTTAAAATCCGGCGGGGACTTCCTTCTCAGGATTCATAACAAACTCCGCCCACGTGTAGAATTGGCGGGAATCCGCGTCGGATCCCCGTCGCTTCTATGACGGCTTTGTCTCCATCGCGGCAAGCCAGCTCGGCGCTGGCTCCCGCGATGGGGCTCGCAAGTGCTCAATCTCGCCGAGAAAGGGAGCGAGATTGACACAATATCGCGGTCAACCACTGTAGAATAGGTTCTTGCGGGTCTCTTTGCAGCACCAGAAGCATTTTCAGCGAAGGAGATGCCTTGTTTTGTATTTCCCTCCTCTTGCTGTACATTTTGAATTGAACTACGGCCTGTCCTGCAGTACCAGCGTACTGGCCGCTAGGGGCAGTGTTCTGCAGACTTTTTTTTTCTCTCTCTCTCTCTTTGCAAGCAGAAAAGAAATGTATATATTTATTCTCTCCCTTCTTAGGGCCAGCAACATAGGAAAATGCCTAGCACTTATTTTGTTTTTTGTACTCCTTGGGAGGAAAGGAGATTACACTCTCTGGCTAGAGGAGAAAGCAGAAAAGAAATGTATATATTTATTCTCTCCCTTCCTAGGGCCAGCAACTTAGGAAAATGCCTAGCACTTATTTTGTTTTTTTGTACTCCTTGGGAGGAAAGGAGATTTCACTCTCTGGCTAGAGGGTGCAGTCTCAGGTTCTCCCATTGAGTTGATGGGTATACACGGCTGTGTATACCTATGTGTACATATTGTATATTTTGTATGTTTCTCTTCTGTTATTTTTTAGGATTCTGGACCCACTATCAACATTGACGGAGAATGGGGCAGTCTAGATAGATAGGATTGTTTTGATATTTTGTGCGTAATGCCATAGTCTTGCTATAATATTCAAGGAAACTAATATTGTGTAAATCTGAAAGTTTATATTTTCCTTTCTTTTTCCAACTTTCTCTGTTGCTGTCATGCAGACTCAGGCCGGCATTTGGGTTTGAATGCCTTGTTAGGACACTGGGGACAGTGTCTGTTCAAGTGGGGGGAGTGTGTAGCGCCCCTGTACTTCCAAGTCCGGAAGCTGTTTAAATTTAGAGGGGGATGAGAGAATTACTTAGCTCTTATCTATGTGATTTGTGTTAATTTAATCGCTGTTCTGTGCTGCTGTTTCATTCTGTGTTCCAAAGATGCCTTCCCATCTCGGAACGACAGGTGGCGGCAGTGGAGACCAGTGGGAGCGCCTTCTTGCCAGCAGCCAATCAGAGGAGGTTTTACTTTTTGAGGGTGCCATTTTGGAGTCGGGAGTTCGAGGTTGGATCGGGGTGCGGCACCCACCTTAAGGGTGTGCGCACGTCACGGGCCCCAGCGAGATGGCCTACCAGGCCGGGGCGCACGTGCTACGCAGAGTTCCTTACTCTGGGCCCTCATGGCCCGGAGCAACTAAAGCTGCAGAGGGGCCCCAGTGACTTACTGGGTCCCCACTTCTATAAGAAGATCCCAAGCGAGTTGTGCTGTTCGGTGGGGAGTCAGTGTGAGGAGATCCCGGAGGCAGGGGATCCAATAGTGCTTAGACGAGCCATCGGGGATCAAGGTGACCAGACACTGGGAGTTTGTTTTATGGCAACCTGTCAGTCGGTAACCTAAAATCAAGGACTACCTGAAGACAATTCAGGCAATTACTTTACTGAGAAGGAATCGCTCCACCAAGTCGCATTCCAGAGCAAGGGCCTGTGGCAGAGGCACCACTCCTATTTCCATTAAGCCAAGTCTGTGGCAGAGGCTTATCTTCCTTCTCAAAGTTCCTAGTGATACCCCGGCTGCCAGTTCTGTGACAGAGATTGTCCGGGTACGCTATACCCACTACGGCTGGAGTGGCGACGAATCAAAGGTATTGACGAAGCAGGACTGCTTCTGCATAATTGAAGCCTGAATCTACATTTTCTTCTTTTACCATCTTTTCTCTATTCACCTGAAGTTACCTGTTGCCGTGTTGGGCACAAGAATAGAAGCACAGAAAATGACATCTTGCTGTTTGGATATTCTATCATTGTTCACATCGTCTACTTTTCATCATACCCCTAGACATGCTACAAAGGTGACACGCCGATCCCAAATCTAACCAGCGGCTCCTGCAGGGGTAGCGCTACATAACATATGCTTCTGAACAACTGCCCCTAGTTAGATTTAAACAAGCACATATTCTAGGATAAAGGTTAGGGGAATAACATAATTCATCCTACAGTTTATCCAACTAATTAACTTAGTTCTTTTTCAGAGAGTCTTAGAAGGCAACACATGTCCATGATCAGCTGTCACTGCCTGAACAAACATTTCCTGCTTTGCTGCTATGGTGAGTGATGCAATTAATGACTGCATTTTTCTGCTGACAGAGGCAATCATATACAGGGTAGAATTTCATCTCATAGAAAGTGCGGATTTATTTGTGAAATGGAAGTCTGTTCTGTCTTTGTGAGGTCATTACAGGATCAAATCTGCCAAGATGGCCTATGCTTCCCTGGTCATAAGTTTTTTTTTTTTTTTCTACTGCACCATTAAGATGTAAGCCATGCACAGAGTCATCATTGTAACAATGATATTCCTGCTGCCTACTCAAAGAAAGTGAAGGAATAACTTTTTACTTTTTTCTTAGTACTGATAATATGTTCTTATTGGTACACAATAGCCACAAGGCCTGTGGCAAGGAAAGTGCAATATAGAAGTAATGCAGTAGCAGTTCACAATAAAGCCTGGAGGGTGGACAGCCCCAACTGGATGTACTGAACATTTTAGCAAAGAGAATAGAGTGATACAGCCAGACTGACAGTGCCTATAAAGAGCGTAGAAAGTGTCCTGGCTGTCTCCTATTTGGGAGGATGTCAAGTGGAGTAGCAGACCCTAAGCTTTCCCTCCTCACCAAGAACATTTTTTCTACCACTAGTACTGTTTCTAACAGGGAAAAGCTGCCCACTCGCAAATGCTTGCCAAAACTGGGAGCTTGGGCCTAAAATAGGCTCTGCTTGACCATAGATGCCCAGCAGAGCACCCAATAGGATAGCTCCCCCAATGACCTAGGAAACCATAGCGGAACATCCATCGGGGTGGGGAATCAGAAAAAGGAAGACAGAGCCCAGGTGTAAAGACAAGTCTCACCGATGGCGTCTTCTACAATCTGCCTGGCAGAATAGAGCTGTGTGTCCTCCTTCTTCTCCCATTACCATTACCTGGAGTTGTTCTTTTTCTTTTCCCCGTGCCGCTCATGTACCCACTGCCCCCCCGAGGCCTGGCCTCAGTGGCCTTGTCGGGAATCCAGCCCTGGACACCTGTCATGAAGGAAGTAGGCTGTACCTGCCTACAAATTGAACATTGACTAATGATGATTTTAAGATCACATATACTGTACGTTGTATATAAGGTGGTAATTACTTAATATTGCTGGTTGCAGTTAGACCAGGACATCATCATCGTCATTATCTGTGGGATTCTGTTGCTTCTCAATGCATTTACTGACTGGTTGTTCTTGGACAAATAATCAGTCAATATTGATGAATCATTGTTTTGTTTTGCCCTCAAATAAGCTGGCCAGGAACATCCTTAACTTTCCCCAATCCTCCTCTAATTGCATAAATACATACTCTGGTTATTTGAGTATGCATGCTTTAGAGATGTTTCAGATATTCCATCAGTGAGTTAATACCCACACATCTTGCTGCCAGTTGATAGCTGCAGTCTGCATAGAAAAAGCCTTGAAATCCAAATCACTTGAAAAATGGCCATCATTATGTTCTACAATTGTTTACAAGTAAGTTGCCTCTGATGTTTCCTCCTGATTGGTTTTAACTTAAGGGAAGATTGGCAAAATCCAAAAAGTTTGAAGATACCATCATCACACCATTGGTGTCATCAAAAGGTGATGTAAAAAATGATTTCCCTACAAACTTTTAATCCAATGCTTACTTAAATATCATACTGGCAATACATCCCTATTTTAGCTACCTCTTAGTTATGAAGTTATAATTATATTTTTTTTCGTTATTTACTTATATTGGCCACAGTAGAAAATAGATGTCACAGATGTGAATGGAAGAGGGGTTGCTTGAGGGCAATATTTTACTTATAGATAAGAAAAGAGACTTGGTTATTTATGGTGTAATTTTCTTTAATCTCTAAAGGTATCCAGTGGAAGATGGGCTGTTTTCAAACAAGTAAGTTCTAGGGCTATCAATCTTATCCCTGCTGTTCAGTGAGTCACTATCCTAAAACAAGTGTACAAGTCAGGAATTGCAAATTCATTCAGTGCATAGCATGCTTGTTGTAAGTATGTGATGAACGTCCACAGCAAAAATGTGTGTGTGTATATATATATATATACTGTGCCAACAGCTTCCAGGTAGTCTACTGGTTTTCAAACCAAAGAAAATAAGACATAAACAAACAAACTAGACTTTTGGGATAAAAAGTCTGCAAATGTAAAAATAATAAAATGATTGATCAAAAATTTACTGAATCAGAGATAATAAATGTATTGTAATGTACTATTAAATTATTCTTCCCAACCAGTGGCTGTTTAACCCTAGCATATAGATTCCAGATAACTCTTGACATTTTCAATACAATCAAAAACATGCTTGAACATTATACATTTCTTTGAACCATTTCTGGTGCATTATATATTTCTTTGAACCTTGAAGCCAATTAACAGCAATATTATTTATTGTATTTTCCTTTCATTATTCTGTTTTTGAGATAATTTTCCAATAGTTGTCACTACTAGATGTATCTGAATGTGACTTTCTACTATAAACAATTGAATGCACTCTACTTTGTTGTTGGAGTTCTCTCCATTGGCACTTCAGCTTATTAGTTCAGACAAACATAAAAAAAAAACCTTTTACCCTGGATTAAGGCCTTATACTCTACACCTACAGCCTCAGTCAAGTATGCTGGTTATTTCTCAACACCCTTCTCCATATATAGGAGCACAAGACATGGTCATCCCCTGTCCCCAGCCCTATTTATCCTAGCTCTAGAACCCCTAGCGATTGCTTTGATGCAGTTCTGGCAGTTTCCATATCTGTCATTAATTGGCCATATTAATTCAGTGAAAACTACAGTTTTGCCTAAACTTTTGTATTATTTCTGTACCCTACCCATTTGGCTTCCTCCACATTGTCTCTGTCTAATCAAGAGTAGGTTTCTGCGATTCATCTGGGCCAATAAGTGTCCTAGAATTTCTAGGGCCACTCTTTTAATATATAGATTGCAAAGGGGCTGGGGGTTCCCCACATCCCCAAATACTACCTGCCCAGATCTCCCAATTAACCCTGCTTCATGCCTCCTCCAATGTTCCCTTGTGGATGCACTCCTTTTTCTATGCAGATACTCCTATGTCTTCCTCAGAAATTGTGATCTGTGAATCTGAATCCACTTATGCAACAGTATGGGATTTGGTGAGGTACTTAAGCTCTCTTATGTCTCTCTTCCTATCCCTGTTGCCTATCACCAATAACCAAGCTTTTTCTTGATGGACCTCTCAAGGCCACACAATTATGCGACACTTCCTGACTACTAAGTCCTTTCCAATGTGGGCCACCCTCCGCGAGACCGCGACACCCCTCAATCAGAGTTATTTTGCTACCTCCAGTTCCAGCATTGGTTATCTTCTCTTGGACATACCTCAATCTACCCAGATTGAGCTTTAATATTGAAAAATGTAACGTAATGCATTTGAGAGCTAAAAATATGAATGTAAGTTACTCACTAGGGTAAGAGCCTCAAGGGGAATTGAGTATAGAAAAGGGTCCTGGGGGTTATGTAGCTAACAGACTCTGCAATATCATGCAATCCCAAGCAAGGAAGCAAGGCAAGTATTAAAAAGAATATTTACTCAATAAATAAAACTATCATTGTATTTCTTTACGTAACTCTGGTTCTGCCGCATCTTGAATATGCTGTCCAATTTTGGCCACCAATTCTCAGGAAAGGTGTGCTTGAACTGGAGAGAGTACAGAGATTGGCAACACAGCTAGTAAGGAGGCTGGAGTACCTCACCTATGAGGAATGACTACAAACATTACACCTATTCTCCCTGGGTGTGGGCCCTCGAATGCACACAAGGTGAGTTTGGGGACCAGTATCTATGTGTCATATAATGACACAGTGGCTCTGTCCGTGCAGCCTCGTTTCCCAATAAACTTCAAAAGACTGCCGGCACAGGAATGCATGCAACACCTTTGCATCCCCATGCTGGGAACACAGACCTGCAGGGGGAATGCAGTGAAGAGACCAATGTGAGGGTATATGTTCACAATCACAATATACAAATCTTTAAATTTCAATTCTCACATTGGAAGGAAACTATTTAATTTAATAAGGTCTCAAAAGAAGAAGTGTTATTTACTGTTAGTGTGGTAAGGATGTGGAACTCCCTTCCACAGTTGGTGGTGTCACCAGGGAGCGGAGATCAATAAAAAAATGTGAGATGTGTTTCTTAGTGAGCTCAATGTATAGGGACATGGAAAGTGGTATATTTGATGATTACCGCTGGAGGGTAATTTTTGAACAAGGAGAGTCACATCTAGGTTTGCTGCATCCACTAGCCGGTCTGCTGCCACTAGGTGTATGAAGATTGATGAGCTTCCTTCTTACCCGAGTTTACTTTATATAAGCTGATGTGACCTTTGTGATGAGGGTCCACTACATGGGGTAAGCGGCTGTATTGTTGGGTGCTAGTGACGGGTTTCCTTATTCCCTGCATATCGCAGATTGAACTACTATTGAACTTTTGTTCTTGGATTGTCCTTCTGGGATTTAAAGCAATGCACACTTACAATATATATGGAAAGTGGCAGTGACATAAATACACATACACTTAGGGGCGGACTGACCATTGAGCCACTCGGGCACTGCCAGAGGGCCCCATGGCACTAGGGGGTCCCATCAGGGTTGCCAGGCTCAGTAAAACCAGGGATAGTATGTCAAAATCAGTGTTTTTTTGACACCTGTCCCTGATATGTCTGAATATGACATGCTTTTGATGTGAAAATCCTGAGATTTTAGCTGCCCCGCCTCTGCACTGCCTCCTGGCGTGGTGGCCATCAGTAAGCCCAGGGGCCCCATAATCTTCTAATGCCCGGGGGCCCCATGAGTTTTCAGTCCGCCCCTGCATACACTAACACTTGGATGGACTAGTGTCTTTATTCAACCTTACCAACTATGTAACTATGTAAATCCCCTATCCAAAAAAAACACACACACAATTACGTTTTAGTCTAACTAGTTCAATGAGTCAAATGGGGATGTTTCAAAAGAACAAACAGTGAAAGAACACACAGGCCTGTGCTCTGTTAAGAGTGGGACGCACAAACAAAAATACATTTACAGAAAATCAGCAAATATTTTCTTTTACCCCTACTTTCTTGAAAAAATTTCACTTAGGAAAAGAGATTATGTTTAACTGTCCACAGTAAGAATGCATGTCTCAACAAGAATGTAAACCCTTTTTACGAAAAAGTTTTGCAATCTGCTCTCTGACAATATCTACAAAGTCAAACAACCTTTGGACCAACAGATTCCAGTTAATCTATCAGTTTCAACACCAAATAAAAACAAGGCATTAACAAACATAACTAAAAGTTTTGAAACCAGTTATAGAAAAACCTGCAAACACAAAAATAATTAAACAATGTATCCAAAATATACCAAACCAAAGATATTAAATGCAATGTACTTTCCAATAATTCTTCCTAACCAGTTTTTGTTTTTAAAGGAGTTGTAAAGGAATTATTTTTTTTTTAATTAATGCATTCTGTTGCTGTAATTGATTATAAAGTATTAGATGGAGTGTGGCTTTAATTTGTTAGAAGTATTAGCAAATTTATATATACTAACACTTCCTCCCCCACCCCAGAATGACAATGCTGCTGTTCAAATCTGCCCCCTGCTCTCCATTTATAGTATAGACATTCTAATACAGGAGGTGTGTTACTGGTCCCCAGGGAAAACAGAGGGAAAAAAAAAAACATAAAAAAAAAAATAATGCAGCCACCACATCTAATGATTGGTAATCTTCAATATATTAAAAATGTTGGGTTTTGGGTTTAAAACCAGTTTTTTATCTGGTGTTTGTTCTAAAAACATAAGGGTGAATTGATATCCTGTTTTTCTAACTAACTGCTCACTAACTAAATATGTTTACCGATTGTCTGTTTCCTGGAGTAAATAGTGGACTACTGTAGCAAGCAGGCCTGCATGAGCCTTATTGGGGGAACATTTTAGTAATCATAAAACATGTTCTGGGCCAAGAACAGGAGGTTTGGATGTCAACAGAGGTCCACTGTCCCCCATGGAAAGTGGCCTGATTGAGGTGTGGCCCCCTGAAATCCCCCTTTTTCAATCATAGATTTGAGCTATGACCACTAATAATAATACATAAGACCAATTAGACCATTTCCTTAGACCAATACCTAAGCAATATTGGTGTGCAATCTTCTGGGAGTCACTCTTGTATTTTTTTTTTTTTATGTGTCTCTGAAATACAAGTCAGTGGAGAACAAAATCAAAATCAAGTTGCCATAAGCAGATAGTATGTTTGCTACCTCCCAACCATGCTACTGTACATTGATAATTATCTGCTGCAAGAACTATTATATTCAACAATGATGGACGAATCTACCTAAATTCTAAATGGCCACGTTCACTATCATGATTGTGCCACCCAATAGGAGTATAATTTGTTATATACAATACTGTTTCTCAACCATTTTCTATGGACATTATGTTTAGTTTACATGCTGCCATCTAGTGACCTTTTGTGGTAATGCACAGTTCTGTATTTCCTTTGTCTGATCTATGACACACTTCCTTTCTGTGTATGCTCCACCCTTCTTCCTGAGTTTGTACTTCCTGTCTATGGAGAGTGCTTACAGGCCATGTGTAACAAGGGCACATGTATTCTGCATAGTAAGCTACAGACAGTATCATCTTTTGACCGCACAATACTACAACCTTTTTATCTGCTGTAACCTGTCATCTGATGTATTCTGATGTTTGGATTAAAGCAACTTCTGTGAATGAAATCGGTATTGGTGAGTTCAAGCTATCTGATAAAGATTGTCCTCGATGATTATATCTGCTTATACAGGCCAAGCATAGAGGTTTCACAAGGGATAAGTCGCACCTAATTATGGCTCCTTGCAAGTCAGTGATTACCTGCAGTGATCACTGCTTGATGCACACAAAGTTACATAGTTACATAGAGGAAGAACAATAGAACTTTATACCATTCTGCAAAACCATATTTTGCTTCAAAAGCAAAGTAGTATTAAAATATCTCCTTATATTTGTGGTCAGCACGAGAAGTTTTTCCGTACATGGGTAGTCAGGCCCGGATTTACTCCCTTTGCCGCCCCAAGGCCAGGTCCTTCAATGCTGCCCCCGCCTGCACAGTACAGGGGGGACATTATCCGCCGGGGGACTTTTTTGGCAGGACACTGAGATTGAGCATTGGGGGTGCTGCTGTCGAAAATGACAAAATGACATTGAGAACCGGGAGGGGTGTTGCTGCTGCCAAGAACTATCTCACCTCCTCTTCCTTCTGTTTTTTCTCTTCTCACCATCCGCATGACAGGGGGAACTTCCGATATGAAAGTAAAAGTGTCCTCTCCTCTCAGCCGCAGTGCCGCCCCTGCACCCACTGCCGCCCCAAGGCCTGGCCTTGTTGGCCTTGTCTGGAATCCAGCCCTGTGGGTAGTCAGGGAGAAAAGGTTACTAGAAGACTTTGTTGGTTAGTGGAAGAAGTGCTACTTTTGTGATCAGTGATTACTTACCTACTTGGCCTAGTTACATTGAGACTGGTGTGGCAGCAATCAGGAATGTTGTTGCTGGATTACACTGATCTAGCATAGCTCCCAACTGTCCCTGATTTCGAGGGACTGTCCCCAGGGCCGCCATCAGGGGAGTACAGGCAGTACAACTGTAAGGGGCCCAGTGATCCCCAGGGGCCCGGATGGCATCACCCCGTTTTCTTTTTTTTATCAGCACCCAAAGCCCTCCGACCTCTAAGGGGCCCGGTGGTCGCCAGGGCCCCGGTGGGAAAAAACCCTTTTTTTTCTTTTTTTTTCGTCAGCACCCGAAGCCCCCCCGCCCAACCTCTAAGGGGCCCCCTTCACATTTTGCGGTGGCAGCAACCCCCCGGTTCTCTGCTCCAGGGGGCCCATGCCTAAAGCTGTGTAAGAGGCCCCAAAATTCCTAATGGCGGCCCTGACTGTCCCTGATTAGAAGCAATGTCCCTCTGTCCCTCAATCCTCCTCATTTGTCCCTCATTGATTTATATATATATATATATATATATATATATATATATATATATATATATATATATATATAAAAATGCACTTTTTATCTATCAAAAAGTGTTTTCCATTGCTAAACCTTTAATGTGATTTCTAAATTGCTGCATTTGTAAATTCTAGGAAAGGAATAGTAGTGGTATAAAAAGCACTGAGTTTACCAATCTTGTTTTAATCTCCTTTAAGGGGGCGTGGATGTTTCCTATGCCTGCATACTTTTGCTGTTAGGTGTCCCTCATTCCCATCTCAAAGATTTGGGAGGTATGGTCTGGTGACACTGGGATTCATGTGGTGACAATCAGGGCCATCTTAATAGCATCATGGGCCCCTGGGCAAAGTAATGCTATGGGGCCCTACAAGCTTGCCCCAATTTACGCACCTACTCGCAAGAATGAAAGTACAATATTTATACTTTTGCAGCATGTCACTTGCCACCGTCCCCTGCCAACAGATTCAGCATGTCACTTGCCACCGTCCCCTGCCACCAGATTCAGCATGTCACTTGCCGCCGTCACCTGTCACCAAATTTAGCGTGTCAATTGCCACCCGTCCCTTGTCACCAGAATTAGCGTGTCACTTGCCACCCATCCTGTCACCAGATTTAGCGTGTCACTTGCCACCGGTTCCTTGTCACCAGATTCAGTGTGTCACTTGCCACCTATATTCTGTCTCTCTCTCCCTCCCCTTCAGCTGGGCATGCTGGGAGCTACAGTTTCCCTCTTAGGATTTGCCAGTCCCCGGGACTACATGTCCCATGATCCTCCTTTGTGCTCCTTTTTTTTGGCCAATGGGAAGGAGAGGGCTCTGCTCCCGAGTACAGCAGTATGAGCAGGAGAGGGGGGAGAAGGCCCGCAGCTGCTTTCTCCAGAGACACAGCTACTCTCCCCACTGCTGACAGGAGGAGGGGGATAGGCAAGAAATAGAGCCTCTTCTGAAAGCGGCGGCTCGAGGGAGGAGGGGCAGCACAGTTTCTTCTCTTCAGACCCACTTGTCGTCGGCACTTAGCTCACTCAGTCACTCAGGGACGCTCAGGAGACGTGGCAACAGCCCAGCTTGCAGGCGGAACCAAAGATGCCACCACAAGCCAGACTGCCTGTGCCTGCTCAGCCCAACTCCCTTATCCCACTGCTAGTGCTATTTGTCCGCCCCCCACCAAAAAAAAAAACAGTAGAAAGTATTAAAACATCTAATTATGATACTACTACATTTACAGTATTTTAATTTTGCCAAAATGCATGCCATAAAATATCATATCATGCCATAATCCAGCAAAGAAACATCCACATATATCAAATAGACAGCCCAATCCAAAGAGACAGCCAAGTCCAGCAAATAGACATCCCCATATAACAAAGACAGCCAATCCCAGCAAAGAGACAGCCCTTTATAACAAAGAGGCATCCAGATCCAGCAGTGTGACAGGTGGGGGAACAGTGTGGGGAGGGGCAGTGTGACAGAAGGTGGGGACCAGGGTGGCAGGTGGAGGAGTGGTGACAGGTGGTGATGGGGGAGCCAGTGTGATAGGTGGTGGTGAGGAAGCCAGTGTGACAGGTGGTGGTGGGGGAGCCAGTGTGACAGGTGGTGGTGGGGGGGCCAGTGTGATAGGTGGTGGTGGGGGGGCCAGTGTGACAGGTGTTGGCGGTATGGGGCCAATGTGATAGGTGGTGGTGGGGGGCCAGTGTAATAGGTGTTGGCAGTATGGGGCCAGTGTGATAGGTGGTGGTGGGGGCCAGTGTGATAGGTGGTGGTGGGGGCCAGTGTGACAGGTGGTGATGGGGTCCAGTGTGACAGGTGGTGATGGGGGAGCCAGTGAGATAGGTGGTGGTGGGGGAGCCAGTGTGACAGGTGGTGGTGGGGGAGCCAGTGTGACAGGTGGTGGGGGGGGGGGGCCAGTGTGATAGGTGGTGGTGGGGGGGGCCAGTGTAACAGGTGTTGGCGGTATGGGGCCAATGTGATAGGTGGTGGTGGGGTCAGTGTGACAGGTGGTGGTGGGGGGCCAGTGTGACAGGTGGTGGTGGGGGGGCCAGTGTGATAGGTGTTGGTGGGGGGGCAGTGTGATAGGTGGTGGTGGGGGGGCTAGTGTGACAGGTGGTGGTGGGGGGGCCAGTTTGACATGTGGTGGTGGGGGGGCCAGTGTGACAGGTGGTGGTGGGGGGGCCAGTGTGATAGGTGGTGGTGGGGGGCCAGTGTGATAGGTGGTGGTGGGGGGGCAGTGTGATAGGTGGTGGTGGGGGGACCAGTGTGATAGGTGGTGGGAGGGGGGCCAGTGTGATAGGTGGTGGGAGGGGGCCAGGTGGTGGGAGGGGGGCCAGTGTGGAGAGGGGCCAGTAGGGGGTGGTGGGGGGCCAGTGTGATAGGTGGTGGGGGGGGCCAGTTTACAGGTGGTGGGGGGCCAGTTTACAGGTACAGGTGGGGGGGGCCAGTGTACAGGTGGTGGGGGGCCAGTGTACAGGTGGTGGGGGGCCAGTGTACAGGTGGTGATGGTGGGGGCCAGTGTACAGGTGATGGGGGGGCCAGTGTACAGGTGGTGATGATGGGGGGCCAGTGTACAGGTGGTGGGGGCCAGTGTACAGGTGGTGATGGTGGGGGGCCAGTTTACAGGTGGTGGGGGCCAGTGTACAGGTGGTGATGGCGGGGGCCAGTGTACAGGTGGTGGGGGGCCAGTGTACAGGTAAAGGGGACCAGTGTACAGGTGGTGGGTGGCCAGTTTACAGCTGGTGATGGTGGGGGCCAGTGTACAGGTGGTAGGGGGCCAGTTTACAGGTGGTGGGGGCCAGTGTAAAGGTGGTGGGGGCCAGTGTACAGGTGGTGGGGGGCCAGTTTACAGGTGGTGATGGTGGGGGGCCAGTGTCATAGGTGCCAGAACTCCACTTACTGTGCTGGTCGACTCGTTAGTGACAGGGATGCCTTTAGAAACAAGGATAGAGCTGAGGCACGTTGCATTGAATCCTATGTGAGCGCCAAGCAGAGGCAAGAGGACGGCGTACATGTGGTCACCTGCCGGGTCGGGACAGCCTCCACCGTTGGATTCCCACACTTCCCTCGCTCCTTCCTTTCAGAAAATTGTGACAGACAGACTAGGGGGCGGAGCGAAGCGCCACGAAGACGCCGCTCTCTGTTTATGTGTGTGAGCGGAGGCTGCGGAGCTAAGGCAGCTGGCCGTGGTAGTGTGCTCTCACCGTGCGCTCCCCCCCACATGCTGGACTACGGGGAATGAGACACTGACAAGCTCCCTGACTGCGCCATAGGCGGCAGTGCGCCATAGGCGGCAGTGCGCCAGCCCTGCTGATGGGGCCCCAGGTGAATGTGGGCCCCCCGGGCTGTGCCCAGGGGTGCCCGCTTAGTAAGACGGCCCTGGTGACAATCAGGAACACAGTTGCTGGTTTACACTGGTCTGGTGACACAGGCCCTGCTGTGAAAGTGATCAGGAAAACTATTGCTGGCTGCACTGGTCGAGTGACACTGGAACTAGTGTGTAGGTGATTAGGAACTCTGTTGCTGAGTTACATTGGTCTGGTGAAATGTGTACTGATGTGTACTGGTGTGCAGTGATCAGGGGGACTGTTGCTGGCTTACACAGGTTTAGTGACACTGAGACTTGTGTGAAGGCAATTAAGAAAATGTTTGCTGGCTTATAGTACAGTATACTGTATGTGGTGACTCTGGTGACACAAGCCCTGGTGTGGAAGTGGTCGAGACATACTGTATGAATAACAGTAAAACGTAAAAAAAAATCGAAAAATTATTCTGTAAAAAAAAGTTTTCTTTTTTATACGTGGATGTTTTTAAACCTGTGGAAAAAAAACAAATAAAGAATATGGAATAAAAAAAAAAAAAGAAAGCAGAATATAGCGTATACAATTGCGACAGAAATCATGTTGTAATTAAATGTTATTAAAAAATACTTGGGCTGTGGAAATAAACTATTAATTCCTTGATTAATCATTAATTGTTTTGATTGATCACATTTTTTTTGATCGATCAAAATTCTTTTGATTGGTACTCACCTCTCCCTCAGCTTCCGGGCCTTCAGGGTGTTCCGTCGGAGATCCGGTGATGTCACGGACACCGGCGGGGCTTGCCGTGTCCATCTAAAGGGCTCCTTTGCTGTGCCTTCATATCTGCATGCCGGTGGGACCTTACTATCTGCCACACGCAAGGGCTGTAATGCCGCGTACACACGGTCGTTTTTTGCGATGAAAAAAACGACGTTTTTTGTGAAGTAAGAAACGACGTTTTTGAAACGTCACTTTCAAAGACGATGTTGCATACACACCATCGTTTTTTTCACAAAAAACGAGGTTACGTTCACCACACTTTTCCATTGAAGCTCACTTCATAACTAGCTTCTGGGCATGCGCGGGTTGAAAAACGTCGTTTTGAACGACGTTTTTGCTACACACGGTGACTTTTTGTGAAACAAAAAACGACGTTTTGAAAAACGACACAAAAAATTCAAGCATGTTGCCCACACACGATCAATTTAAATGACGTTTTAAAAAACAACGTTTTTTTTTCATCGCAAAAAACGACCGTGTGTACGCGGCATTACACTTCCTGCTATCACTTCCCTCTATCAACCTGGGCCATCCTGGGCCTTCACGGGACATCTACATGCCGACGGACTGATGTTAACCTCTCCTCATCTGGATTCAGCAGTGGTATCGTTGTACACATTTTTATACCAGTATCATACTTAGCTTCATGTTTTTATGACTGCTTTTGCTACCGTTTGGTATTACTCACACCATTTTTACAGTTTATGTAGCTACATCGATTTTATCTCCAGTGCAATATTAATTTTGTTACCTACTTAAACTAGTTGTAAATAAAATACAAATGTATGGTGAAATGAGTGTTTACAGGGTATAGAGACATAATAGTTAACTGATTCCTTTTAAAAATAGATAAAAATCAATCATTTAATGTACCTGTAGTTTCTAGTTTCGTTTTTGCATGTTGTTTCCTGCCTCTCTGCTGTACAGAGCATACAGAGGCACAGAGCCATACAGGGCAGTGATGGTTTGGAAAACTAAACTGAACCGAAGGGGGGAGGTGCTGTGGGGTTTTAGACACACAATAATCACAACTCCTTGAAGTTAGTGACCACAGAGAGAAAGCTCCCATTTATGGAGACATACTCCCAATAGGAAATCATGTTTAACCACTTGGAGCCCCAGCCATAGACAAAGGACAGCCACAAGGTGGCTCTAAAAAAAGCGGGGAGGACGTCTATTGGCTCCTCGGGCCACTGGGGGGTGCATGAGCGCCACGTGCCCGCCGTGTCACTGAGGTGCCGATGCGTGTGCCTGACGGCAGCCATGTCTGCCAGGTACCCGCGATCGACCGTTACACAGACAAGGACATAGATCTGTGTGTGTAAATACACAGATCCACATCCTGTCAGGGAGAGAGGAGATCGATGTTGTGTCCCTTGTACATAGGGACACAAATCGGTCACCCCCCCAGTCAGTCCCCTTTCCCCACAGTTAGAATCCTAGGGAACACATTTAACCCCTTACTCGCCCTAGTGTTAACTCCTTCCCTGCCAGTCACATTTATACAGTAATCAGTGCATATTTATAGCACTGATTGCTGTATAAATGTAAATGGTTCCAAAAATGTGTCAAAAGTGTCCGATGTGTCCGCCATAATGTCGCAGTCCCAATAAAAATCACAGATCGCCACCATTACTGGTAAAAAAAAAAAAAAAATCATAATTCTGTCCCCTATTTTTTAGGCTCTATAACTTTTGCGCAAACCAATCACTATACGCTTACTGCGATTTTTTTTACCAAACATATGTAGAAGAATACGTATTAGCCTAAACTGAGAATTTGTATTTTTATTTTATTTTAATTGGGATATTTATTATAGCAAAAAGTAAAAAATATTGTGTTTTTTTTTTAAATTGTAGCTATTTTTTTTTTATAGCGCAAAAAATAAAAACCACAGAGGTGATCAAATACCACCAAAAAAAAGCTCTATCTGCAACTAAGGCCTCGCACACACGACCGTTTTCCTCGACAGAATCCACCAAGAAACTTGGTGTGAGAGCTTTTTTGCCGAGGTAAACGGTCACATGTGTATGCTTTTCAACGAGAAAACTGTCGAGGAACTCGACAAGGAAAAAAGAGAACAAGTTCTCTTTTTCCTCTACGGGAATCTCAATTTCCTCATCGCGTTCCTCGTCCGGCTGGTTTTCATCGAGAAACACGTTGGTGTGTATGCTTAGAAACCCGCGCACCTTCAGCCTTTTACCTAACACGCAGTAACATGAGATTAGCAAATGCAGCCCCAAGGGTTGTGCCAGTGGAACCGCGTTTGAGAATGAGGAGATTTGGTCTTGACTGTGTGTACGCAAAGACAGCTTGTCAAGATTCTTGACAAGCCTGACAAGGAACTCGTCGAGGAAAACGATGTGTCATTTACGACGAGTTCCTCGGTCGTGTGTACGAGGCCTAAGTTTGTTATAATCCTTGCAATGTACATAGATCACCCAGAGGGGAATGTTTTTTTCTCAACAAAAGTGGAGTTATGCTTTAACCACTTGCTTACTGGGCACATAAACCCCCTTCGTGCCCAGGCGAAATTTCAGCTTCCGGCACTGCTTCGCTTTAACTGACATTTGCGCGGTCGTGCGACGTGGCTCCCAAACAAAATTGACGTCCTTTTTTCCCCACAAATTAAGCTTTATTTTGGTGGTATTTGATCCCCCTTGCGGTTTTTATTTTTTGAGCTATAAACAAAAAAAGAGCGACAATTTAAAAATATATATATATATATATATATATATATATATATATATATATATATATATTTTTACTTGTTGCTATAATAAATATCCCAATTTAAAAAAAAAAAAATTCTCAGTTAAGGCCGATACAAATTCTTCTACGTATTTTTGTAAAAAAAAAGAAAAAAATCACAATAAGCGACTGCTTTGCGCAAAAGTTATAGCGCCTACAAAATAGGGGACAGAATTATGATTTTTTTTACTATTTTTTTTTACTAGTAATAGCGGCTATCTGCGATTTTTATTGGGACTGCGACATTACGGCGGACACATCGGACACTTTTGACACATTTTTGGGACCATTCACATGTATACCGCGACCAGTGCTATAAATATGCACTAATTACTGTATAAATGTGACTGGCATTGAAGGGGTTAACACTAGGAGGTGAGGAAGGGGTTAAATGTATTCCCTGGGTGTGTTCTAACTGTGTGGGGGGAGGGGACTGACTGGGGGACGTGACCGACGCTGTGTCCCTATGTACAAGGGAAACAGCATCTGTCTCCTCTCCCTGACAGGACGTGGAGCTCTGTGTTTACACACAGAGCTCCACGTCCCTGCTCTGTCACCGCCGATCGCATGTACCTGACGGACACTGCGGCTGCCGGGTACACGCATCGAATCCTCAGCGATGCAACGGCACTGTTTTTCCCCGCTGTGCGCCATCCAGTTGCGCGCGCGGGGAATTACAATAACATGACGTCCAAAGACGTGATCCCGGCACTTCAGGTCCGTGCTGTGGACGTCTTTTGTCTATAGCGCGGATCTGAAGTGGTTAAGAGAAGTGTAATGCTGTGTACATACAACCGTTTTTCGAGTTGTAAAAAATGACGTTTTAATGGTCTAGAAAAAACGACGTTATTTTCAACTCCATTATTAAAACGGCCTTGCCTACACACGATTGTGAAACAAAAAATGCTCTAGCAAAGCGCGGTGACGTACAACACGTACGACGGCACTATAAAGGGGAAGTTCCATGCGGATAGCGCCACACTTGCGGCTGCTTTTGCTGATTTTGTGTTAGTAAAAGACAATTCGCGCATTACGAACGCTAGTTTTACCAGAACGAGCACTCCTGTCTCATAACTTGCTTCTGAGCATGCACGTTTTTTTCACGTTGTAAAAAAACAAACACGACCTATTTTTACGAAGTTAAAAAACGTCAACGTTAAAAACGACGTGACAAATTAGAGCATGTTCGAAAATTTTCATTTAAAAAATAAAAATTTTTTTTTACAACCCATAAAACGGTCGTGTGTACGCAGCATAATTCTTCATGTTTCCATTTTTGCAATATCTAGTTTTTGTTATTTTTTTTTTTTAAGTGGATCTAAATGATGGACTATTTGTCCCTCCCTGGCCACCTCACTTCCTGCTAGGAAGGTCGGCAGGCTGCACATGTACAATGTAATGTGAAAGCACATGGTAGAAATACTGTGGGCAGGTAAGAGGAACGGTGGTGAAAAAAATATAGGAATTAATTTTGTTCTGTTTTAAGTTTTTACTGATTTTGTGTGTCAAAAACTGTATAGGCATACAGCTGACTTATTGTTATTGTGATAATGTAATACTGAACAGACTTCTGTGAGCAGTGATTTTGCATGAGGTTAGCCAGTCCTAGTGTTGTAACTGAGCAGAGCTAGAATTGTGTGTGTAAAGTTTTGGGTACTTTAAGCGTGCTGTTAGCAGACTACTCCCACCCCTCCCAGTCGTACACTCAACACTGTACTCCTATCAGATCACTCACAGCTGCAGGAAGCAAACCACCGGATTGCCTCTTTCTATATAAGGTGAGAGAGACAAGGGGGGGACTAACCGTCACCAACTGCAAAAAAGAACAGGGGAAAACATCCAACTATTGACACACAAAAAGTCAAACTTGTGGCAAGGATTGAAAAGGAACACTGAGCAGGAAGCTGACACACCAGACAGCTCTGTTGTCATCCGAAGACCTCTGGCTAAAACACACAGAGACGGTACAAAGCAGAATGAGAAGCAGGAAAGAAAGGGGGGAAAGAGAGAAAAAGCTGGAGGGACATATGGAAGCTTAGAGGACGAGAGTTGTTAGTCTGTGTGTGTGTGTGTGTCAGATGTGTGAGTAAGAGAGAAACGGTTCTGCAGAAAGGAAGAACTCAGAAGACGGTTCCTAAGGCTCTTTTTCTTTTTACTCATTGCAGTACTAAAGGATCCCCGCCCGTGTGAGAAGATAAAGGAAAAACAATGAAGAGATGCAGGACTGAGGAGCTCCTAAGGCTCTGGAGGATGCTATCTCCGATACTGCTTCTACTGTCTTGTAGTCCTCCCCTTATGGCTGAAGAGCCTAACTGTCAAGGAGCCTTTGACCTGTACTTTGTGCTGGACAAGTGAGTACAGATTATTAAGGCCTTTAGACACTTAGCAATGCTATCATCTTTAGGCTCTGAAGAGGTTAATAACTGATGCAGCATACTGAAATCGAAGCATCCTCCCTCTGCTATGCTGATCTCATTGTGCGTTATGTGTGTGTGTACTGTATGTGTGTATCCAATTTCCACTACTCCCGTGAGTGCATAAGAGGTCAGCCAGATGTTTTAACATGGAACAGGCATTTGTCCCTAAAGTCACGCCATCTTCCTTCATTCTCAATAATAGAAAAAAAAAAAAAAAGTTCAGGAATGGTCTATTACCGCTATAAATATTTAATCACAATGCTTTACAGAAAACAAAGCAGTGTCATTCAAAAGTATTATAGGTTTGATGTGATTGTTCTGTAAGCAAACTGTGATTTGTATAGATGTACTGTATATATTTAGGAACTATGAAGTGCTCCTAAGCATGTACAGTATATATGTGTGTGTGTATATATATATAAATACAAAAGAAAGCCCTAGGGCTGACGCTGCGCAATGTAGTGATTTATAATTGTGTGTAATAAAGGGTGAAACATTTGTGAAAAAAGCAGATAGCACCTAAGTTTGGTACAAAAAAATTAAATACAAATAAAAATTCAAAAAAGTGCAGCGCTTAAGTGAAAAAATTAATTGGCACATAAAATAACAAATAAATAATGAAATAAGTAAAATATATGACCCTGGTTAAACATTTACAAACACAGTGTTCAACAAATAAATGTACAAATAAAGTGATACACCCATGTACTATATTGTAATAATAAAAACACAAAAAATAAAATTTCAAAAAAAGAAAACGATTGTTGTGGTGGAAAAAATAAAGACGAGTCCCATCCAGATTCTATTAAGAAAAGTCCATATTAAAGGTTATCTTCCAAAATAAATCAGGGTGATTCCAAAGAAACAGTGAGTGACACCAATCTACCCCCCCAAAAAAAATGTGTCTTCAAGCACCCAATAATGTAGATGCCTGCTTACCAAAAAGTGTGACTGCAGATAACAGTCTCACCAAGCTCTGGGACATGGGTCTCCCTAGAACCAATCAAGGACAGCAACTAATAATCCGAGGGTTGCATGGATGGAGGAAGGAACCCTGGCACCTATTTTTAGAAAGAAAGAAAGAGAAAGGTAGAGAACAAAGAGAGAAATAAAGAAAAGAAAGAGAGAGAAGAGAGAGAAGAAGAAAAAAGGAAGAAAGAGAGAGAAGAAAAGAAAGAGAATAAAGAGAGAGAAATAGAAGAAAGGGAAGAAAGATAAGAAGAAGAAATAAAGAGAAGAAAGAGAGAAAAGAGAAGAAAGAGAAGAAAGAGGAAGAAAGAGAAAAAAGATGGAGAAAGAGGAGTAGAAGAAAGAAAGAGAAGAAAGAGAGAGAAGAAAGTAAGAGAGAGAGAGAAGATGAAAGAAAGAGAGAGAGAGATAGAGAGAGAGAGAGAGAGAGAGAGAGAGAAAGAGAGAGTAATATGATATTATATGGAAGGAAGTTAGCTGTGGGTCAAAATTTTCATTGTTAAAGTGGTATGAAAAAAAGAGATTGGAAAGCCAAAAGGTTGCGTTCTAGGCCCCTTTCACACAATCAATCTGATCAGGTTCGCCTGTCAGCTTTTCGGGTGAACCTAATTGGATGCTCCATTCACTCCTGTGGAGAGGCAGGTGTGAATGGACATGTGTCCATATACACCCATCTACCGCTAATCCAATCCAGCCTGCTAAAAGCAATCCATCCTCCTCCATCTTGTAGGTGGTTTGGATCAGAGGGCAGTTGGGTGTGAACGGACAGCGGAGTCTGCTCAAAGTGAAAAGCTGGCTCTGTCCATGTCTGCTCTGCATAAAATGAGTGGACACGGACATGGGTCATCTGCCAATTCTGCTCTGATCAGCAGGTGATTAGTGGACAGATCCGCAGCTGATCAAAGCAGAGTCTACGCCGTGTAAAAGGGGCCTTAGGAAAAGAGACCCAAGGAAAGAATTTTAATATTCAAAGCTAAAACCTTTTTTTTTGTTTTGGATAGTGTAGGAGTTAAAACCCTGTCACGTTTTCTCTTTTGCCATCTGTGTACCATTCAGGAGATTTCCCTTTAGGTCTTGTCCCGAAGACACAATAGGATATGAAAAGACATCTCTCCAGAGTTTGGGAAACTCTCTAAGGGCCCTTTCACAGTGCTCCATTAAATTTGTTTATAGTAAAAACGCATATGCATTTTTGATGCATTTTCCATTGATTTCAATAGGGAGATGCGTTTTTGGGGTGCTTTTTACTTTGCTCCAAAAATGCAGCATGCTGGACTTTTAAAAGTGCAAAGTGTATTGGTGTGAACAGTTCCATAGGATTTAAAGGATACATTTAACATGCATTTTTGTTCTGCTTGTAAGGCTCCATTGAAACTTGTGTGACTTGTCATGCAACTTTGGACATCAAAGTTGCATGACAAGTCGTTCCCCATGTTTTATAATGGTACCCATTCATATATGCACAACTTAAAGTTTCAGCAACTTTAAAGTAGTTCATGCACTACTTTGGTCTGACTTTCATGCAACTTGAGGGCCATAGACTTCACCTGTGTTAACTTTTAGAAGTTGAATGAAAGTCATACCTGAATGTTATAACATTCAACTTGTGTGCAACAGTTGTCCATTATCACTGGTCAAAGCCAAAGTCGTATCCAAGTTGCATCAATCCAAAGTTACACTCCAAAGTCGGCACAACGTTGGAGATGTAAAAGTGTGAATGGAGCCTTAAACACCAATAGCATATAAAAAAAACTGGTCAGTGTGAATGAGCCCTTAAGCAGGCCATAGGCGGTTCGAATCTTGGCTGGTTCAGCAGGAACTGGCCAAGATTCGAGCCATGTATGGAAAGGCTGACTGTACGCAAGGTGATCAATTGATTAACTGGGATACAACCAGCCTATCAGATTTTAAATGCGACTATAGTAGTCGCTAGCAATAATCACTGTGTTTTCCCTGCGGGGATGGCTTCCCCTGCCCCTCTACGGGGAAAACACAATAGCTTCAAGGTTGAAACCCGTGCCTGCAGGAAAGAAAATCAATCCGTTTATGCAGTGGCGTAGCTAGGGTTGTCAGCGCCCGGGGCAAGGCAAGAAATTTGCGCCCCCCCCCCCCCTAACCTGCAGACTTTTTGCACTTCCTGGCCACTACACTAAAAAAAAAAAAAAGAAGCCCTAAGGCAAACACTGCGCTAATTTAAGAAGATAATAAAAAAATTATGATAACGTGTATAAGAAAGCAGCTGGCACTTAAGTACACTACAAAAAAAAAAAACTTAGGATAGATCTCAAAAAATGGAAAGAGTGCAGCGCTTATGTGGTTAAAACCATGTTTAAAGAAATGTTATACCTTGAAATGTAAACAAATCATATGTGAAAAATGTATTAAAAGGAAAAACGAATGCAGAGTCCAAAAAGAACACAACATAATCCGTGAAGAGTTAATCCCAAAAAGACACATTGCTTGCCAAGAAAGTGAAGATAAAGTTTGGTGAATAATAAGTCCCAAAATAAACCAGGGTATTTCCAGAGAATTTTGGGACTTATTCACAGAACTCTATCTTCACTTTCTTGGCAAGCAATGTGTCTTTTTGGGAGTTAACCCTTCACGGATTTGCTTTTGGAATTAACTCTTCACGGACTATGTTGTGTTCTTTTTGGACTCTGCATTAGTTTTCCTTTTAATACATTTTTCACATATCATTTGTTTACATTTCAAGGTATAACATTTATTTGAAACATGGTTTTAACCACATAAGCGCTGCACTCTCCATTTTTTGAACATGTGACCTATCTGACCCCCGACACCTACACTGACCCCCGACACCTACCCAACAGCTACACTGACCCCCAACACATACACTGACGCCCCAAAACATACACTGACCCTCAACACCTACAGTCTGCGTCCTACTTCCTGTACTACTCACACCCCCCTCCCCACAGCTGTGTGCAAATCCATCCTCTGAGTCCTCCTTACCTCTGTCTCTGTCGGACTCCCCGCCAGCGCCATCCACCCACAGCGCGCTCCATGGTGTTAGTCGCTGCACCTCAATCCATGCTCCTAGTCCCATCTCTGCTGAGCCGAGTCGCCCCTCCACTGTGCTCGCCTCGAGTGTTAGAGTCCCCGCCAGGCAGCGTCATCCACAGAAAACATCCATGCTCCAGTCAGCCCCGCTCCACACACAGAGCTGCACCACAGAGACAGACGGGGGAGGAGACAGCGGGTTCCTTTCCTGTGCTTGTTTCCCGCCGCCATGTTCAATGTTTCCCGGCGCACTCTGATTGGGTGTATGGGGGTCATGTGCGGATCGCGGATTGGCCAGCCCCACGCCACACATGACCCCCATACACCCAATCACAGGGCGCCAGACATTAAACATGGCGGCCAGAGATCCGGGGACACAGGAAATAAAAATTAGGAGGCAAGCCGCACGGAATTTCGCCCCCCCTAAATTTCGCCCCCCTAAATGTTGCGCCCGGGGCCACAGCACCCCCTGCCCCCCCCCCACGCTACGCCAGTGCGTTTATGGCCCACCTTAGACAGTTGTCACTGTAACAAGTGTGCCCATTGGATTTCCCACTAGTATTGATTTAGTGACAGCTCCTGCCTCCTGTCACTTTGGGGTTCATTTTCCAAAACTGGAGAGTGCAAAAAAGCTCAGGCCAAATGTTCTTCTCTTTGTTGACTGGTATCAATCTACTGAGCCTTCCAGAGCAAAAGTTATTGCTGCTGATGGGAGAGGCAAGAGGATGTGTGGGCTGTGCCACCATTTGTGTACTGGACATGCGTGGTAGAGGGGTGGATATATACTGGCTGGACTGACAGTGTTGAAAGTATAAGTAAGAGGGCACACACTGAGTTTCACTTATTGTAACTGAATTTGATTTTCTACACAACCCAATGGTTTCCAGGATACTGTCCATTTCTATTTGTTTGCCACGTAATGCCACAATTATCGGTTTATTGGACACATATTGTAGCAGACACAAATGTATTTAAGCAATTGCTCATCATTTGTCTATGCACTTCTAGAATTGCCTGTTTTGTTCCTATGTACTGTATTTCCATGAGTGCTCATTTGTAGCCCACATATTGTCATATTTGTGCTATATCTAGGCATTGTTATGTGTGCAAATGTGTCACCTATGTTTATTGTCTACATATTGGTAATTGCGAGTATGCCATGTTGAAAACTAGACAAGTCATGTGCCTATCAAGTGAAGCGACAGTGATTCAGGGGGTTTGATCTTTAATTTCATACAGTCCAATCTAGTTGTATATGGTCTGTTTAACCATGCCTACCCCCCAAACGCTAATATCCATGTAGCAGGGTCCTTGATGGTTCTCCATTATAGTTCAACTTTATACATAATTGGCCAGGCCTAAATATCCATAAAAACATCCAATGCTTCTAAAATAACTGAGAAAAAAAAGAGAGACCACAGGGGGCAATGGGAACACTGAAAGAGGCTCTTTTATATGTATCCCTATGCTACATAAGGCCCGGCTGTGTTAAACTTCCCATGATTTCATGGAGGGGAAGCATCTTACACTATATTTGTGACATGAGTTCACACAATGCTCTCTTTGTTTTCTACTTTCCTTTAACCACTTTAGCCCCGGACCATATTGCTGTCCAAAACCCAGAGCACTTTTTGTGATTCGGCACTGCGTCGCTTTAACTGACAATTGCGCGGTCGTGCGACGTGGCTCCCAAACAAAATTGGCATCCTTTTTTTCCCACAAATAGAGTTTTCTTTTGGTGGTATTTGATCATCTCTGCGGTTTTTATTTTTTGTGCTATAAACAAAAATAGAGCGACTATTTAAAAAAAATATATATATTTTTTACATTTTGCTATAATAAATATCCCCAAAAAAGATATAAAAGAACTTTTTTTTTCCTCAGTTTAGGCCGATATGTATTCTTCTACATATTTTTCGTTAAAAAAAAATCGCAATTAGCATTTATTAATTGGTTTGCGCAAAAAAGGGGGTCGTTTTATGGCATTTTTATTATTATTTTTTTTTACTAGTAATGGCGGCGACCAGCGTTTTATTTTTTCGGTACTGCGATATTATTGCGGACACATCGGACACTTTTGACACATTTTTGGGACCATTGGCATTTTTATAGCGATCAATGCTATAAAAATGCATTGTATTACTATAAAAATGGCATTGGCAGTGAAGGGGTTAACACTAGGGGGCAGGGAAGGGGTTAAGTGTGTTCCTGGTGTGTTCTAACTGTATGGGGGGGGGTGGCCTCACTAGGGGATATCACTGATCTTCTCTTCATACATTGTATGAAGAGAAGATCAGCGTTTCCCCCGCTGACAGGAACGAGAGGTATGTGTTTACACACATACCTCCCGTTCCCCGCTCTGTAACAAGCAATCACGGGTGCCCGGCGGCGATCGTACCCGCCGGGCACGCGCGCGGGACTCGGGGGACGCGCGTGCGCCCTACAAGCTGCTATAGGGAGGATGTAGAGCTACGTGCTTCCGCGTAGCAGTGCCACCGTCCCGCAGTAATATGACGGCGGGCGGGCGGTCGGCAAGTAGTTAATCACTATATACAACCATTTCCAAGCCTCTGTTTCTGCTGTACTTTGATATCAGCTACATTCTAAAATGACTTTCATTTAAAAACATTAAAGGGTTTGTAAAGGATTTTTTTTATCGTAATAGCTTCCTTTACCATAATGCAGTGCTGTTTTCATGTCCTCATTGTTCATTTTTGCTCTCAAGTTGCTGTAATTCTTCTCTGATCTCCACACTTCCTGGTTGTCTGTTTCCTGATAACCACAGTCCTGGGAGCCTTCTCTCTGTGGTCACTAATCAAGGAGGTGTGATTACTGTGTGTCTAAAACCCCACAGTGCCAATCAGTTTCGTTTTCCAAACCATCACTGCCCTGTATTGGCTCTGTGGTTCTGTACATCAGAGAGACAGGAAACAACATGCAAAAACGAAACTGCAGGTACATTATATGATTGATTCTTATCTATTTTTAATAATTTTTAAAAGGAATCAGTTAACTATCATGTCTCTATACCCTGTAAACAGTCATTTCAGCAAAAAAATATTTTTTATCTACAACTCCTTTAAGATTTAGGGCCATAATTGCATATTTAAACTGCTGACAATATGGCGGCCAATAATCTGCAGCCAAACACATTGCTGTCCAGTGAAATTAAACCTGAATTCCGGTTATTTGTAAAAGACAAAAAAAAATGCAGTACTTTTCACTTCCTGTTTTGGTGACAATGTTGTCACCAAAACAGGAAAAGGGAAAAATCTCCAATGTGGACAAAATAGCAATAAAGCGCTGTTGGGGTTTCTACAGCAGTTAAAGGCTTACAAAGATTGGAGATACGTACACACGACCGGTTTCCTTGACATAATCCATCAAGAAACTTGGTGGCAGAGCTTTTTTGCCGAGAAAAATGGTCGTGTGTATGTTTTTCATTGAGAAAACTGTCGAGGAACTCGTCGAGGAAAAAAGAGAGCAAGTTCTCTTTTTCCTACATGGGAGTCGTCGTGTTTCTCGTCGGGCTGGTTTTCCAACGAGAAACACTTTGGTGTGTATGCTTAGAAACCCGCGCACCTTCGGTAAAAGTTGTATTTGTAATGGAGATAGCACATTTGTCACGCTGTAACAGACTGAAAAGTGCAAATGTCTCTTACCAAACTTTTACTTAACACGCAGTAACATGAGATTAGCAAAAGCAGCCCCAAGGGTTGTGCCAGTGGAATCGAACTTCCCCTTCCGCCGTATGTGTTGAAGTCACCGAGTTTGAGAACGAGGAGATTTGGTCTTGTTTGGTGAAGTTTCTCGACAAGCCTAACAAGGAACTCGTCAAATAAAACGATGTGTCTTTTCCGACGAGTTCCTCGGTCATTGGTACGAGGCCTTACACTGTTTTCAGTGCTGGGTGCGGTGATATATTCAAAGGTGTCACCTGCCTCCCAGTCATGTGATGTGTAACATAATTTTCAGAACAATGCCTATGAACATTAGATTACAGTTTGCATCTAAGGTCTACTGAGCAGACTCACCCCTATTCCCTACCCCTGTAGCTTGCTCAGTCTGTAACAAACTCACCTCTTTCCAGGACCTTTTTATCACCAATGGGTTTGATTTACTTGAAGGGTGCAAAATCTGGTGTAGCTGTGAATGGTAGCTGATCAGTTCCTAACTTTAGCTTGTTCAATTAAGCTTTGAGGAAAAAAAAATAATAATGGAAACTGATTGGTTTCTGTACAGAGCTGCGCCAGATTTTGCACTCTCCAGTTATAGTAAATCAACCATTTTGTGTTACTAAAACCTGGCTTCAAAAATCTGACCCTGCCTCTCCTCTTCTGGACTCTCCCAGTAGATCAAAGAGAGGTGGGGTTGGAATCGTCTTGTTTAAGGCTGGGTTCACACCTATGCGAATTGGTTGCGGTTTCAACCGCATCCAAAACGCAGAACATTTCTAAATACATTGGCCCAGATTCACAGAGCGATTACGCGTGCGCAACTGCTGTTGCGCGTGCGTAAGTCTAAATGTGCGCGTGCGTATAGTTGCACGCGATTCACAAAACAATATACGCCAGAAATCTACGTTTTTTGGTCCGGCGTAATTGAGTTAGACCTTCGCTTCCCTTCGCGCAAAACTGCGCTAGACACACCATTGATTTGCTAGTCAAATATGCTAATGAGTGAGTTACGGGGATTCACAAAAAAACGCAGTTGCTGCGCAGGCTACGCGATGTGCGCAACAGCAAAATGTTCTGTCTAAAGTTAGAGGACCTAAAAGCTGGTCTAAATTTTGAAAAAAAGTCTAATTGTCAGATAAAGCAACACTGTTAGTGAGGAGTTCAGCAGTCACACGTGTTGCCCAACAATCTGTATGCCAACATGCCAGGGGCATCGTCGCGCATAGCTATACTACTGACTTTAGATGAACAAAGAAGGAGGAGGGCACGGAGGATGGCACTAAGGAGGGCACGGGAGATGTTTTTTTTTTTTTTTTCTTTGCTTATATAAAATTTACAATTTAAATTAATCTAATACAATATTCTTATCTGATACAAGCCCCTCACTCTTCACTTGATATATCACACACGCATAGACATCTTTGGCATGAGTGATTCTGAGGTGTTTCGCATCTTCAGATTCACCCCTCATGCCATCCTAGAATTAACCACAACCTTGCAGGAGGACATCAGCAGCCCAACACATGGCACCACCCATGACACCCATGACAGCTACATATACAATCAGAGCCCCATCCCCACAGATTTCGAACAGAACATGTATGGGGACAGCTGGCTGGTTGGTGAGTGACATGGGAGTCAGGCATGACTATCCCCTCCCGTGATGCACACCTCACAAGTGGCACATGCATGACTAACATCCTCCTGTCTTTTCCCTTCAAGGTGACTCTGCATATGCACTGGTACCCCATCTCATGACCCCATCTCATGCCAGCTCACATTATGCATCTTTGCACGTTAAACACACACATTAATCATGGCACAATGAGAATGCATGCATGCACACCACTGTGGTCCCTAGCACACACACCCCACATCCTCATCAAATTGGATTGGCACCAGTCCACCATGCAAGACTGGTGAGCAGTAACGCCACGTCAAGGCTCCAATTATGTCACTGTACATTCATACACCATTCACACGGACCTGGGAATCACTTCTCCCTGGTCCTGGGGAACCCTTCTCCACCCAAATTGAGGATGACACCCCTTTTCCAGCAGGAATGTCACCCCCACATTCAAACATCATTCACAACCCAAAAAATGCAAAAAAGGTCAGCAAAAAAAACAAAAAATGCATAGAAAAAAAAAATGCATAGAAAAAAAAAAAGGCAGAGAACAAAAATAAAAATGCTTTCAAACCAAAAAAAGGGGGAAAAAAAAATTAATGCCCTCTGCCTGAGCCACGCCTGGGGCGCCCCCGGCCACGGCCCCGGACCCTCAGGGGAGACGCATGGGGGAGGGGAAAAGCCGGGGAAGGAGGAGCAGCCCCTGAGATCTGCCCACCTGGCGGCCTGCCCTCCAAGGCCACGGCTATTCTGTCCAGGGCAGCACCAAGTGTTGCCGTGTTGCCCTGGATAGCCTGGGTAAGGGCCCTCACATCCTGCCCAACGCCTGCTGCTGTAGTTTGCAGGTCATTTAGGCAGGTTGTGGAGGCCCGGGAGTGGGAGTCCAGGTTACCCAGCCTATCGTTGATGGAGGACAGGCTCTGATCCACCCGCCCCATAGTCTGGCAGAGCTGTCTCAGAAGGCGGGTCTGGGTGGCCAGGTTCCTTCTCAGACAGGCGGGCAGGAGATTGGGCGCCCCCCTGGTGCTCTGGGATGACCTCCTGGCTCCAGCTGATGGTTGTGGCCGGGGAGAAGGGGAGGCCCTTGTGAGGGGAGCCATGTTGGGGGAGGAGGGGGGGGGCTCACCCTTAGGGAGGGCAGGCTTCTTGCAGCCAGAGGGGAAGAGTCCGCAGAAACCAAACGTCCAGTGCCTGCCATGGACTCCTCCTCCTCATGATTCTCCTCCTCCTCATGATTCTCCTCCTCCTCATGATCGTCCTCCACATGATCATCCTCCTCCTCTTGTTCCTCCTCCGCGGACTCTGGCCTTGTTGGGGGGGCCTCATTAGGCTGCTGTCCTGGCGTTGGAGCGGTCAGGCCAGGTGGCCCTGCACCCTCCTGCACAGCTGTGGATGACACAAACCATTCACAGGTTGGAGGATCCACACACTTGCCACATATTCCCTTTCACCCCCTCCCCCACACATGCTACACACCTGAGAGAAATAAAAACCTTACCTGGCACCGCGGGGACCGGACTTGTGTCAAAGCCTGGCAGGCCCTCCACTTCATGCCGGTGAAAGGTCAGGGCCACCACACGCTCCGTCGCTGTAAATCTAATCCGGCATGGTGGCCCCCCTCCTGTGCCCCTGGCATGGGCATTTATTGCGGCCATTTTTTTTTTCACCTCACGCCGGAGGTCATTTATTTTCTTTTCAATCCCAGACCGGGTCCGTGTCTCCCCCTCCCCCCGATGAATTGACCTGCTCCGTGATCATATCCAATATCTCCCTCCTCCTGGCCGGGGTGGTGGTGGCACTCTGCGGGCCGTGGAGAAAACGCCCATACTCGCTAATGGCCCGGGCAAGAATTCTTTTTTCCCCCACTGTAAAATTAAGCTTTCTTTTTCTCTCTGTCATACTTCCAAACAAACTCACTAGCAGTCACCAAAAATCTGTCACAAATACAAGCACAACCAATCAGACAAGAACACACACAAAGAGAAAAAGAACACCCAAAAATCACACTAGCACTCAGCAAGAAACAGTCACAAAAAAATCAGATGAAAAAATAAAGCAAGAAAACAAACGCACAGAAATCTATCAATCAAACAAACAGTCTCAAACACTTATCAAAACTCACTTTCACAAAACTACCAACAAGCACTAGATCACACAGAACACTAATCTGACAACTACAAAACACACTCTAACGAACAACAGAGCAAAAGCACTTGATTCAATGGGAAGGGACACAAAGGGATGTACTTTTGCAATGGAAGTGCGTTTGTGTGTTCACAACGTTGCCCTAGTCCATTTCCAATTTCACTGATTGCGCCGCTTCCGAGTTGTGAGCATGCGCACAACGGAGCTGACATGGTTTCCTTCACGCGCGCATGCGCGAGTCGGCCGGCCCTTCATTTGCATGGGGTCACGGCTCATTTCAATGTAACACGCCCACGTCCCTCCCAATTTGTATTACTCCTCCTTACGCCTCAGGAAAAAACCTTACGCTTGCGCAATCTCTTGCGCAAAAGCTACGTGAATCGCGGGATTACGCGGCTATATTGCGCTAGTCTAACAGAAAAGTGGTGCGCTACGCCGGTCCAATAATGCGCCGATGTACGTGAATCTGGGCCATTGTTTTCAATGAGGCTGGTTCACATATGTGCGATGCATTCGCACTGCGCATTGCCAGAAATCTGTATGCGTTGTGGAGGCCTTGCGGTGCGGCTCAGGTGCGAATTCAGTCCCATTATCTTCTATGGGTATGCAGCTGATTCGCAGATGTGTTCAGTTCTCTTCAGGAATTTCTCTCATTCAGCTCAATACATTTCTCCCCCACTCTCCTCTCACTCAGAACTTCCCCCAGGTCTCCAAATTTGCAGCAAAAACAAAACTAATCTGCTGAACACTTCTCTTATCTGTCTGCAGAGATAAAAGAGCTGAAAGTCTCACCACACAAGTGTGAACCCAGCCTAAAGCTCACTAGTATTGTCTATTTTCTCTGGTTACTTTGGGAATTACTGTGATCAATCAGCCTCCTGGACCAGCATCAAGCTTAGGTGATGACTTCTCTGTTTAGCTACCTTATTTTATCCCTTCTGAAATTCTCACAATCTCTCTTGTTGACTTCAACATCCCTGTTATTGTAAATACTTCAGCTACTTCTAAACATATTAGTGTTTGCCCTTCGTTTGACCTTGACTTTGTATTCTCCTACCTTTGTACTCCTTGCAACAATCCTTTTTCCTCTCTCTGATCACTACCCTATTAGCTTTATGCTCTTGCTGTTTTCAACCTTATATTCCTCCAACTGCTCAACAGTTACCCATAGAAAACAAAACCAAACAATTAAAGTGGGCCAAAATTATCACTAAAGGCTTGACTGGTCCTGGTGACCTTAGGGCTCTGGTGAGTGCATTTTTAGCATCAATAGCGGTGGAGCACTGTTCTGTGTTATTTTCTAGAATCACCCACACAAGAGCACAGTGGATAGGATGAAGTATACCGAGGGTTAATCATTGAACTGTATTGTTAAACCCAAAGGGCTTGCTTTTTGTGGCTTTTTCATTTTTTCATTTGTTTATTTATTTATATTTATTTATTTGTTTATTTTTTTCTTTTACAAGCCTGTTTATTGATTTAGTATTATTTTTGTGATACCCGTTTTTCAATTTAAAAAGGTTGATATTTTATGGCTTGTTGATGATATCTATGTTGAATGTATATGTTTGTTTAACATAGATCACAAATGCACATTTAGAGGAATAGCGCCTACTTTAATTGTTTGGTTTTGATTAATAAGAGTGTTTCACACTTAGAGGGGCAGCTGTGACAACAAATACGTTTTTTTTTTTTCCACTGGTGTATATAAGGTTGGCGACATTTATATAAGTTTTACAAATCAGTTACCCATAGAAACCTTCATCACTTTAATTTCCTCTTCTATACTACACACAGAACTAGTCCCGACCACTACAATTCTGGCAAACAGACAACACCAGGCATCTAAAAATACACAGCTTCACTCGTGAATGTCTGTGGTGTAAATCTACATTGTAAGTCCCAGGAATGACTTTACCCAATAAAAATCTGGTCTCTAAAAATACAATTCTTGCTTCCACTCTGCAAAACTGACCTATTTTATCTCTCTCATTAATGCTCTCTCAGGCAGTCCCCACCAGCTCTTTTTCTACTTTTAAATCTCTATTTTTCCCTCCACTACCTCCACCAACTAGCTCACTCACTGTCCAGGAGTTTGTTAATCAATTCAGAAATAAGATTGATGCAATTTGTGATGGGATCTATTCTGTGCAGATATCTCCCCCACCTAACATTCCATGTCCACCCACACAAATGTTTCCTCTTTTAACCCTGTTACCAAAATTATACATCACATTAAAGTTGAGAAGTGGGAGGCTGCCGAAAATGACATGTCACATTAAAGTTATTAAAGTTGATAAGTGGCAGAGGTGGTGTTCTGCTGTCGGAAATGACATCTTACATTAAAGTAAGAAGCAGAGGGTGCTGACTTCTTACCTCTTCTCCCATGCAGCCAGCGAGTTGAGAAGCAAGGTGAGGGGTAAAAAATGACTTCTCACCAGATGCCTCTAGGTGGGGCCTCTAGTAATTTGGGGGGCCCTCCGCAGCTTTGCAGGGCCCTAAGCGACTTGCCTAGTGAGCCTATAGGGCGGATCGGCCCTGATTGTCACTTACAACTCTCCCTCCTCCTTTCCTCTTTCCTTCAGGCTCCCCCTACGTTCCATCCTCGAACTTCACCTATTCTCTATCTACACCTCTTTTCTGGATCAGCTGATAGCCTCCCTCACTTTTAAATACAATGGGCCAGATTCAGGTAGATGAGAGTATCTTTCCTCTGGAGTAACGCTTCTCATTTACGTTACTCTGAAGACCCTTTCAGCGCAAGTCCTGTAATTCACATAGCAGTTGCGCGTAAACTTGCGCCAGAGTAACGATAATGCGCTGGCGTAACCCGACGCAAGTGGAAGTGGGTGTGATCATATGTAAATGATGGGCGGAGCCCAGCGCAGAGGCTTACGTTCAGCGCATCATCCACGGAGCATGCGCAGTGAGTGCGGCTCCACTCGCCCCCCTTGTGCGCATGCTCACAACTTCCGTCGGCACCACTTCCTGGGAAACGTCAGCGCAATGCGTTCCGCTGGGCGCTTAAAAGCGCTGGCGGAAACGCCATTCCGGCGCAAAAGTAGTTCCGCTTCCCCCCACCCCAGGGAAGATACTTTTGTGCTGTGATGGCTGCTCCCGCTACCCCCAGAGAGAGGAGGAACCTGAATTTTAATGCCCAGGAGGTCTCAGTGATCATTTCGGCAATGGAGAGGGATAATGAATTTCTCCATGGAAAAAAAAGCCGGAAGACCAGCCGGGAAAGGAAGCAGGGCATCCTGGAGTCGATTGCTGCCAGGGTCAATGTCCTGGGCTACTCCACCCGGACTGCTGGGGACATACAAAAAAAAATAAATGACCTGCGGCGCAAGGTGAGGGACAAGGTGGCCTCCATCAGGAGGTATGAGAGGGGCACAGGTGGTGGTCCCCCATGTCCTGTCACCCTGACCGCAGAGGAGGAGGTGGTTGCTCGCTGCCTGGAGAGGGAGCAGGTGGAGGGGGTCGCAGGCTATGACTCCGTGGAGGAAGGCACAAGGACAGGTAAGTGTTTTATAATCCCCTATTTGTTGTTTAGCATTTGGGGGGGGGGGGTACATGTGCCAAGTGTGTGGGACCACCAACATGTGTCTGCTTTGTGTCATCCACAGATGACGGAGCTGGGCCATCATCTGTCAGCGTGCATTCCACCCCATCCCCCCCACGCCATCGTGTGCCTGAGCCACTGGGTGGTGAAGAGGTTGTGGAGGAGGAGAGTGGCCACACCACACCTGCCGAGGTGGTTGTGGAGGATCCTGCTGTGGCAGAGCAGGACTTTTCATTAGTGTTGTCTGTCTCCTCCCCTTCTCCTGGGCCGTCTGTCGTCCCCTCCCCCATCCTTGGAAGCCCCTCAAGGGCGACTCCTTCCACCCGAGGACATCCATCTTCTGGCCCCAGGAAGGCGACCCAGAAGACCAGGGGGGTGTCTGATGGTATACAGGACCAGTTGGCGAGGGATCACGCCAGGCAGACGGAACAGATGGGGGCCATAGCGGTGCACTTGGAGAAAGTGGCTGACAGCCTGGGCTCCGTTGCCAACCTCAGCAACGCAGTGCAGGATGTCAGCTGTAATTGCGCTGCAGTGGTCACCACTTTGGGGGAGGTGCAGGGGGATATTCGGCACCTTACTGCAGCCGTCCAGGCCAACAGTGCTGCCATCCGGGACCAGGGGAGGCTGAGTCGGCGGGCCCAGCATTACCAGGTGACCCGTCAGCTCCGGATGCAGGCCCAGACCAACTCCTACCTTGGACGGATAGCCAGGGCCTTGGAGGGCACGCAGGCCACACCTGCCAGGAGTGGCCCACCTGGGGATCAGCCACCTCCAGATGCCCCCCCACCCCCACCCACTCCATCCAGGCAGCTGAGGAGCCAGAGAGGGGCCCCCAGAAGAAGCCCCCGGCATCCCCGATGAGGCCTTTTTTTTTGTTGTTTTATATTTTTGATTTGGACATACTCAGGTCATGAGTTTATTTTTTCTTTTGCTCAGGTTATGAGATTTTGTTTCTTTTAATTATCAGGATATGATATTATTAATTTATTTTTGTACTGCACACGGTCAGGAGTGCAGGGGACAGTGTGAATGGTGTGTGAATGTGAGGGGGTGGCACTCCTGAAAGTAAGGGGTGTCACCCTCGGCCGTGGTGGTGAAGTTAACCCCACGGCTGAATGAATCACGTGTGAAAGGTGTGTGAATGGACAGTGACATCATTGGGGCCTTGACGCTGGCGTTACTGCTCCCAACTCCTACATGCTGGACTTGGGCTAATCCAATGCGATGTGCATGTGGTGTGTGTGATCCAGTGGTGTACACGCGTGCACTGTCTGTGTGATTAATGTTTTGGTTTAGTGTCCAAAGATGCCTACGGCGAGGACCCTCCTGACTGCTCTTCCATCAGCAGACTGGGTGTCCTCTGGCAGGGGGGGGCTGTGTGGGTCGGGGGTCAGGTCATCACGTATGTCAATATGCAGGCCTTTTTTCATAGCAAAGTTATGTAGTATGCAACATGCAGCGATGATCTGACACACAAAGGTAGGGGAATACAATAGGGTCCCCCCGGACTTATCCAGGCAGCGGAAACGGGACTTCAGGAGCCCAAATGTTTGCTCCACCACTGCACGGGTTTTGATGTGTGCTTCATTGTATTTTCTCTCTCCTCTGGTTTGGGGGTTCCGGAAAGGAGTCATTAGATGGGGTCCCAGTGCATATGCAGCGTCACCTGTAAGGTAAAAGACAGGAGAATGTTAGTCATGCATGTGCGATTTCTGTTGTGCATCACGGGAGGGGATAGTCATGCCTGCCACCCATGTCACTCACCAACCAGCCAGCTGTCCCCATACATGTTCTGGTTAAATTCTGCTGGGATGGGGCTCTGATTGTATATGTAGCTGTCATGGCTGGACCCGGGGTGTTTGGCACGGACGTGCCATATGAGGCGTTGGGCATCAGCTATCACCTGTACGTTGATGGAATGCCAATGCTTCCGATTGCGGTATATGTGCTCTGTGGCACTGGGGGGCTGTAGGGCCACATGTGTGCAATCAATGGCCCCCACAGTGCGTGGGAATCTGGCAATGCTGTAGAAATCTGTCATAGCCTTCTGCCGCAGCTCCTCAGTGGTGGGTCTGATGAACTGGTTGGACATGCGTCTGAGGATTGCAGGGACAACCTGGTGCACACATCTGCTTATGGAGGATTGTGACATCCCAGCCACCACTCCACTTGTACGCTGGAATGATCCACTGGCAAGGAAATGAAGTGTTGCCAGTACCTTCACCAGTGGCTGCACTGCTTGTGAGCGGTATGTCTTGCTGGTGATGTCACCCTGCAGGGTTGTGGTTAGTTCAAGTATTGCAACAGGGCTGAATCTGAAGAGGCGATACACCTCCTCCTCCCCCATGCCAAAGAGGTTCATACGAGTGCGGTATATCCTCTCACGTGCCCGCCTTCTTGGTTCCGGGGGACCCATCAGTAGTTCTAGGACCACAATTGCCCCTGGCATGTTGGCACACAGAGGTGTTGTCCTTGCAAGTGGGGGTGCTCAGCAAGCTCCTATCGTCGGTAACGCTGCTGTAGCTGCTCTCCTGCTGACCTGTGACCGTCTGGAGTAAAGATAAAGCAGCCTTTTGTAGAAATAACTTTGCGCCGGACGGACCAGATACGCGCGGCGCATGTAGCCAGCGTATGGTGCTAATCCGTTCGTGAATTGGGAAAAATACCTCATTTGCATATTTGCAGGGGAAATCAATGGGCGCGACTGATGCGCCCAGCGAAAATAAGCGCTGACGATACTCTGGCGTCGGAACGTTCCGCCGGTCGCAAATGACCCGTTATTGGGCGCATCTAGTTTGCTGGGTACGAGCACATAGAAACGACGGCGCATCATCACAGTTACGCGGCGCATATCCAAATACTCCAGCGCAAGTGTTCGTGAATCTGGCCCATAGTCTATGCTGACAACACCCAAATCTATCTTGATACCCTTAAGTTCACCCCACCAGTCTCCTTGCGCATCACTAATTTACTAAATGATATATCAGTATGAGCTGTGGTGGCTCAACGTGATTGGCACTGCGCTGTCAAGCCGTTCACCTCTGCAGCCAAGGGTTCGGATCCCGGTCTCGGCTACATGTGAATTGAGTTTGGTGGTCTCAGCCCGGCTCCCGGTGGTTGTGCTATGCAAGGTACGCCTGTGCTTAGTATGCCCCCCCCCCCCAAAAAAAAAAACACCACACTTGCACGCACACGAAATTGGTTTAACACACACGCACTTTGGCCTTGAGGTCTCCTAAAATAAAGAGAGGCGAAGGACCTACGGGGCTGGCTGGGTGGGCTAGACCCCTCACTCCCTCATAGGGGGAGTCCCTCTGCCCCATTGGGGACCTGTTGGGCCCGAGTCGGGCTCCCAAGTGGAGAATGTAGGGCGGGGTGAGTGGGAGGCCCCCCCTCACACCCGCCATTGCAACCGGGGGCATGGAGAAGGATGGCGATCTGCCTACTCCCAACTCCTGCAGTCTGGCTCCTCTCTCTCGAGTTCACGCACAAAATACACTTAAAAAAAATTTTTTTATCAGTATGGATGTCACAACACTTTCTTAGGCCCCTTCCACACGTGGATGGATTCGCTTGCAGCGGTCCGCTAGGTCGGTGGGAGATCTCTTGGCTGATCTCAACTGAGACGGCGGATGACAGGTCCCTCTCTGCTCACTGAGCAGGGAGGGGCTTGTCCAGCGCCGCTGTCTCCTATGGAGAGATCGGACGGAAACGGACATCATCTCCGTTTTCATCAGATCTCACCTGATCCGATCCACAATAGACGGATGGCGACGTATCGCTATCCATCTGATTTTAGCCGACATGTCACCTTTGACATCCGACGCTCCATAGAGATGTATGGAGCGGCCGTTCAGGCCTGTCAGAAAAACTGACAGGCGGACCTGAACGGCCCGACCGTGTGAAAGGGGCCTTAAAGGGGTTGTAAAGGTTCATCTTTTATTTTCTAAATTGGTTCCTTTAAGCTAGTGCATTGTTGGTTCCCTTACCTTTTCTTTTGATTTCCCTTCTAAATGTTGTTTTTCTTTGTTTGAATTTCTCACTTCCTGTTTCTCCTCAGTAAGCTTTCTACCATCATCTGAGTGGTGGAAAGTCATTTAGAACAGGTTACTGAACACCTTACTGAAGAGAAACAGGTAGTGAGAAATGCAGATTTTAAAATTAGGTAAGGCATCACGTGGCAAAGAGTACCCAAAAAATGTTGCTTGCACATGATTGGATGGTGGAAATCAGCAGAACTTCTGCTCATTTACTAAGTACTGGAGCAACTGCGACCAGGAAGTGGGGGATAGGACCAACCTGCACTGTGTGTGTGAATTTGGTATTTGCAAGGAAGATGGTGCCAGGAGCGCCAGCGGGTGTCCCTAGAAGTGAAGGAGCAGGGCTGCTCAAAACCATTACAAAGCACAAAAGCATAACATGTTTGTTATGAAAAAGAAAAGTCTTTACAATCACTTTATACAGTGTACATTTAGTATGTACCAGGAAAGGAATAAGCATTTTTAAATGGTATGAGCAATGGGCAATCCAGATGTTTTACTTTTACCATTTGAGGCAAGCTGACATTTTTCCTGCATCTTCATTCAAACCTACTCTGAAATAAAGATGTGTTATGTCAGGTGTTTCTGATGTTAGTGGCTGGAAACAACTGCAGATTACTCTGTTAGTGAATGCATGTGACCGCATTAACTGCTGCCAGTGTGCCCATCAATTGCCACTACTGTGCCCACCAAATGTTGCCACTGTGCATCCCAACCTGGCACTTACATGTCTCAGTGGGGCCCCGGCCATGGTCCTCCATGCACCTCGCTCCTCGATGTTTTATAATCTTCTGTCCTCTCTGCCTGTCTTTGCTATGATTGGATGCCTGCTAGGCAGCGTCAAAACACAGCGCCTGTCGTTTCAAGAGGCTGGTCAGTGTTAGGGAAGCTTCCCTAACACACAACTGAGTAAGCAGTGAACGCACAGCATTGTGCCCGCTGCTTACCCTTTTGGAAGCCTGAAAAATTGGTGAGGCATAGGTGGTCAAATCAGGACACCGCATCCCAATCAATAGCGTACACAAAAAATTGGGAGGGTAACAAGCCCTGGGACTTTAAAGGTGTCAAAAAAATGAAAATAGATCCAAACAGATATGATATATAAGGAATCATTTATTAATTGACATACAAAAATAGATAAGATTTAAACAATTACGATAAAATCTCTGAAGATATAAACGGCTTCAATTAAGAGCCACAGCAAAACCTGTATAACGGGCATCCATTTTACAGGTTTTTCTGTGGCTCTTTATTGAAGCCCTCCCCATTTTTTGTGTACGCTTTTGGAAGCCTGTTAGGGCCCACGGCTCTAATCAGGAAGCCTATTAGACACTACAGCTCTAATCAGGCGCTTCCATACAAAAGCTGCGGTGACCATAGATAGATTCATTCAATGCATGATACCGATATACCCCACTTTTAAGTACACAATGGGGTTTATTTACTGAAGCTGAAAAGCACAAAATCTGGCTCACTTCTGCATAGAAACCAATGAGCTTCTAACCCCAGCTTGTTCAATTAAGCCTGGTAATAAAAACTGGAAACTCATAGTTTTTTTTGCAAAAGTGAACCTGATTTTGCGCTTTCCAGCGTTAGTAAATAAAACCCATTGTGTACTTAAAAGTGGGGTATGCCTGTACTATCTATGGTGAGTGACAGGAGAGGGTGGGCGAGCAGGAGAGGGGGGGGGCGGCGCTCCTGCACCCTTTATAGATGCACCGACACTGTTGAGTACACAATCGGCTAGTTACTAATTGTGGTTTGCACGGGCACAGAATAGAGACTATAGCATCCGTTCCATAGCTGCTGCAACCATCACTGGTATAGGCCATTTAGTACAAAAGTCACTTTCTACCTCTAGAACCTTGTTTGTTTCAGGAATACTTATACCTTTTTGACATTCATGGGTTCAAAATGTAAAAATGCAGCCAAGATATGCACATCTTTATTTCAAAATTGCTAAGGCTACTGCCAGTATTATGTCTTCAAATCCAGTATATCATATCAGAGTCATTTGAAAATCTGAGGCTGTAGGTGTGCACCATAGCATCTTAAAAAGCTTTCTTTATATTTATTTATGTGTCCAGTTACTATGAATTTTCCATCTGCTGGTTTTGTAAATGTGCTGGCATGGTTTTCTCCTGTTATTATAATTGCTGTGTGTTATGGCCATTGAAGTGAGAGGAGACATGAATTTATTTTGTAACTGCCAGCAATTACCACTGGATTTAGACTCGCCATTCCTCTTCTATTCTGTTATGCCATAGCGGTTTTAATTTCACCAGTTACATACAGATGTGACTGCATACATTTCTCTGTCCAACACTCATCAATCTTCTCAGACTCTTGCGTATGATACTGAGGATTTCTGGCTTGTGGTTCAGGATGTCACATGATATGAGCACATGATAGAATGTGAAACATCGTTTTTGACCTACAGAGGATTGTACATTTAAATATGTGGGGTACCACTTTTCTTACCACAGACCTACAACCAACTTGTGGGTATTCTAGTGAAATATACCACTATGGTAATATTTTTATTTTAAATGCTAGAGAGTAAATATTGTACAGAACATATTGCTGTTTAATAGAAAAGGCGCAACTCAGTGTTCTCATGTTATTTATTTCTGGAAGAGCAATTTATTTTTTGATATGGTATTTATTTATCTTGTGAAATTCGAATTAAGCATATGAGAGAAAAAAAGCAGACCTTCAAGACAGAAAAGGTTAATGTAGAAATACTAAGAATAATATAATAGGACCCTGCTTTTGAAAATTCTAGTTGCTTGACTGTCTTGCTGATGCATTGGCTAAAAAATGTTCAGGCCTCATACAAACGGGCAAGAATCTCGTCAGGAAAAAAACGTTGTTTTTCCCGACGAGATTCTTGGCAAGAATCTCTTGCCACCCAAGTGTACACACGAACCTTTCAAAAGAACTGCGGTTCTCTTGAAAGGCAAGAATGCGGTGACGTCATCGCGTACGACGAGCATGAGCTCATCACATTCGATGCCGTCGCCGCCATCTTGCTTCACCCTACCTATGCCGTGGCAGCTACCGCGCATGCGTCAAAGTCATTTTGAGCATGCACGGGATTCCACAGCGACAGGTAAGTATACACACTCTCGGGTTTCTCGTCGGGAAACAGGCCGACAAGAATCTCGATTAGAAAATAGAGCACAGGTTCTCTGTTTTTCTCGTCGAGATTCTGGCCAGATTTCCTGACAAGAAACCTGAAAGGCGGCGTACACACGACCGTGGTTCTCGCTAGAAACCAGCGAAAACCTCGCTGGAAGCTGCATTCCAGCGAGAACCTCGGCCATGTGTACGCTCTCGGCGAGCATCCCGTCGGGAATGCCGTCGAGCAGAAATAGAGAGCATGTTCTCTATTTGCTCGACGGCCCGCCTGGATGAATGGCTGGTTGCCATTCCCGACGGGCGGGTCGCCGAATCTGACGGCCGGCAGAGAACCTCGACGGGCGGAACGATGTGTTCTGCCCGTCGAGGTTCTCTGCCGTGTGTACGCGGCTAAAGCCTCGTACACACAAACGGTTTACCCGGCAAGAAAGCTCTGCCAGCAGTTTTCTTGCTAGTTTTTGCTAAGAAAACTGGTCGTGTGTACGAGGCCTCATGCCTGAATTTTTTGTGTCGTTTTTCAAAATGTAATTTTTTGTGTCATAAAAAGTGATCGTGTGTGGGCAAAACGACGTTGAAAACAACGTTTTTAAACCCGCGCATGCTCAGAAGCAAGTTATGAGACGGAGCTTCAATGGAACAGAGTGCCGTCGAACGTGGTGTACGTCACCACGCTTTGCTAGAGCATTTTGGAAAAACGATGGTGTGTATGCAACGTCGTTTTGGAAAATGAAGTTTGAAAAACGTCGTTTTTTTCATCACAAAAAGTGATCGTGTGTATGCGGCATCAGAGTCACTGACCAAGAAAAAGCACAGAGATAAGGAATTCTGACTTTTCTTTAATGCTCATTTGTTGCATGCTGGGTTGATTCAGATTCAGATTCAGAATTTTTATACAGGATTTATATAGCACCAAAACAGTTTGCACAGCGCTTTACAATATGAGAACAGTACAGTTACAATACAATTCAATACAGGAGGATTCAGAGGGCCCTGCTCCGTAGAGCTTACAATCTAGGAGGGAGGGTCAAGTGATACAAAAGGTAATACTGTAGCTGTGGGGGATGAGCTGATGGAGAAAGGTACAGTTGTTAGGTGAAGGCAGGATAGGCTTCTTTGAAGTGATGGGTTTTTAGGATCAGATTCAAATTGAGAATATTTTATTGATCCCAAAGGGAAATTATTGCAATGTAATGTTATGCAACACTCAACAAAGACAACACAAGATCACAACAATAAACATAACAAAAACATAACAACATTTCCAATAACAGCCATAAGCACAAAAAAACAAAACAAAAAACAAATTAAAACTACAGTCTAAAAAAACAAAAACAACAATATAAATAAAATGCAACATAGAATAAATAACACAAACTAAAAATAACAGAAAATCAACCTACCGAAATGCAAATAATACACCACTGCATGCTGGGTTGATGATTCAGATGTTCTCAAGCTAGACAAAGACAGGCAAACAGCATTTTTAAAAGTTTAGACATTCCCGCTCACATGCTGTTTTCTCTTTCAATAGATTTTTATTTTTCAAATAAAGAATACAGATAAATTATGACAAAAGGTTGAAATTACATCATCAAAACATTCAACAAACCGGGCATAATGACAGTAACAATGACTCTATTGATTTCAAATTTCCCAACTATGGGTTGATTAAAGAAATCCAGCGAGCTTAATAACATAGGAAGGGGCGGAAAAAGAGGTGTATATGGTAATCTTGCGCTCAGGGGAGACCTGCCTGTCCCGGACACCCCTAATGGGATCAATCTGTGTCCCAGCCAGGCGCCTCCCAATCCGCCTCCTCCTATAAATTTATTTGATGGGAAATTAGTGGGTTCGAATATGGCTTCATTGAACCTCTAGCTCGTACTAATAAAATAAGATAGGCCTATAGTGTTACCAAATTGCCCATATGAATAACCGGACGAAGAACAAAGAACATTACCTTCTGGTCATACAACTGTCTTAAAAGAATAGAAGTAAAAAAAAAGGAGAGAGAAAAGTGGGGGTAAGAAAGAGGGAAAGGAAGGGAAACATGAGCTTAACTTGTACTGAAGGATGCAGGTTGCGTGGGGTGTGCCCCAGTCGCCAAAGGCACACCACAGTGGGATGCCCATGATCCCCACACGGCTTCAAATTTCTGATTCGTGTTTGAAAGAATGCTGGCCAGTTTTTCCTGCACCATGATCCACGAAATCTTGCGTTTTATTTCTGCAATGGAAACCCTGGGCTGTCTCCAAGCCCTTGCGATGGTAATTTTAGCCCCGAGGAGCATAAATCGGATCAGCTTCTGGTTGGGCTTGGATATACCCGGAATCCGAGCATTTAGGAGAGCTACGGAAGCCGTTCTGGGGACCGAGCAACCAGTGACTGTACAAATGAGGTTAAAAATCCTCTTCCAGATTGGTCTGATTCTGGGACATTCCCACCAGACATGCACCATCGAGCCCAGGAGCTGACAACCTCTAAAGCAGCTGGGATCTGATGATGGGTAGATGGCCGCAAGCCTGGCGGGAGTCATATACCATCTCATAAGGACCTTTAAGTTTGCTTCCATCAGGGAAGTATTCAAGATGCCCTGAAAAGAATCAGAACAAGCTGCCTGCCAGGTCTCCAACTCCCACCCTATTTGGAGGTCAGCCTCCCAAGCCGTCATATAGGAAGACTTCTCAGTCGGGCGGGTGAGTGAAGAGTAGATGACAGATATTCCTCCCCTTTGTCCCATGGTCTGCCCGCACCAGAGCTCATAATCTGTAAATTTGGGAGGTAGAGGCCTATCCGTCCATAAAGTGTGTAGGAATTGTGATATTTGTTTGAATCTGAATTTTTCAGTGTCAGGGATGTCCAATTTAGTCACACAGTGGTCTAGTGTAAGGGGGCCTTTGGATGTGAAGAATTGTCCTATGCGGTACAGACCCTTATCCAACCACCAACTGAATGCTTTCCTGTCCATTCCCGGTGGGAAATCCGGGTTTTGGAATACACTGGCTAGAGGTTGACCATTCGAAACCAGGGCAGGAAGGTTACGAAATCTATCCCAAAGGGCGTAGGATTGAGAAAGGGAGGGAGACAAAATGGGTGGTCTTTTCCTTTGGGGGCACCAGAGTAAGTGTTCTAGGGAGAACTGGGGGACAGCTTGACCCTCTATGTGGACCCAGTCTGGTATGTCCAGTTTAGAGTAAACTACGGATAGTTGGGCTAGTCTGGCAGCTACGAAGTACTTATATAGGTGCGGTAGTCCTAGTCCTCCTCTTTTCCTATGGTTATATAGCGTGTTTTGGGGGATTCTGTAACCTGACCTGCCCCAAATGAATTTGAGTATTTTGCTTTGTAAAGTCTGCACGTGATCTTTTCTGATGGGAATGGGAAGGGAGCGGAATAGATATAAAATTCTAGGAAGTAAAGTCATCTTTATAGAGTTAATTCTGCCCAGCCAGGAAAGATCATACTTGGCCCAGTTATTCATGTCGGCCGTGAGTTTTTGGTATAGGGGGGGATAGTTATTTGTGTAAAGGGATTCTGTCCGAGCTGATAAGGAAATCCCTAGATATTTGATAGATGAGGGACACCATTCAAATTTGAATGACTGTTGGAGGAGAGATACTGTGGTAGGTGGAAGGGATACGTTCAAGGCTTGTGATTTGGCATAATTGACTTGGAGACCTGAGAATTTAGAGAATTCCGAAATTACCTTACAAAGGTTTGGTAGGCAAGTAATAGGAGAAGTTAGAAATAGTAGTAAGTCATCGGCAAAGAGCCCACATTTATGAGTTTGATCTCCACATGAAACGCCTTGAATGTCGGGGTTCTGTCGAATGGCTATCGCTAGGGTTTCAATTGCCATTGCGAAAATGATTGGGGAGAGGGGGCATCCCTGTCTGGTACCCCTTGCTATGTCTATTGGAGAAGAGTAGTACCCTTGGATTCGAATTTGGGCCTTTGGTTTAGAATAGAGAGCTTGTATTACACCTATGAATCTTGGGCCAAAGCCCCATCGTTCTAGTAGGGGGAGAAGATATTGCCAGGACACAGAATCAAAGGCCTTCTGCAGATCAAGAGATAGGAGAAAGCCTTTTTGTTTCGGACCTCCGTCCCAGTTGGATTGCAAAATTGAGACAATGTCCACTGCCCTTCTCACTTGATCTGGGCCTTGTCGACCTGGAATAAATCCGACTTGGTCCTTGTGAATATATTTATTAATGAAAGAGGAGATACGGAGAGCTAGAATTTTTGTAAGAATTTTTAGGTCATTATTTATTAGAGAAATGGGGCGATAGTTACAGACTTCTTCTGGGTTTTTATCCGGCTTTGGGATAACCGTAATGTATGCTGTATTAAGTTGCGTACCCAGAGGGGTGCCTTGAGTTTTGGAATTAAAAAAGTTTGTCATATGTGGGACTAGGGTATCTGCAAATGACCTGTAATAGAGGGCCGACAGTCCATCTGGGCCTGGGGCCGAGCCCTTTCGGAGGCCCTTGACTACTGTCGCCACCTCTTCAACCGAAAAGGGTGCTTCCAGCCTGTCTCTATGTTCTTCGTCTAAGGATGGGATGGGTAGGCTGTCCAAAAAGTTGTCAATCGAAACCCTGGGAATCTGTGGAGGGGCACTATACAGGTCAGAATAGAATGTTTCGAATGCCTCCAGGATCTTTTTAGGGTTGGATGTAGGTTCTTGACCTGCCAAGCGTATTTTGGGTAAGGAGTGAAACCTTGTTTTAGGGGACAATTTGGTCGCTAACAACTGGCCTATTTTTCCTTTTTGGGTGTAAAATGTATTGCCACTCCAGCGGAGAGATCTCTCCGCCTTCGTTGTGAGGGCTAAGTTAAGTTCTAATCTCAGCTTGTCAATATTCTCTAGTAAGGCTAAAGATGGTTTCTTTTTGTGTTGTGCCCTTAGGGTCCTATAAGACTTCTCCAGACGTACAATTTCTGCTTCGTGTTCTCTTTTGATTCGCGTGGAGATCTGAATGATCTTCCCTCTAATAGAGGCTTTATGGGCTGCCCACAGGGTCTCCGCGGAGATATCCTCAACATTGTTAATTGTGAAATATTCTTGAAGGGCTTTATTAATTTCCGTTGTAGTGGTTGGATTGGAAAGAATGGACTCATTTAGCCGCCAATGTCCGTTCCTTGCCATACCTGCTAAAGAGCGGATGGACATGATGACCATAGAATGGTCAGATAGGACTGTGTCTCTGATTTGGGCCTTGATCACTGCCGGAAGTACAAATGAAGGGATTAAAATATGATCGATCCTGGCATAGGTACTATGCGGGTGAGAGTAGTGAGTGTAGTCCCTCTTTGAGGGGTTAGACTCCCGCCAAACATCCGTCAACCCCCTGTCATGGAGTAGTTTGGCAATTTTCAGGCTGACCCTAGAGGGTCTAGTAAGTTGAGCGGACAGAGGTCTGGATTTGTCCAAACCCTGGTCAAAAGCCACATTGGAATCCCCCCCCCAAATGACTGTACCCTCCAGAAGTGGGGTTAAAGTATCCAAGGTTAATTGGAAAAACTTGTCTTGCCCTTTGTTGGGAGAATAGTATGAGACCAGGGAGTATAGATGACCCTCAATTTTACCCTTAACCAGTATAAATCGTCCCTCTGGGTCTTTGAAGTCAGAGAGATACTCAAAGTTACAGGATTTGGAGAAAAAGATTGCGACCCCCTTGGTCTTGTTCTCGGCATTAGCCAAGTAGAAGAGGGGAAAGTGAGAGTGGACAAATTTGGGACTGTACCGCCCAGGAAAGTGGGTCTCTTGGATCATGATAATGTCTAGTTTGAGTGATTTGTAACTATCAAAGATCTTTCGCCTTTTGACTGGGGAGTTCAGGCCTTGAACATTATGTGTGGCTATGTTGAGGGAGCTCTGTACGTGGTCAGCCATGGGGAACTGAAAAGCAACTCTGTCTGTCTCTACCTCCACTCACCCTGAGATGTCTTCTGTCCTCCCAACCTTGCCATTTGTCAGGATGGATGACTGGCAGCCCAGTGGACATTCCTCGATCGTAGATACTGCAAGCTGAAAAATAATAAATGGTTAGGCTCATGTGGGAAAGATGGGGAATAGAAAAGGAAAGGACAGATTCGAAAGAGAGAAAGAAGTGGTGAAGAAGACTCCCAATCCAGCTAAGGAAAAAGAGAAAAAATAAGAAAAGATACATTCTCGGGGAGGGGAGATGCTCCTCGAGAATTTCTACCAAGGTAGATCAAAAAAGGGCTTGCTCCAAATGCGAACAAGCGACCTCGCCCCCAGAAACCTTCTGGAGTCTAAGGGAGAGGTGGAGGTACATGGGGCCCACCCCAGCCAGGGCGCCCCTGAAAAATTGGTTACAACAACTATCAAAAACGAAACCGGAAGGAATTGAGTAATTCTAAACTCAGTTTGGTCGGATCTAAATCCGATCCGGATGTCCCCCCGTCCCCCCCCCAACGGGGATCGAGGAGGAGGGGACCTCAGAAGCAAGGTGGGGACAACCCCCTGCGGAAAAATTAGGACAAATGAAGAGATCTTTTTAGCAGGAGAAATACTGTTGAAATGTCAATTATCCAAAAAGTTGATTCTTCTGATCAGAGAACGTCTAAATCTCAGGCATAGGACCGACCAAAAATCTTGAAAGTTCAAGGAGTATATGACCAATGTGTCAACCGAGATCTGGTTAAGTGGGTCCACTGTCTCTAGCTTTCTTAGATCTCGACCTGGTCCAGAGTAGGGAATTAGGGCTGGTGGGGGTCGGTCTCTTGGAGGTGTTTGGGATGCTATGAGAAGTATCCATGGCGGGTTCTTGCGAGATGAGCTTAAGGCGCTGTAGTAGTCTTTCTCCATCAGGAAAATTTGAGAAGGAGTAGTTTTTCCCTTTATCCGAGAACTTGACCGCAAAGGGGAATGCCCATTTATATTTTATATCCTTTTGGACCAGGACTAGGAGTAGCGGCTTTAATGACCGTCTTCGCTGCATTGTGGAGGGAGAAAGGTCTGCGTATATTTGGACGGGATGACCTTGGCACAAAACACTGGGCACAGAACGTGCTAGTCTCATGACTTCATCCTTTACAGCGTAAAAGTGGGGTTTGGCGATGATGTCCCGCGGTGAGCCGTCCTTTCTGGGTGGTCCCAGGGCTCTGTGGGCTCTATCCAGCTCTAAGCGAGCTTGAGGGATGTTTGGAATCAAGTTCTGGATCAAATTTTGTACCGCTGCTGTAGTGTCAGTGATGGATTCGGGCAGTCCCCTGATCCGTAAATTGTATCTCCTGGATCTGCTCTCCAACTCGTCGATCCTGGAAAGGGCCACATCCAATTGCTCCTGTACTGTATGAATATGTTCTGAGTTCTGGTCTGTGGCTGCCACCGTTTGATCAAGCTTGTCTTCTATCGCTTCAATTCTGGTGCCCAGATTCTGGAAATCTGCTTTCAAATCTCCTGTTATTTTGGTAGCAGTCTGAGCGAGTCCCCTATCCAGGAGTTCAGCCAGAGCCTGATATAAGTCAGTCACAGAGAATGCAGACGCTGCTGACAGGGTGCTGACAGAGAATTGAGCAGGCTGGCTCCTTATGTTAGGTCCTATGAGGGGAAGTGCAGAGCCCTCCCTATTTATGCCCTCCATATTACTGCCTGCCAGGGGTTCTGTGGGAATTGTTGAGGGGGACATGTCCTGCTGGTAACTTACTTGGACCAGTGGGGTAAAAGGCAGGGGTACCATATTTGAAAAAGTCCTTCCCTCAGGCATCTCCTCAGCTCCGTTCTTGTGAGGTGCTGCAGCGGCGGCCTTCTTGGATTTCTGCCGTTTTTTTAAATGAATAAAATGCGGCTTTAAAGTGTCCCTTTAAAAAAATTATGTTGATAGGGGGGTGCCCTGATGTCTGGGGAAGCCGTGTGTGGTGATAGTTCCCCTTCCAGCCCGTTTTCGGCTGACTTATGGGCGCCGCTGGTCTGGGGTGGTGAGGAGCTCCCGGCTCAAGCAGCCATCTTCAGAGCTCCGCGCATGCGCCTCCCACATGCTGTTTTATGGCAGTGGCACAATAAAAAAACAAATGGTAGAAATGAAGGTGGATTGAAGTATGTGGGAGAGAAATAAAATGGACAGCAACACATACATTTATTAGTATCTTTGACCAACCCCCCCCCCCCCCCAAATAAACAAATAAATAAATAAAGCTACAGCCCTTAACTTTGCATAAATTGGCTGGTGACTAAGCACCAGTTTCAGTGTGAAACACGTCAGCAGTCAGGTTTTATTTTGTGTTGCTGTGACTTGTAGTGCTGTCCTTCTTTTAATAAAGGCTACAATTTGTTCAGAGTGCGGCTGTCCAGAAACTATACTCGCATATCAAAGCGAGTTTTCCCATTGAAGTCAATGTAAACAAAAATAATGGCCCGGATTCACATACGCTACGGCGCATAGATATGCCACCGTAGCGTATGTCTTTTATGCTACGCCGGCGCAGCGTGGAGAGGGAAGCATGGAATTCACAAAGCAAATGCTCCCATGTTGCGCCGGCGTAACGTAAATTTGTCGGCTTAGGCCGGCCTAAGTCAAAGTAGATGGAAGTGGGCTGGAAGTGGGCGTGATACATTTAAATGAAGCGTGACCCAATGCAAATGATGGGCCGAGCTTCAGACAAGTACTTAAAACAAACTGCGCATGCGTCGTGCCTTGGACGCATCCCAGTGCGCATGCTCACAATCTCATCAAAACAACTGCCTAAGATACGTCGAATCACTGCTTACGACGTGAACGTAACCTACACCCAGCCCTATTCACGTACAACTTAAACTACATAAAATTTGACGGCATTCATTCCCAGGTCCATACCTTTGCATGAGTTGAGCCTCCAATATGGGGAATAACTTTACACCGGACGTACGACTTACGCAAACTGCGGCAATTATGCACCGGGCGCAAGTACGTTCGTGAATCGCCGTATTTGACTCATTTGCATATTTGCATCGAAAATCAATGGGAGTGCCACATGCGTCCAGCGTAATTATGCGCCCACTATACGCCAGCGTAGGAAAGTTACGTCGGATGGCTGAAGCCTATTTTTTCGACGTATCTTGCTTTGTGGGTCGGCGACGACGCACATTTGTACTTACGTCGGCGTTTCTGGATATACGTCGGCGTGGTTTGTGAATCTGGGCCATTGTGTTCTGCATTGACTTCAATGGGGTGCAATACCGAAAGTGGCCAGAGGTGGGGGGCACCAGAGAACGCCAAAAACGTCCAAAAAGGCCCAAGGACACGTACCTCATTATGCCTTTGGCTTGTAGGGTTTTTTTTCTCCTGTTTTTTTTTTTGTGTGTGGTTTTATTACCGCTTTAAGTCTTTATCACCTAGAGAACAGGCTTGAACCTCATTCAAGTATCCCTAAAGGAGTAAGAGTCCTGCACATGGCCTAAAAACAATATAGGAATCAAAAAGTCCTAATCCCCCGCTAAAGAAGGATACAAAAATGATATAAAGATTTATAACTTTACACTCAGGGCTGGTTGCTTAGCTTCTTCAGAAAAACAACCCAGGCTATGTAATAGTTAAAACAGCCAATGCTTTGAAAGTCAGCAGTGCATGTGTCATGTGTTGAATTATAGTAGCAGTCCAGTGCTGTGTGTAGTGCTGTAGGAAGCTGATGCTGAGGGCGCTGCCCTAACAACATTACTGGGATATCTGTACACAACCATCATCATCTCTCTCTCTCTCTACCATTAAAGGAAAACTATTGTGTTTTTATCATGGAGTTCATATTTTAACTTAAAGTGGTTTTAACCCCAAAAGCAAACATTTATTATATTGCAGCTTACTAATTCTCAGATGTGGCAGCTGCGTCGTCTTCTTTTTTAGGCTTTCTGTTCTATATTTTCATCTGGTGATCCTGTCAGTAAGACCCCTTTCACACTGAGGAGTTTTTCACGCGGTACAGCGCTAAAAATAGCGCTGCTATACCGCCTGAAAAACTCCTGCACTGCATCCTCAATGTGAAAGTCAGAGGGCTTTCACACTGAGGCGATGCGCTGGCGGGAGAGAAAAAAATCTCCTGTCAGCAGCATCTTTGGAGCGGTGAGAGGAACGGCGTGTATCATGGGCGTCCGCTGACATTTCTTCAGAGGGGGTCGCTTCGGCAGAGACGATACACAGTCGCATTTTACCCTTTCTTCGACCGCTATCGGGGGTTAAAAGCATTAACCCCCCCATGTTAAAATGTAAAAACACCCCACTGTGCCCCCTGCATCTCTTAATATCTCTTTGTCACTACTGTGTACCCCCTCTCCACAACTGCACCTCTGGACCCCTTTACATTACACAGCACCTCACAGCTCTGGACTCCTTTACATTACACAGCACCCCACAGCTCTGGACCCCTTTACATTACACAGCACCCTGCACCTCTGGCCCCCTTTACATTACACAGCACCTCACAGCTCTGAACCCCTTTACATTACACAGCACCCCACAGCTCTGGACCCCTTTACATTACACAGCACCCTGCGTCACTGGCCCCCTTTACATTACACAGCACCCTGCATCACTGGCCCCCTTTACATTACACAGCCCCCTGCATCACTGGCCCCCTTTACATATATTACACAGCACCCTGCATCACTGGACCCCTTTACATTACACAGCACCCCTTTCCCTTGACTGAAAAACTACACTATATTGACAGTATATTTATTTCAGGTCTAAAAGAGGAACCTTTTGGAATGAGGGACAAATGGATTTAATTCCAGAAGAGGGACAGGCACTCTAAATATGGGACAACTAGAGGGGAGGGGAGCGCTGCAGTCACACTGCTTAAATCGGCCCCAAGGCCAGTTCAGCCCTGCTCCTGGCTCTCCCTGGCGATTCCAGGGGGGGTGCAAACGACCCCCCTTGCCCTATGGAGCGGACGCCTATGGCATGTATACCGCTCCTTCACCGCTCCCACCAATTTAAAACATTGGGAAACCACGGCAATACCGCCTGCAATGCGCCTCTTCAGAGGCGCATTGCGGGCTGTATTGACCCTTTATCGTCCGCTAGTTAATACCGCACCGCTAGCGGCCGAATCCCGCGGCAAATCCGACGGTATAGCGCCGATATTTTTAGCGGTGCTATACCGCCACCGCGCCTCCCATCCCAGTGTGAAAGGGGCCTAAGTATGTTGCTTTTCAACAGAACAAGCTCTCCTGCAAATATAGCAGTTCGAGTGCTGAGACAAACCATTTACCACTGAGAGGGGTACTTACAATGATTAGCTTTTATTCATTTAGGTAAAACCTTTATCCCAAAAAAAAAAAAAAAAAAATGTTGTTTTAACTAATTGTGTAACTGCAGTGTGAACTGGAGTTTGGCTTCAGTTTGTTAGTATGTCTAAATCTGCTAGTACATCTAACAGTCCCCTCCCTTCAGACTGACAATGCTGCTGTCCAAAGGTGCCCTCATTCTCCTTCATTCAGAATGGGGGACTCTAATAAAGAAGGTGGGTTAATAGCCAGATCAACAGAGGAAAAAGCCTAAGAAAACTAAGCAGCCACTACATTTAACGATTGGTAAGCTGCAAAATATTACATATTCGGCTTTGGGTTTAATACTGCATTTTGCACCCTTGTTTTAGATTATTGCATTTCGACATAGACTTATAAACCTATGCTGTAAGTGTCCTCGGTGTATCAGGGAATCATGCACATAACATTCTTGTTTAACCACTTGCCTACTGTGCACCTACACCCCCTTCCTGCCCAGACGAAAGTTAAGCTTCCGGCACTGCATCGCTTTAACTGACAATTGCGCGGTCGTGCGACGTGGCTCCCAAACAAAATTGGCGTCCTTTTTTCCCCACAAATAGAGCTTTCTTTTGGTGGTATTTGATGACCTCTGCGGTTTTTATTTTTTGCGCTATAAACAAAAATGGAGCGTCAATTTTGAAAAAAAATGCAATATTTTTAACTTTTTGCTATAATAAATATCCCCAAAAATATATAAAAAAATGTTTTCCTCAGTTTAGACCAATACGTATTCTTCTACATATTTTTGGTAAAAAATAAAAATGCAATAACCGTTTATCGATTGGTTTGCGCAAAATTTATAGTGTTTACAAAATAGGGGATAGTTAATGGCATTTTTATTATTTTATTTGTTTACTATTAATGGCGGCGATCCGCGATTTTTTTATTGGGACTGCGACGTTATGGCGGACACTTCGGACACTTTTGTGAAATTTTGGGGACCATTTACATTTATACAGTGAACAATGCTATAAATATGCATTGATTACTGTATAAATGTGACTGGCAGTGAAGGGGTTAACCACTAGGGGGCAGGGAAGGGGTTAAATGTGTGTCCTATGAGTGTTCTAACTGTAGGGGGAGGGGGGGTGACTGGGGGAGGTGACCGATTGTGTCCCTATGTACAAGGGACACAGAATCGGTCTCCTTTCTCCCTGACAGGACGTGGAGCTCTGTGTTTACATACAGAGCTCCACGTCCCCGCTCAGTTACTGAGCAATCGCGTGTGCCCGGCGGCGATCGTTGCCGCCGGGCACTCGCACTGGGATCCCAGCAGAGCGGCGCACCCGCCCGCGGCTTTAAAGAGACAGCACGTCATATGACGTGCTGTCGGAATAATGGAGTCTTCCACCCGCCGTCATTTGACGGTGGGCGGTGGACAAGTGGTTAAAGACTGCTGACATAGGTTCAACAAACCTGATAGGACGTCTGTTGTCAATTTGATATTCAGTTTAATTACTAAAGGGTTGCACACACGGGCCGAATATCGTGTGGCATTAGCCGGCTCATAAGAAACCAGCTGACATTTGGCCCATATGTACAGCAGCCGTTCAGCCAGCTTCTGTTGAAGGGGCATGACCGAAAAAGGTCTGCCAATTGGCACCCGGTCAGTGCTCTCAGCCTAAGGCTAAGTGCGCTGACTGGGTGTGTTCTGGTAGGCAGTCCCACACAATAACTCAGCAGGGGAGATTGCTGTACTAACTTCAGGTTGTTAGTATAGCAGCTCCTCCTGAGCTCTTCAGTTTTTTTTTTCATTCAGCCTGCTGGATTGAACGGAAAAACAAAATGACTAGTGTGTGATAGGCTTAAGGGAACTAGGACTGTTCACTTAGCAAACTTAATGTTTTCTGAGCTTAATAATTGAAGATGCAGTGGAGTTAATATACTAAAACTGGGAAGTGCAAAATCTGGTGCAGCTCTGCATAGAAACCAATCAGCTTCCAGTTGTTTTGTCAAAGCTTAATTGAACAAGCTGAAGTTAGAAGGTGATTGGCTTCCATGTACAACTGCACCAGATCTTGCACTCCAGTTTTGAATTGTGAACAGAGCTTCACCTCATTGTCTGCATTACTTTTTGTTAGTAAAGCCAATAAACTTACAATGAAAAAAAAGAATAGTGAAATTAGTATTACGAAGCAATAAGCATATGTAATAACCATATAAGGCTGCCTTATGAAAGTACCATACTTATTGGCATATAACACGCACAGGCGTATAATACGCACCTTCATTTTAAGAGGGAAGATTCAGGAAAAAAAATTAAATTTTAAATAAAGAACTTTGAAGCAAAGTAAGGGTCAGTGCCCATCAATGCAGCCTGATCAATGCCCATCTGCAGCTTCACAATTGCCCATTAATGCAGCTTGATCAATGCCCATCTGCAGCTTCACAATTGCCCATTAATGCAGCTAGATCAATGCCCATCTGCAGCCTCCCCATTGCCATCAATGCAGCCTGATCTATGCCCATCTCAGGAAGGAGGGTGGAATGAGCGCCGTCAGATTACATACAGAATCTTGTTTACTCGGCGGCCTCTTTAATACAAAGTCCTGCCAACTGGACCGGCTTCTATGATAGACAGAACACTGGTCCAATGCCGGCCCAGGAGACGGGACTTCCTATTACAGAGGCCGCTGAGTCCCACCCCCCTCCCTGTTCTCTCTGAGGCAGCCCAAATTACAGTATTGGCGTATAACACGCACACACACTATTGCAACCGATTTGCAGGGTGAAAAAGTGAGTGTTATACACCAATAAATACAGTAAATATTTCTATACTGCCTACACCTTTTCCCCCACCCCGATTTAATTGCTGAACATAATTACACAGCTCAATAACAGATACATGATTGCTATCAATGTGGTGGTCTGCCTATAGCCTAGTGATTTTAAACAGACCTTGCAGTAAAATTGTAAGGTCTGCTTGTTCAGTGTCCCCCCTCCTCCTTCCTAAAATGCTGCGGGGAAAAAAAGAGCCAGTGGTGGGAAAAGTTAGGTAATAATACTTACCACCCTTCCAATTAGATCCTGAGACATGTGGATTAGCTCAAATTTCACAAGAAAATGTTACTGCACTGTGCTGTAGTGTCATATTGGGGATATGGTCTACCTGGCATTACTTGGACTCCAGACTGAATGCTGGATAGATCCTATCCCCCAAGATGACACTGAAGGATGGTGACATCATGCTCTACTGTATGGAAGTTGGGGGTACGTTTTTATTTCCCCTCCAGTGGTTAGTTTCTTCTATTTATTTTGTTCTCAATTTGAGATGGGGGCACACTAGACAAGTGCAAAGTCCGCTTTAAGTTGTTCACCTATCTTGCATGCCATTGATAAATTAAACATACGGCTGTCATAGCAAATAACAATGGCTATCCGCATAGTACTCTGCGCAAAAATATTATTGTCTTTTGCCAGAGCAATACCAATATATGGGCAGGTCCTGGACTAGTCCGGGCCAGGCAGCACCATTGAGAACACTTGTTTACCTGTATGTGAGGTTGGTAGTGGTCTTTCACAATTTGGTCAGAAGGAGAGCAAAGCTAGTAGGATTGGGCTTTAATGTTAAATAAACAGTAACCCTTTAACGGTAACCTTTGAGGACATAAATCTGGAAACATCCATAACATCCATTGGGCACCATATTGATCCTGGCTTTACTACTACGTTACTGATTTGAAGACAAGCTATGAATGGTATTCCTGGAGTTTGTACCTTTAAAACCAAGTGGACAATAGCAATTGCCATATGTTGATTGTGATATTCTGGTAAAGGAAACTTTTACAGAGGGAAACCTGTAGGCTGTCATTGCTGAAAATACTAGTTGCCTGGCTGTGTTGCTTTAACCACTTCCATACCAGGCACTTACGCACCTTCCCGCCCAAGCCAATTTTCAGCTGTCAGCACTGTCGCAATTTGAATGACAATTGCGCGGTCATGCTACACTGCACCCAAACAAAATTGGTGTCCTTTTTTCCCCACAAATAGAGCTTTCTTTTGGTGGTATTTGATCACCTCTGCGTTTTTTTTTTTTTTGCGCAACAACTAAAAATAGAGCGAAGATTTTGAAAAAAAAATAAAGTTTTTATTTTTTTCTGTTAATTTTTGTGTAAATGAGTATGTTTTCTCTTTCAATTACGGGCACTGATATGGTGGCACTGATGGGCACCGATGAGGTGGCACTGATGGGCACCGATGAGGTAGTTCTGATGGGCACCGATTAGGTAGCACTGATGGGCACTGATAGGCGGCGCTGGTATGGGGCACTGATGGGCACTCATGGGCGGCACTGATGGGCACTCATGGGCGGCACTGATGGGCACTCATGGGCGGCACTGATGGGCACTCATGGGCGGCACAGGTGGGCACTCATAGGCGGCACAGGTGGGCACAGGTGGGCACTCATAGGCGGCACAGGTGGGCACTGATAGGCAGCATAGGTGGGCACTGATAGGCGGCACAGGTGGGCACTGATAGGCGGCACAGGTGGGCACTGATAGGTGGGCACTGGGCATGGATTGGCACTGTGGGGTGGCACTGACAGACACTGGGGTGGCACTGATGATCACTGAGGGGTGGCACTGATGGATCAATGTTGCCAATCAGTGCCCATGTGTGGGCACTGATTGGCATCATTTTTTTTTTACTGCCCCCCCCTTTTTTTTTTTTGCTGACTTTTTTTTTTTGTCATTTTTTTTTTTTTTTGCCCCTTTTTTTGGTATTTTTTTATTTCCCTGGTGGTCTAGTGTGGCGATCCGAGGGGGGGCTGCGCTGATAAACAATCAGCGCGAACCCCCCCTGTCAGGAGAGCCGCCGATCGGCTCTCCTCTACTCGCGTCTGTCAGACGCGAGTGAGGAAGAGCCGTCGGCGGCTCTTCCTGTTTACATCATGATCAGCCGTGATTGGACACGGCTGATCACGTGGTAACGAGGCTCCGCCGGAGACTCGTTACCGAGATCGGAGGTGAGGGTGTCAGACTGACACCCCGCATCACCGATCGCCGCGCTGCGCGCCCGCACGGGCGCGCGCGGCATTGAAATCGTGCAGGCCGTTTGAGAACGGCCTGTCACGATTTCATAACCACTTCCCGGCCGTAAATCGGCTATTGGCCGGGCGGGAAGTGGTTAATCCTTTGAGTCATAGACCTGGAATAAGTATGCAGCAGTTTGTGTCTGAGTGAGTGAAGTAGTGAAGTCAAATTTCTGGATGTGCCTACTTTTTCCAAGCCAGTATCAGATAGTACAATGGATCAGCAAGCGAGCCAGACATTAAACCCTCAGAACCAAATGCCTGCAGATGATCCAATATTCTGTTAGCTGTTTATTATATTATATTGCTTTATATTTCTAGATCTATCTATCTATCTATCTATCTATCTAATCTGTATAAAACATATTTTTACTTGCAGCCTTGTCATGTAATATATATATATATATATATATATATATATATATATATATTGATGCGTTTATATTTTTTATAATGTGCATTTTTTTATTGTTCTTATAAGGTCGGGGAGTGTGGCAAACAACTGGATAGAGATCTATCAATTTGTGGAAAGTCTAACCCAGAGATTTGTAAGGTAAGCATAATGTTTCTGTTTCAAACAGTTGGTCTATGAGGAATAGACCTCCAAAATTGTAACTGAAAGAACATGGGTCACACCTGCCTCTATTGGGGTTACTTGAACAGCAACAGGGTCATAGTCATGACAAGGGCAAATGTTCCCTAAAGCTGGGTACACACTATACAATTGTCTGTCGATTTTTTTTTCCTTCAGATTTACCAAAACCATATATTATGAGGTTAAACCTTAATGTATGCAATCAGGCAGACCCTTGCACTACATGGTTTTGGTAAATCTAAAGTCAATCAGACAACAAAAATTGTATTGTATGTATGGGGTATTAGACTCATACACTGTACAATCTGATTGAACAATGTCCTGTAGATCAACAACTATGTACTGCAAGGGCCTGTTAGTATAAATGCAAAATAAATCGATTGTATAGCAAAGAACCTGCTCTCTATTTTCCCGTTGGAATTCCCAGCATTTTTTTTTTCTGCCAGATCTACTACTTACCTTTGGGAAACACTAAGAGGCAGTGCCGATGGAGCATACACATGGCCGGGATTCCCGGCCAAAGCTCTATGGCAGTTTTCCTGCCGGGTTCTCAGCTTTCCCCTCGGTTTTCTCTGCAGACTTTTTACCACCGAGAAAACCGAGCATGTGTACAGGGTTGACTGTTTTGGAAACTGTTAAGTCAATAGGTTTAGTTCCGCTTTAACTAAAACAATTGAGTATTGCATAGATCAGGGATCCTCAAACTACGGCCATCCAGCTGTGGCGGAACTACACTTCCCATGAGGCATTGTAAAACTCTGACATTCACAGACATGACTAGGCATGATGGGAATTGTAGTTCCTGAACACCTGGAGGGCCGTAGTTTGAAGACCCATGGCATAGATCAACATTTGTCTCATTAGTGTTAATGTCTGACCACAATGGTCATGTTTAGTATAGCACAAAAGATACCATTCCATCAATAAGCTAACTAGAGTGATCTCTGTTGCTGATAAACTGGCCTCTCTCTTTCCACTCGACTTTTATACCAAAATAACATGGTCCCACAGTCCAGATTAGTATTGAGGATTACAAAACTGCTGCATTGAATGCTCTTAGATAGGCTTTGTCACTATTCAGGTCTCAGAAAGGCACCCAGCCTATTGGCTGTCCCCTGATAGCAAGCAGTGTACAATGATGTTGCTCCTTTAAAAATGCTCCTTTAAAAATGAAAGCAGAAAGCATTCAACATTGTTTTGCTCTTCAGCGCTTGAACAATCAAGCAATGCATTTCTCCTAATAAACTGACATATGATAGCTCACCAAAGAATAATTAAGTATGCATGTGTTGTTGAGCGCACAGGTATACACAGAAAATGTTATCGTACATGAACATGGCTCAAGCTCTGACACAGCGTGTTTTGCTCAGAAAAAGAATGTTGCAATCTGGCTCCATCCATGCTCTGTGAAGTTTACTGGATTGGTATCAGACATAAACAGGAAGATACTTAAATTGTTTTTTTTTTTAGCATATGATGAATCCAACACATCTTAACTTCTTTTACTTATAGTATTTTGTTTTATTATTGTCAGTTATTGCTTCATAAACTTCACAATAAAACAAGCATTTCAAACAAAATGTGTTGTCAACGATCTCTGTGCTCATATATCAGACTGTTTGAGACAAGCAATTTTATTTGCTTTGCTGTGGTTATGCTTTAATTAATTCTAATCTGATTCAGCTTATTTAAGTAATACAGTTTACAATACATCTGGAAGTTAAGTGTAATCTGTGGTTGTGTCATGTTATATGGTAAAAACATGTCAGCAAATTTGTTCTCAGATTATATTATATTTAAAATAATCCCTTTTGTTTTATTTTTCTTATCTAACCATATAAAGTTTTATGAATTGGGCAATGTTTCTTTTCATTGAGACAAATCAATATTCTTTTTTATAACTAACAAGTCAGATAATCAAGTTAAACTTTAAACAATACTTCCTTCCTAATTTCTTCCTTCCTTAATAAATCCTTACTCAACAAATCCTTATACGACCCTATGTAACCAATGGCCGGTAAACAACATTCCTGTGCAACTACGTAATAAGTATTGTGTATTCCTAATGCTCATTTAGCTTTCTCCTCTTTGTACCTTCCTTTTTCTTTTCCTCATCACAGTTTATAAAGAGCCATTATCTGAGTGTTTTAATATTCCATGATGATAGTGCTGTAGATGCCAATTACATTTTTTATAAAACAGCAGTTTGAGTAGCACACTGATGCGTAATGAAGGTTTGTGAAATATGTAAATGTAACTTATTCTGTAAATTATGAACCAATAACCAACAAAGTGAAGTCTGGTTTCTATAAATTGGTGTTATTCAACTATTTCTGTATCAATGCACCTCAAAGTCTAAGGCCTCATACACACGATCAGTCTGCTGGAAACGGTCTGCTAGACCAGTTCAGCAGACAGATTCGATCGTGTGTACGGGCAAACAGACGGATTTGGCCACCCGACAGATTGGAAAGCATGCTTTGAAATCTGTCGGCTGGGAACCCGTCCGCCTGACATGTCTGCTGGTTAGTACGCTAACCAGCAGACATGTCTTCTCGCACACGCGCCGAATGGTTTCGACGCATGCGCGGAAGTGTTTTACTTCCTGGTGCGGTGACATGGCGGCGTCAACGTCACTGCCACGTCACCGACACGTCAGCGCGCTGTCTGCTGGCGGGGATTTTGGTTTGCTCGTGTGTACACGCGAGCAAACCAAAATCCCAGCAGACAGATCTGTTCAAATCGGTCGGTCCGACCGATTTGAACAGACAGATTTGATAGTGTGTACAAGGCCTTATAACAACAAAAACCTGGAGAATGCCCAGGGAATAACCAAGCCTACTTACCGACCAGCTAGCAGAACAACTAATTAACCTGTCTAACAATGTGCGTTAAAAACAGGGGTTTTGTCCGCACGCATTTGCAAACGCATGCGTGAGCCACAGAGCCGCGCCAAGGCACCCCATAATTCTGTGGTCCTAACACTAACAGTGAGTGTCCTCACAATGGAGGCACATGCATTTTAATGGATAGATAGGGGCAGGTGGACTGAAGGGGAGCCACCCCTCCTTAAAGGTACAGAAGCACACCAAGCACCCTGCATATAGCACAATGGCTGCAAAGGTGTTGGTGCACTGCTGGACCAATATAAACACCACAGGTGAAACAAAACGTATCCATCCTTATGCCTCGTACACACGACTGAGAATCTCGTCATAAAAGAAACTTTGTTTATCTCGATGAGGTTCTTGTCAAGCTTTCTTTGCATACACACTGTCGAGACAAAATATCGTCGCTCTCAAATGTGGTGACGTACAACATGTACGACGGCACTATAAAGGGGAAGTTCGATTCCACTGGCGCCACCCTTGGGGCTGCTTTTGCTAATCTCACATTTACCACGTATTAGTAAAAGTGTGGTGGAGAGACGATTCGCGCTTTTCAGTCTGTTACAGCATGACAAATGTGCTATCTTCATTACAAACGCTACTTTTACCGAAGGTTCGCTCCCGTCTCATACTTTATTCTGAGCATGTGCAGGTTTTTAAGCATACACACTAAAGTTTTACCCTACGTAAACCAGCCCGACGAGAACCACAACAAGAAAATTGAGACTCTCGACGAGAAAAAAGAGAGCATGTTCTCTTTTTTTCTCGTCGAGATCCACAACAGTTTTCTCGACGAAAAACATACACACGACCATTTTTCTTGGTAAATAAGCTCTGCCAGCAGTTTTCTTGATGGTTTTTGCAGAGGAAATTAGTTGTGTGTACGAGGCTATAGTTGTATTTAGACATTGGAGGTTTTTTACGAAAGGCAAATCCACTTTGCACTATAAGTGCAAAGTGCCTTGGAAGTGCCAAAAGGAATTGGAAGTGCTGTAGCTATAAATCTGAGGGGTAGATCTGAAATGAGGAGAAGCTCTGCAGATTTTATTATCCAATCATGTGCAAGCTTAAATGCTGTTTTTTCCCCCTTGCATGTCCCCCTCGGATCTACAGCAACTGCATTTCAAAGTGCACCTTCAGTGCAATTTCAAGTGCCCTTTGCACTTGTAGTTTGCACTAGTAGTGCCAAGTATGTAAATAACCCCCATTATGCTGCTCTAGGAACATTTTAGTGAATACTGTACTTCTCATATTGTGTGATTCATTTTATAAAAACTACAGCTAGAATAAGCTACTGGAGGCAACATGTCTTCCCTTTATTTATGCAAACACAAAATAAGATATAGGAGAGATAGGTATTTCCAAAGTATAAAGAGCATTCTGACTCATCCTAATTTCTCTTACAGCTAAGTTCCTCTACAATGTTTTACTGAATTTAATCACCATGTCCAGATGTGAATGTAAGAGGGGAAAAAAAAAAAAAAAACGACAATCTGTAAACTTTGAGGCTTGATGCTACCTCCTTCAACCCTTCTGGTCTAGCTACAAGTCCCATGTACAGTACTACCAGTAATGGGACTAGGTCACCCAGGGCTCACTAATTGTCCCTTGCCCCTGAAGTGGATTCCCCTGATGGTTTTCTGCAGTTGCTATCTATTCTACTATCACTACAGCACCACTTCTGCCTGTCTGACAGTTGCAAGATGCAACAAAAAAGATGTCCCCTAGATTGCCAGTACATGGTGCTGCTTATGGCCTTTCTGCACCCTCCCCAAATACAACACAGGTGCAGTCATTGGACCTCACCACCAGAGACATCAATGTTCCTCTGCTCTGCATGGACTACTCTTCTCAAAAAATCAGGTAGGGCAGCCACCAGATGGCAGGGCGGGTCAGCAAATGATAGAAGGTGTGAGGGCAGGCTATCAGCTCAGTTCAATGTACGCTAAAAGCTGCTGCCTCCCTTCCCAACACATAAAGACTGTGTGCCCCTCCCTTCCCAATCTTGGCTCTGTTTACTATTGTGGTAAATAAAACCCTACTCAGGGAGTGTGTGCACATCAAATCAAAAAACTCTTAACAATATCAGAGGGGGAAGTTGTACTGAATGATGTGGTAAGAAGTCATACCTTAGCCAGAAGCATGAGTTGAAACTTCCTAAAATCTAGATTTAATAGATCAAAAAAACTCAAACTAAAATGGAATGAACGTTCTAACCCACAGGTGTCAAACACAAGGCCCGCGGGCCAAATCCAAGCCCTCCAGGCCATTTCATGTGGCCCTCATACCTCTCCTGCAGCTGCAGGAGAGCTCCAGACCATTAAGCCGCATACACACGATAGGTCAACCAGAGGACAACGGTCTGAAGGACCATTTTCATCGGTCAAAACCGATTGTGTGTGGGGCCCATAGGTTATTTAACCATCGGTTTAAAAAAAGCAAACTTGCTTTAAAATGTAACCGATGGATTGATAACCGATAGGTCAAAACCGATCGTTAGTATGCAAAACCATCGGTTAAAAACCCACGCATGCTCAGAATCAAGTCGACGCATGCTTGGAAACATTGAACTTCATTTTTTTCAGCACGTCGTTGTGTTTTACGTCACGTGTTCTGATAAGATCAGTTTTTTAACTGATGGTGTGTAGGCACATCAGATCATCAGTCAGCTTCATCGGTTAACCTAAGACAACTGTCCTTCAGACCGTTCTCATTGGTTTGACTGATCGTGTGTACGCGGCTTTACTTTTTACTTTCAAGCAATGCATCCAGCTTCTTCCCAGCAGCAGCATAAGGAAAGGGGGGTGCACTGTGATGTAAGGGAGAGTGGGGACTCAACTTCTAATGGTGTGGTGGCCCTTGACATCTGATATGTGGGGAGGGGATGTGCTGGACATCTAATCTTACATATACAACCGGCCCTTTTGAGGGCAATCATAATGCTGATGCGGCCCACGATGAAATTGAGTTTGACACCCCTGTTCTAACCCAAAGGGTATCAAAACCCTAGCAATGAACTTCTCGTGTGTATCTTCCTTTGGTATGTTGTGTGTGTGTGTATATATATATATATATATATCACTGGATGCATTTTGTTATATATTTTTATTATTGCAACAAAATGTTGATCTTGTAAGAAATTTCCCTATGTCTTCTGAACACTCTGCTTGAAGTTCAAATGTCCTCCTAATTTTTTAATCTTGAACTTCAGAGTGTTTAGCCTTTATGTTTTACAGATTTGAGCGAATGTAGTTTAGCAAAAGACAACGGGCAGGACTGATACCACTACAAAATGCTGTGTGGTATTAGCCCTCAAAAGAATTTAGCAGCTGAGTGCATTTCTGGCAGATCAACAGCTATTTCCCTGTACTTGTAGGGTCAGGCAGTAACATTTCAACAAAAAAATATAGGCAACAAGGAAAATTCGACATGAGAGTTCCCGACGACTCTCTTTATTCCTAAATAGTTAATTACCTCCATGCTAATGATAATGAAATCTCATATAACCTTTGTGGACAAAATAATCATATGTTCATTAAATGTCGGTTTTTATCTTGATTCACCTAATTGCCAAACATACAAATGCAAAGGAAAGCAGAATGTAATATATTTCTGCTTAACTAGTTTTAGTTAAAAGAGCTAATTTTCTACCAACATGAAAATAAAAATCCATTTGTTGTACTGTGCATTGAGGCACATGATTGTGGATTGCACTATTTTAATCAGGTATACTGTAACTGGGCTTTAAGGGTAGCCTGTCAACTAAAAAAAACACTGTGTTATTTACGCAGCAACTGGAGAGTTGTGCAATAAGTCAAAGGATGGAGGTCACATATTACATTTTGCTATGCTTTATAGGGTGTGTGTGAAATACTGCTTATGGTGTTGCAAAATTAGTTTATTGCATCAGTTGTATCTTTGAGTGAATCTCATATGAGCTCACATTTGGGAAAGCAACTGTAGCTACATGCTAGTTGAATTATACAGTGAACACACGACATAACAGCAAAAGCAAATGCAATTTTATTTGGTGACAGAGGTTCCAAAGTTCCTAATTCTTTTGACTTTAGTATTTATAAACATTTCAATTTAGTTTGAATGAACAGAACTGGCAGACACTCCTATCATCCTGAAATAATGCAGTATATTTGTTAATGTGTGTGTGTATATATATAGATATATATATATCTATATATATATCTATATATTTATATACACAGGCCTGTCGGAACAAGACTGCTTGGTGTCCCGAGCTGACCTGGGGCCCCAGCAGGGCGGGCCCTTGCCACCCCGCCACTTCCTTTTGCAGTCTGGCCGGGTACCGTAACCGCGCGGTACAGGAGATTCAGTTTCCTGTTCCCGGCCGGACTGACAGGAAGTGCACACACTGAGTGTTCACTTCCTTTCAGTCCGGCTGAGAACAGAAAACTGAATCGCCTCCCGCGGACGCCAAAATATGCTGATGAGTGGAATTCAGTCTTGTGAGGCTGGTAGAGACTTTCTGCGGAGGATAGAGCTAGAGTGTCTTGTGCGAGGGGATAGAAGTAGAGTGTCTTGTGGAGAGAGAAATGCTGCCCATACACGTCCATACTTCCTCCTCCACTAAAGTTCTGCTGAGTAGAGGAGAGAAGCCAACTAAGGCTGAGCGCCGGGAGGACTTTATTATACACAGCTGGCTGTCTATGTGCAATCAGTGCATGAGAAGCTGAAAAACATTGTAGTAATGAGAAGACCTCAACCCCACCCCATCCACCCATCATGACACACAGAGGAGACACCGACCACACTCTGGTAAATGGATATACAAACTTCACTTTACTAGAAAGTAATACAAAGTATGAGAGTATCCCATGATCACTGGGGAAGGGGATAGAATTCCATATATACACACTGCACATTGCAATATATCACACTATGTTGTATGCAGGCTAGAGATTGAAAGATATCCTAACAAATGATGTAATGTTTTTGGCAGCAATCCCCCCTCTCCCCCAGGCCTTAACTTAATAAAATTCAATAAGCCCCCCAGTTCTCAACTTTTTTTTCTTTTCTTGGGTCCCCCAAATTCCTTTAAACGGCCCTGTATATATATATATATATATATCAAAAACAAAGATTTAGAGCTGCGCCTTGTCACCCGGACTCGATACAATCAAAAAGAGTCCATATATCAGTCGTGTGGAGATAAATAATCCTTCAAACATGAGAGAAGTAGTAAGTTGGCTCCAAGATAAATCTCCGCTGGTCTTTAATCAGGATGGACATATAGTAAACACCACTGTGCTCGAACTTGGCTTTTCAATGTGGCCCACCACCAGAAGTATAAGCAGCTTACCAGAAGAATGGCTGTAATCAACAGTCGGCTGTGACCCAGCCGCGGCCTTTAGAGAACCAGGACGAATCCCAAATCCTAGGGCAGTGTTTACACCGGGGCTCCACTCAGCAACTCCACCAATTAGATCATATGTAAATGATAAATAGAGGCAGACATAGCGTAATCCCGCTGGGATATTTATTTAAAATAGTAAAAACCAGAATACTCACATGGGAGATGAGTTAGACAGGCATATAAAATACAAAGTTGCCGGCCGGCAAGCAGATCAGCAAGGACCCTCCTCCAGAGCGTAATGTCGTCACCGCACGTCTACCCAGACCCGTTTCGTCGTAGGACGTTGTCAATGGGACAACGTTCTTTTTGTGCTAAAAACGGTATCCCCGAGTCACGCTCGGCATAGCTATGCAGAGCCTGCAGCGCACGCTGGCTTACCTTTTTCCTGGATCCAGCGATGCATCCACGCTGTGTGAGCGAGCGGGTGCTTGCTCGATTCACACAGTGTCCCCGATTCACACAGTGTGCCGTCGATCTCCGTTCCCTGCGACGTTATGACGCACGGGAGTGGAGAACGGCGCCAAATTCAAAAACGTAAACAAACACATTACATACAGTATACTGTAATCTTATAGATTACAGTACTGTATGTAAAAAATACACACCCCCCTTGTCCCTAGTGGTCTGTCCAGTGCCCTACATGTACTTTTACATAATAAAAAGTGTTCTTTCTCCCTGCAAACTGTAGATTGCCCATAGCAACCAAAAGTGTCCCTTTATGTCAAAAATGGTTTTAGAACAGCTAGAAAACAGCGATAACAAATTATAATCACTTGCAGAATTGAGCGATATTTGTGGGGAAATTCATCATAAAAAAATAATAATAATGACAGCGACAATTCTGCAACTTAGCAAATTTCAGTGTTTTTGAGTTGATTACATTATTGAATATTTTTTATTATAATTACATTATAATTTGTTATACTTATTTATAGTTATTTATTATATGAAAAATTATGATTTTGTTTTTTAAACTTTATCATACCCGGGATGTCTTGTTTGGACAGATTTAAGCGAGTTATTCCTAAGAATTGCAGGCCTACAGTATAAAACGCCAAATTTCCATGCAAAAAATTGTATCGCTTTTGGTACGTAATTCCAGACAGAATTATACCGCCAGGGAGGTTAAGGCATCAGCATACCAAGACTTTGTGAAAACAGTTTGGGGATGGCCCTTCCTGTTCCAACATGACTGTGCACCAGCCCCAGAAGAGTAGAAAATGTTATAGCTGCACAGAGTGAACCAACTCATTAATTGAGCCCTACGGACTAAGACTGCAATGCTATTAAAGTTCATGTGCCTGTAAAGGCAGGTGTCCCAATACTTTTGACAATATAGTGTATGTATATATATATATGTGTGTGTGTGTGTGTGTGTGTGTATACTGTATTGTATATAAAATGTCCAAATGATCTGATTTTAGACCATTTAATTTAGCAAATTAAAAATGAATGTCATTTTCTTTTTTGCATATTTACATTGGTCTAGCCTTGACTAATTTACCTATACTTATTCCATACCTGGCCAACCTCTATTGAAGTGAATAATCACTCTGGTAGCTGCTGATTAGGGATGAGCAAAACACCCCCCAGTTCAGTTCGCAGCAGAACATGTTCGAACATGCGAACACCGTTAAAGTCTATAAAGTCTATGGGACACGAACATGAAAATTCAAAAGTGCTCATTTTAAAGGTTAATATGCAAGTTATTGTCATAAAAAGTGTTTGGGGACCTGGGTCCTGCCCCAGGGGACATGTATCAATGCAAAAAAAGTTTTAAAAACTGTAGTTTTTTCGGGAGCAGTGATTTTAATAATGTTTAAAGTGAAACACTAAAAATGAAATATTCCTTTAAATTTTGTACCTGGGGGTGTCTATAGTATGCCTGTAAAGTAGCGCTTGTTTCCCATGCTTAGAAAAGTCCCTGTACAAAATTACATTTTTAATGGAAAAAAAGTAATTTAAAACTACTCGCACCTATAATGAATTGTTGGGTCCCGGTAATACAGATAAATGTCATTGAAAAAAATGACATGGGTTCCCGAACAAAAAAAATAAAACAAAAGTGGGAGTCTCCCTAGATTCCTTTACCAGGCTTTTCAGGTCTGGTATGAATTTTAAGGGGAATCCTGCGCCAAAATAAAAAAATGGCATGGGGTTCCCCCCCAAAAAAACTTTTCTAAGCACGGGAAACATGCACTACTTTACAGGCATACTATAGACACCCCCCTCCAGGTATCAAATTTAAAGTAAATTTCACTTTTATTGTTTCACTTTAAAAATTATTAAAATCACTGCTCCCGGAAAAGCGTCACTTTTTAAAACGTTTTTTTTTTTTGCATTGATACAAGTCCCCTGGGGCAGGACCCTGGTCCCCAAACACTTTTTATGACAATAACTTGCATATTAAACTTTAAAATTAGCACTTTTTATTTCTCCCATAGCGAAGACCCCAAATTGTTCTCTATTCGGCGAACAGCCAATGATGAACAAAAAGCTCATCTCTACTGCTGATACTAAAGTAATCTTTTCTGTAATATGGATTCTTTGCCATGCAGCTTCTGTGCTGCATAGTTAACACAAGGTGTTGCCTCCTCAACACAGGCACCATTCAGAGAGTGCCTTGTATTTTTGTCATGTGTCTATATTTTAAAGTCATCGCCCCACCTCATTCAATCAAAGAATGCCATGTATTAATTAGTAAAAATGAAAGGCATTCTCTGAATGATGCTCGCGTTGAGTGGGCGACTCCATGCGGTTATCATGCAGCAGGATAGCAACTTGGTACAAGTTGGACCTGGAAGACAGCAAGGATCATTGTAGTAGTGGCAGCTTTTATAGTGATTTTACCTTCCACAAAAACTGGCCAGGTATAGAATATACATACTTACATTGGTCCAATATTCAGCTTTACACTTTTTGGAACAATTGAAATATCATCTTTTATCATATTGAATTATCTGATTGACTTTTAAATATAATTTCTGTTGACACTGGTCTACTGTATATCAACCATTCTACCACACTTTTTAAATTCTGAATGAATTTCAATGCTAGATTCTCTAAAAGCTTTAGTTACTTTATGGAAAAGCCATGTTCCAGAAATACATCATCTGGGCTGTATAGATAGGTTAGGCTGTGTAATTTAGTCTTAAAGCTAACATTCTCCTTTGAGTGTTAGGAACACCGTGCAACCTTTACTTTAGTTTAGCCTATTGATGCAACTTTATACCCAGAAGCTAGGTACAGTCTTAGGCCGCGTACACACGATCAAATCTGTCTGCTGGAAACGGTCTGCTAGACCGTCCCAGCAGACAGATTCGATCGTGTGTACGGGCGAGCCGACGGATTTGGCCAGCCGACAGATTTCAAAGCATGCTTTGAAATCTATCGGGTGGGAATCCGTCCGCCCGACATGTCTGCTGGTTAGTACACTTACCAGCAGACATTTCGTCTCGCACCGACGCCGAATGGATTCGGCGCATGCGCGGAAGTGTTTTACTTCCTGGTGCGGTGACGTGGCGGTGTCAACGTCACCGCCACGTCAGCGCACCGTCTGCTGGCGGGGATTTTGGTTTGCTCGTGTGTACACGCGAGCAAACCAAAATCCTAGCAGACAGATTTGTTCAAAACGGTCGGTCCGACCGATTTGAACAAATAGATTGCCTCGTGTGTACGAGGCCTTAGAGACTGCTACAGTTGAAGGAAAGCTACACATAAAGCAAAGTTGTACTTTCATGCCAGATTTTATGTCAGCTACAAACATATGATGATGTATATGTGTGCATTGGAATGTTGGATTTGCACAGTTTAGACTATACCGGGTTACATAGGGGGAAGACGGAATTGTAAGGTCTCTGTCAGGCAAGGTTATAATAAATATAACCAGTCTAATATGCTACACTGATATTCTCTACAGACAGTATATATAACACCCAAGGAGATAAATACTGCACCAACCCCTAACAGTTAAAGTGTATTTTAACTTTTGTAGCCAAAGTGGTATAACATCTACTTTATATTTGTTACATGACCCCATTCACATAGCATAGCTTAAAAAAAAAAAAAACGTAGCATAGCTTTTTAAGATTCTATATTCTGGAACCTGTGTTTGCCATAATTAACCATGTCTGTACTGTGCAGGCATATCTTCATTTAAACACTGTCTGTCCTAACAAAGGGGTAAAGGTGTAAAGGCTGGGGTTTCTTTAACCACTTCAGCCCCGGAAGGATTTCCCCCCTTCCTGACCAGAGCACTTTTTGTGATTCGGCACTGCGTTGCTTTAACTGACAATTGCGCGGTCGTGCGATGTGGCTCCCAAACAAAATTAGCGTAATTTTTTTCCCACAAATAGAGCTTTCTTTTGGTGGTATTTGATCATCTCTGCGGTTTTTATTTTTTGCGCCATAAACAAAAATAGAGCGACTATTTTGAAAAAAAAAACAATATTGTTTACATTTTGCTATAATAAATATCACCAAAAAATATCTAAAAAAAAAATTTTTTTCCTCAGTTTAGGCCGATACGTATTCTTCTACATATTTTTCATTAAAAAAAATCGCAATTAGCATTTGATTGGTTTGCGCAAAATTTATAGCGTTTACAAACCAAGGGGTAGTTTTATGGCAATTTGTATTAATATTTTTTTTTTTACTAGTAATGGCGGTAATCAGCATTTGTTTTCAGCACCGCGACATTATGGCGGACACATCGGACAATTTTGACACATTTTTGGGACCATTGGCATTTTTATAGCGATCAATGCTATAAAAATGCATTGGATTACTAGAAAAATGCCATTGGCAGTGAAGGGGTTAACACTAGGGGGCAGGGAAGGGGTTAAGTGTGTTCCTGGTGTGTTCTAACTGTATGGGGGGGGTGGGACTCACTAGGGGGAATCACTAGGGGGAATCGCTGATCTTCTGTTCATACATTGTATGAACAGAAAATCAGCGTTTCCCCCGCTGACAGGAACGAGAGCTGTGTGTTTACACACAAAGCTCCCGTTCCCTGCTCTGTAACGAACGAGCGCGTGTGCCCGGCGGCGATTGCGCCCGCCGGGCACGTGCGGGACTCAGGGGACGAGCGCCCCCTAGCGGCCGCAAAAGATAGGACGTAGAGCTACGTGCTCCCGCGTAGCAGTGCCACCGTCCCGCCGTATAACTGCGGTGGGCGGTTGGCAAGCAGTTAATTTTATGTTAATGTAGACAGACTTGGGACAGGCTCACTAAGATGGTTTAATAAACCTGGCAGTCAGCCGTAACACCTACTCCCAAAAAACGTCCATTCTTTTATAGGCATACTGTGTGAATGGGAGCACTTAACAAATTTATAGTGGGGTTTTCTCAAATTTGACTGTAGAAGTAGAAATGCACTTAAAAGCTAAACCATTAAAAGAACTGGTCTTGTATGTGTCCCCTTTTGAAGTTTTCGTCAGGCAGTCTGTTGTGTGTGGACCTGTTGGGTCCCTTCCACAGCTTTGCACACACATAGGTGTGCGCAGCCTATTGCATTAGGGTGTGCACCCCAAAGCTCAAACACACTACCGATCACTTACAATGTTCATTCATAAAGGGAAGGGGTCAGTAAATTACTTATTTACCAACCCCTTCCTCCACTTATCCTAAAACATTACTGCAGCAACAGCCGGCGGGAGAGGAGAGGAGGGAAACCGGTAGCGCTGTGGGGGGAAAGAGGGGGGCACCAGGACAGTAGGGAAAATCTGTGCTGCACAGGGTAATTAGGGTGTGCCTGCCCCTGTAAAGTGCTGCGTAAACAGTCGGCCCTATATAAATTCTGTAATATAATAATAATAATAATTGCTGGAATGAAATTTAACTTGAAATATAGTTCTGTTTTAATCTGCAGTATTCAACAATACATTTTAAAAGGTGTGCAGTGTGTGCTACCTTTGCTCTTATATAGATATATCAATTGATACCCTTTATCTATCTATCCATCTATCTATCTATCTATCTATCTATCTATCTATCTATCTATCTATGGGCCAGATTCAGCAACACTTGCGCTGGAGTATTTCGATATGCGCCGCGTAACTGTGAAGATGCGCTGTCGTTTCTATGTGCCCGTACCCACCAAACTAGATGCGCCTAATAACGGGCCATTTGCGACCGGCGGAACGTTCCGACCCCAGAGTATCGTCATCGCTTAATTTCGCTTGGCGCATCAGTCGCGCCTATTGATTTCCCCTGCAAATATGCAAATGAGGGATTTTTCCCAATTCACGAACGGATTAGCACCATACGCTGGCTACATGCGCCGCGCGTATCTCGTCCGTCCGGCGCAAAGTTATTTCTACAAAAGGCTGCTTTATCTTTACTCCAGATGGCCACAGGTCAGCAGGAGAGCAGCTACAGCAGCGTTACCGACGATAAGAGCTAGCTGAGCACCCCCACTTGCAGGACAACACCTCTGTCCATGCTTGTCTGTCAAATTTTACAGCCATGGAGGAAGACATCATAGGTCTCCATAGCCGAGATGACGGCTGACAGCTCCTGGCCATTAAAGTTCAGCTTTCTCCTGTGTGTTTGCGGGGAACGGGAGCAGCCATCTCAGAACAAAAGTAACATCACTGCGGGGAGGGGGAGCAGGATATACTTTAAACGCCCAACGGAAGGCATTGCGCTGACGTTTCCCGTGCAGTGGTGCCGACGGAAGTTGTGAGCATGCGCACAAAGGGGGCGAGTGGAGCCTCACTCACTGCGCATGCTCCGTGGTTGATGCGCTGAACGTAAGCCTCTGCGCTGGGCTCCGCCCATCATTTACATATGATCACACCCACTTCCCCTTGCGTCGGGTTACGCCAGCGCATTATCGTTACTCTGGCGCAAGTTTACGCGCAACTGCTATGTGAATAACAGTACTTGCGCTGAAAGGGTCGTCAGAGTAACGTAAATGAGAAGCGTTACTCTGGAGCAAAGATGCTCTCATCTACCTGAATCTGGCCCTATCTATCTATCTATCTATCTATCTATCTATCTATCTATCTATCTATCTATCTATCTATCTATCTATCTTTCTATATCTGTTAATAGAAAAATGTTGAAAAGTATGGGTCAAATTTCATTGCTGGGGCTGCCAAGTGCCATCAGTCTTTATAAACTCCAATACTGTATAACTGATAATTATCCTGTTTGGCTATTTTTGAGGCATGCCAAATGCAGTCAGACTTGTTTAATATATGCTTCGCTTATCCAGATGCCAGGCTGTGTACAAGTTTTAAAGGGTGACCAGCCTTTCAGAAACATTGTATGTTATCTAGTTAGACTAAGGCTGTTAAAATCAGAATGAAATCTGGGTCTACACAGTTGCATTCAGCATACTTGGCAGTTGGTGTGCTATTCACTCTTACTGTCTAAACCTCTGAATTGTGCTTGTTCATGCATTTTCATATTGTGCATCTGAATACACATCATAGACAAGATCACTCAGATCACATTAAACATTAAGGATGTTGGAGAAGTGAGCAACACTTTAGCGTTTCCATTTGAAATATTCCTAAAGGGCATTTAATTTTAGGGCCAAAGCAGCTTGTATTTGAGATACTTCATATCACTATATGTAAGAACAGCAATCAGAATTTGTTTTGATATGTATTTATAAGTCCTCATGCACACTGGACGTTATGAAAACACCAGTAGCTTCAGCTGTAGAATGCTGCGTTTAAAACACAAGTTTTGCCGTGTCTTGCAGCATTTTTTTTTTTTTTTTTAAGCAAAACTACACTCCTATAAAAGCTTATGGCTCAAAAACGCTCATAAACACTGAATAGCTACATTGTTCAGCTTTTCAGAGTTACAGCATTTTTACAGCTGAAAAACTCCTCTTCAAACCCAATAGTTGTTTTTTTTGTTTTTAACCAGAAAACGCCCCTGCCAAAAAATGCTGCATGGACATATAGGACCACATGCTTTAGAGTTTACTGGCTGCAAAAAAAAACAACACTGGAAGCCAAAAACAGCAGCTGTAAAAACGTCCAGAGTGCACAAGGCCTAAAAGTTATATTTTTAATGGAGTTCTTTTTAGGTGTGAATGTTTCCTTACAATAGTCAAATGCAGCTTGTATTTTCATTAATTCCAAATGTTCTTTAGATTTTTATCAATGTAAATGGGTCCGTATCGAAACCATTATAATAATTTATAATTTTCATCAAACTTAAGGGGTAACTAAAGGAAAAAAAAATTATTTAAAATAACTAACATGTTATACTCCACTATGCAGTTGGTTTTGCACAGAGTGGCCCCGATCCTGGTCTTCTGGGGTCCCTCGGCGGGTGTCTCTGGTCCTCCCCGCAAGAACTCATTACAGTCATGCGAGAGAGTTTGCATGGTGATGGGTCCTTGCGGGCCATAGCCTCTCACTGTATCACTCGGTCCTGCCCCTCGGTGCACTGCGTCACTGGATGTGATTGACAGCAGCGCCAGCCAATGGCTGCACTGCTCTCAATCCATCCACTCTAGCCAATCAGTGGCCAGGCTGAGCGGCGAAGATGATCTCAGGACCGAGCGCGGAACTTTCGAGGGGTTAGGTAAGTATAACGGGGGCTCGGGGGGGGGGCAGCATCATCAGATGTTTTTTCACCTTAATGCCTTTAATCAAAATTTGCGAACAACAATAACGTTTTTTCACAAAAAATAAAAGATGAACTTACACCATCTTACCATCTTATTAAGCAGTATGTACCTTGGAGGTTTACATACATTTTTCTATTAATGATCTTGATTAAGATTTAAGGGTATATAATTTCCTAATCCCTTAGTGAAGCCTTGCAGCTTCACTGCCCGATTCCCTACTGCACACTCCGTCACTGGTCCCCGCTCTCTCCTGGGAACAGTGTTTCCTAGAAGACAGCAGGGGGGGTGGGGTGATGCACAAGCCTGGATTCCCTGAATCAGAACCTGGAAGTGGTGCAAATATCTCAGACAGGTATCTGCACCCCCCCTCCCCCTGAAAGGTGCCAAATGTGACACCGGAGGGGGGGAGGGATCCAAAAATTGGAGGTTAACTTTTTATGAGAACTTCCGCTTTAATATAAAAAAAAAAATTTTTGGATATTCCCTGGCATTAAAAAAATAACATATAATATTTTTTTCAGCCATTTTACACCCCTGCTTCCAATTTCAACAATACATAGATAGGTAGTTCCAAATGTTTTAAAGTGGATGTAAACCCAATTCATAAAATTTGAGTTGAGAACATAAATCTGCAGTATTTTGTTATCTCTTTTCAATGAGCCAAATCTTATAGCACTCTTCTGAATGGTTCCTCTGTTATCAGCCTGAGAACTCCTGACATATTTTTTTTACTTTTTAGACAAAATTAGCCTGAATCTTTTGTCAAAGGAGGTTGCTAAAATAGAGTAGCAGAGAGCAGCTCCAAATACAAAACAGCTCTGAGAGTCTCTGCCTATGATGAGAGGGGGTGTGTGTGCCTTTTTTTCCAATCAGCAATGTTAGCTATCTTGGCTGTATTGCCAGACATCACACTCTGTGTTAACTGGGAAGAAAAAATCTCTCAACCTTCTAAACAGTATATAAATGTGAAGACAGCAGATATACATATAAAACCTATGTAGGGAGATTTGGTTAATCTCTGTGTATCATCTGAGGCTGTTCACTTCACTGGGTTTATGGAGGGTTTAAGGAATGGTGGCTTCACTTACCTCCTGTGGGAAGCCTCTGTTAACATGGCCAAGTCTCATGTTTACTTAAATCGTTGAATAGGTACGGTAATTTCTTACTTGCCAAGGGCCCACACTATTTTCTGGATGAAGCAGGGAACTATAGCATAGAAAAATTTTAGTGTCCTGTGACCAGGCCCGTAGCTACAGGACAGGCAAAACAAACAATTGCTTCCCCTTCCCAGGCTGTATCGTGGCCAAGCTCCTTTTCCTTCCTCCTGGAGTCCTGTCAGTCCGGCTGGGTACCGGACGTGGTACAGGAGATTCAGTTTCCGGTTCCCGGCCAGAACTGACAGGAAGTACACACTGAGTGCTCACTTCCTTTTAGTCCAGCCGGGAACACAGGAAACTGAATCTCCTGTACCCTGCGGTACCCGGCCCCAGCACTATTTGATAGGGGACTGGGGACCCATAATGATAGAACACCGAACTAAGAGGAGGAAGAGGAGCTCAGCCACGCTACAGAAGCAGTCTACAGGGAAGAAGGGGAGGTGAGAATAGAGACTAGGGACTAGGGAGGGGGAGTAAGAACATGGGTGTAAAAAATTAGTGTAGCGCTAACGTAGGTTTTTTGTGCGGCGGGTGCTTGTGGGCCCCCATTTTGCTTGGGGCCCCCAAATTCCTTCAAACGACCCTGCCTGTGACATTACCAAGTGTTCAGTTCAGAGACTTCTTGCTTAGGAGCTTTAATACTGGTATTGTGTTTGTCATTGCTGTTCTTTTTGTGGTCCTAGTTTGCCTTCTGCTTCCTGCTATTTCTCTTTGTTCTGTTTGATATACAATTTAGCCTTTTTGATTGTCTGTGTTTATGGACAATATATTTGCTTCATTGTTAGGTTCCAACTGCCTATTAACTAGCCAGCTTTTATCAGTGAAACACCAAAGAAAAACTATGCAACTGAAGATAGGGAGCAACTTGTTGAGTATATTTCTCTGAAAGATTGGTGTTGCCTTTTGCAACCATTTGGTCACCATCTATATAGCTCATATATCCTCCAGAAACTGCAGTCTGGGCTTTCTCTGTCTGTTTTTCTTCTAGTGTATATTTTTCATATAATTTTTTCCAGTGGAGAGAAAGCTATCAACGTCAATGTCCTGTTTATCACAGTAAGACAATTTTGACACTTATATATTTTATTTTGTCCCTAGCCCTGTGTCTCCAGTACTTCTAAAACAAGTACTCAATTGGAAGACATACTGCTGAGCGATTGCCCTATAATATTTGCCATAACATGTTTCTCACCATCTCTGGTCTCATGTACTATGTATGCCACATATTTTTTCATTAGCCTATTGATTGCTTTGACGGTCTGTTTTCATTAAGGGCTGCACCTCTTATGAATTTTTGGTTAAGCTTAGCCTTGTTTACTGTTATATTTTTCTTTTCTTTTTTTCTTCTCCCTCCCTTCATGAGGATGTCCATAAATAAAGTAGGAATAACGACTTATATGTATGTATATAGTTCTAGGAAGTGTATGGATGAAAGATTTGTTTGTGGCCTTTGGTGCTATTTTACTACTGGTTATATCTGTAGGATGTATTCAACCAAATGCTAATTGTATTGATTAATGATCTTTATGTTTTATTTTCTCTTTCCAGTCCAAGATTGCGAGTGTCCTTCATTGTATTCTCAACTCAAGCAAAGATGATTATGCCTTTAACAGGTGACAGGTAAATATCTGATACAATATGTGTTTTGATAAAAGCAGACATCATACATTGTTTGTGCAAAATGAAACACATTTCATATTCAAATATATCTGGAAAATGTTTTCCTTATATTGCCATTATATATATATATATATATAATGTGTTTGTCTTCATGCTTTAGTTAATATGTATACAAAATAGGGCTGAATATGCCTTGGCTGATCCTATCTCATCCAGTAGACCCAAACGGACACTCTAGTAAGACCGGAGTCATTAGTCATTCAATAGTAAACTTAGGGGGCAATAATAAGTGCATTGAATGGCAGAAACAGGTCAACATTTACAAGGATTTTCGGTATGCTGGAACATTTGTGAATGATTTGTAAGAAGAGAGAAAGAAAGTAATAATTGTGCTGTGCTTTAAATCTATTGGATTGATCCAAAGGGGACATTTTCTCATTCAGGGATAACATTTGAACAAATACTTTTAGAGCGTACTGTGACAGCGTATGAGGAAAGCACTGCCGATAACCACCAATTCTGTTTACACAGTGATCAACTTTACTTGGAAACAGCTGATCACATGGTAAAGAGCTGCTGTGATTGTACACAGTGATCACAGAGCACTAAGCTACGAGTAAGCATTGCACGATGTGAAACATGTCAGCCTTTTCCCTTTTCCCTTTGCCCACTTCTTCTTTTTTGACTGCATCAACTTTGGTTGTTTTTCCAATTGATTTTTTGTTTATTATGTTCTGAATAAAGACATCGTTTTTTGAGGAGAGTGTCCAGGATTTTTCTTCCATCCCATGCGATTGTGCACAGCCAGCACCCTCTTGGTTCGTTGGGACGGAAGAAACGGGGATTCATTTTTAAGTTTTTCAGAGCGGTATACTTTTCTTTGATCACAGAGCATAGCGTATTCTGGATGCCCTCCCAGAACAACAAAGCTGCGCTGTACCCAGAGGTGTATTTAGGTTTTATGCTGCCCTAGGCCTGACTAACTTGCGCACCCCCTAATTTAAATATGACCCACCCCTTACTGTCAAAGCCACATCCCTGTCATATTCATGGGAAGAGGACAGAGGAATGCTGTGGGTGAAGGACAGAGGGATGCCCTGGGAGGAGGACAGAGGGTTGCCGTGGGTGACGGACAGAGGGACGCTGTGGGAAGAGGAGAGAGGGATGTCGTGGGAAGAGGACAGAGGGCTGCCCCCCACAAAGTGCCGCCCTAGGCCTGGGCCTTGTTGGCCTAGGCCAGAATACATCCCTGGCTGTACCCATCTTGCGGCTATAGGTGTACGTTTATCAAACGGTGATAATTTATCTAATTTCAGTTCTCAGCAGTTCTCAGAGAAAAATCTTCTCCTCTGGCACCCTGTTTATGAAGCAGAGAACATTTGTTCTCAGAAGGAGAATAGATGAGAAGTTTTTCCTCTGAGAACACCTGAGATCTGAGTAGAAGAGGGAGGGGCAGCCTGTAATCTCCTGAGAAAATTGTGTGATTACAGAGCAGCCGAGTTTTAAAAGTGAAACCAAAGTTAAAAAAGCTGTGTTATTACATGAAAATAATAAGCGCTTTTTTAACTCTGTTTTTTTTTACACACATTTTGGCACATTCTTTAAATGTGTGTTTTGGTCCTTTTTATTTATGCATATTTTGGCTTTTTTTTTAAACATGGCATATTTTTTTAACACATATCTGGCCGTAGGTTTTTTTATTGTGCATTTTTTAAACACACATTTTGGCCCTTTAGCACACATTTTGGCACAGGTTATTTTTAGATCCATTTTGGTGTGGTTTGTAATGCACACTTTAAAGCTTTTTTTTAGCATATAGTTTGAAACCTTTTTAATGTGCACTTTGAGTTGCTTTTTATGCGTATTTTGGCAAACCGCACATTTGCTAGTCACTTTTGGGATGCCATTAACAATTTTGCATGTGTTTCTGGAACGCACTCCAAAACACAGGTAAAGAAATGAGTCAAAATACAAAAAATTAGCTAAAATTCATTTTAAAAAACAAGCCAAAATGTTTGTCCAAAAAAAGCAGCAAAAAGGTGTATCAAAAACAGTACCAAAATGCACATAAAAAAGGCCCAAAAAGCCAAATTACATTTTTGGGGGCATGGAGCATGATGCATTTTTTCAATGCATTTTGGCAAGTTGTTAGAGTATTTGTCAAATGACAAAATGTGTGGCAAAATGCATGTTTGCTAACTGAATTTGGGGTGCCATTAACAATGAATGGCGCCCAAAAACGCATTGCGTATTTTGACAGAATTTTAGAGCAATTTGGAATTGTATAAAGAATTGCACAATTCTGTATTGCTCAGATGTGAATGGGTCCTAAGAGAAAATACATTATAACTATACTGTGTATGTGTGTAATACAATATATATATATATATATATATATATATATATATATATATATATATATATATATATCACATCTTCTATACATACATAAACATATATAGTTATTATTTATATCAATCTTTAAGCTTGTTTTTGCTAAAATTAAGAGGAAAGAAACTTACTTCTTCACATCACAGCAGCTTCTCACCCATATTCTCAACCTCTGAGCTGGAGAATCTGGGACTGAGATATTTTACTGAGATAGCCAGTGAGATCCTCAGATCTCACCTTCATAAACTGGTCATCTGTGTAAAAGTGAATGAGAGAAGGGTGTGTCTTGAGATGAGAAGTGAAAAACATGTTCTCCACTCCTCATATCACTTTCATAAACTGGCAAACCTGAGAAATAAGCCATGATCATCAGGATCTCAGGTCTTCTCAGTTTGATAAACGTACACCATAGTGCAGGTCTAAAGTGGGTAAAGGCTCTTTTGACAGCGTAAGAATAATTAGGGTTAGTGTACATTAGTCTCTGGAACAGAAGCAATTTAAATTCAGAATGCTCTCAGGTGCTTTTATTCAAATGGCATGCATTTGAACTTGATAGAGAAGAACATAGAATTAAAGCGTACTTTAACCAAGTGTGTGTGTGGGATTACATATGAGTATTTTATAATCATAATTCCTATCATTTTCATGTACATCTTCCATCTGGTTGATCCTGCCAGTCACCTTGTTCCTAACTCACCACATAAAGCACAGACGTTGATCCTTTTTGCGTTGTAAGTTTTCATTTTTTGGCAGCCTATTGAGAGGTACAGGACACTGAGCAGACACACAGCATGCCTGTATTGGGTATTTTGTGCAGCTACCACACCTCCAACCATAAACATGCTGCCTCTGACACACACCCCCTTCCAATCACAGCCTGCCTTTAGATCACACCCCTTGCTCAAGCACAGCCTGTATCTTGCCTCAGGCCTATCAGACTATGGAACACAGGCACATTGTGTGTTTGCACAGTGCCCTGTAACCCCACCCTCCAATATCAGGAAGAAGAGATGCATGGTTACATGACATTAACTTTGTAAAAAAGGTAAGAAAGATCATTCCTGAAATTAATATAGCATGTTCACAACCACTTTAAAGTGGAACTAAAGGCAAATTTATAAAGGCATATGATGCAGTTTTTCACTAGAATCAACATAGGACTTTTTAGTCTGCTTTGTGACATAATTGTATTGCCTGTTGATCCTTACAGTACACCTATTATGAGGAACCCAGAAAAGGTAAAACAGCCGGGTCAATTCTAGTGACCGACAGCATCATATACAGTATGCCATGTTTTATTTTTCCCATAGTTCCACTTTAAGATTAGAAATGATCTGCATTAATGAGTGGAATGCCGCTGACATCGTAAAAAGGGAGAGGCAAATCTAAAGAACGTTCAGAAGTGCAAGGGTAGAAGCAAAGATGCATAGAGCAGGCACAAACACAGAGGCAGACTAAAATCACAATAAAAGGGATCAGATCTCTATCAGACATATTGGAACATTGTGAAAACCGTGTACAGTGTTACATCATTCCTACCTCATAAAAAACTAAAAAACTATTACTGGTGTTTATGCTGAGACATCTGGCTGAAACCATCAGGAGCGTAACTTTTTTATGTGAATGTTGAGAACACAGCCAACCATTAGCTTGTAAGGCCACAGAAGCTGTTAACAAATAATAACAAATAATATATAATATATATAGGACCAGATTCATCAAGAGTTACGACGGCGTATCTCGAGATACGCCGCGTAACTTCTAAAATGTGCCGGCGTACCTTTTTTCTGTATTCAGAAAACAAGATACGCGGGGATTGAGCTAAGATACGAACGGCGTAATTGTATTACGCCGTCATACCTTAGTTGCATATTTACGCTGGACGCTAGGTGGCGATTCCGTCGATTTAAGCGTCAAATATGTAAATTAGCTAGATACGCAGATTCACGAACGTACGCCCGGCCGTCGCAGTAAGATACGCCATTTACGTAAGGCCTTTTTCAGGCGTAAAGTTATTCCAACAAAAAGATGGCGCAGCCAATGTTAAGTATTAACGTCGGGACCGCAACAACATTTTTAAATTTTACGTTGTTTGCGTAAGCCGATTCAGAATGGGGCTGGGCGTAAGTTACGTTCAGGTCGTTTTCATTGACTATTTGCAGCGTGATTTGGAGCATGCGCACTGGGATACGTCCACGGCCGGCACATGCGCAGTTCGTTCGGCGCGTCATTTACGCCGGGTCACCGTTCCTTTCAATACAACACGCCCCCTACCTGCTAATTTGAATTGCACGTGGATACGCCGGCCCATTTACGCTACGCCAACGCAACTTACGGCACAAGTGCTTTGTGAATACAGCACTTGCCTGTAAAAGTTGCGGAGGCGTAACGTAAATAGGATACGTTACGCCCGCACAAAGATACGCGCTCCTACGTGAATCTGGCCCATAATATGTAATATGGGATCCCTGTTTAGCATTAGAATTATTATAGATAACTGTCAAAAGTTCACACACAGACATTTACACACTCCTGAGTCTGGAGGAAGTCTGCTATTGGACGAAACGACGTAGGGAGGAACGGCGTGCTGACGTCACTTTTGTTTTTACCCTCACGACCATCCGGAAGGACGGGCGGATTGTGAGAGCCGGCCGGCTTATTACTTTTATGCTCCTAAAGATTCGACACTTGTAAGTGCAAATTAATTTTTCTTATTAAAATCTACTCAAACGGTACTACTCTATGTTGGCATCCCTTTTCTTTTATTCATGGGCTATACATTGGGAGTTATTGCTTTCTGAGACACAGCCGCTTTGAGACTGAAATTGGACATCCACCTGGATACTTGCTTAAACAACCTAGCCTGATGTAAATACCCATATACAGCCATTCACTTGTAATGAACAGTCACTTTGTCGGGTGCAGGTAAGACTCAAGAATGTATAAACGTCAAGTGCATGAGGCCTTACAGTCACAGTGCAGCTGTAACGGACCTTGCAGGACCAGCATGCTCTTCATATTTCCCAGCTTGCTCTTCCTTTCTGCATTACCATTCTGCATGTTATGTACCATGACAGACTGAGGTAAACAGCCCTCATTACACAGGAGTTCAGGTCCACTCTCCAATACAACATATTCACACAGGGGAGGTTCGAGTATTGGTCTTTAAGGTACAGAAGGTTGTCAGATTAACCTTTCCAGTGTTTACAATGACTTAGGATCAGAAATGTGCCCAGTGCCCTGCATTCTACACAAGGGGCTGGTTCACACCAGTCCATTTCTATTCTGCATCAGAAATACATGTACAGTGTTTACCATGGATTCCAATGGCTTTAGTTCACACCAGTGCAGAGCGTTCCAGTGCAACAAAAGTAGAATATGTTGCAATTTTTTCTGTATGGAACACATACAAAATGCGGCAAAAACAACAAAAATGCACCGGATTTCACATGTCCTCAATTGTCCTCAAGTTAGATGAAGGTAAACAAACACACTGGAATGCATAGAAAATGCATCAAAAACATGCATGCACACATCTGGAATGCAGAAATTGTGGTATGAATAGGTCCTTGAAGCCCAACTCCAGGCAAACAAAAGTTTTCATATGCCTGTCTTTGTCTGGGAGAGAGGAAAAAGGAGATTACTTTACCTAATATCCTGCGGGCCACAGACTCGATAGACTAGGAACATTCCATCGCTGGACCACAGGAAGAACTGTTCTCTGGTGGAATAAATGATCAGGTGAGTAAAAGCTTTCTCTTCACCCCTTGGCAAAGCAAGCAGTTGACGCATGCAGTAGGGGCACAGCCCCACTGCATTAGAAAACGTTTATTTTGCCAAGAGTTGGGCTTTAAGAGATTGGAGCCGGTTACCAGTCGCAAAAACAGTCAAAAAAGTAAGAACATTTACCATATAATTTCTGAATATATAATATATTTATGACCTAATACTGAAAGCTCCGGCTGTCCATCTGTTGAGGAACATCAAGCCCATGCAAGCTGGTGTTCGTAGTTCAAAAATTGTTGGAGAGTCAGAGCCTGGTTGCCATTCCTATTTAGCCTTCACTTGGCAATGTATATGGATATTATTTGATAAGTTCAAATTGCAAATGAAAAAATTACAATAATAAAAAACAGCAGACACAAAAAAAAAATCCAGGGCCAATCCAAATAAAAGTACCAGGTTACTGAGATTTTGTAAAAAGCAACACCCCTGTTCCTGTTATAAGGGGATATAACCCCTGTCAGTTTTGTTTTACCATCTATGTTGCATTGGGGAGATTTACATTCACTTCCTCTCTCACAGATAAAACAGAAAGTGAGCAGAAATCATTGCAAATTAAGGCAATCCCTATGGGGACACCCAGGCCATTGAAACTAGTGTCCCTATTGGAAAATGTCCCTTCTGTTACTTTTGTGGAGACAACCCAAAATGTGGGATTTTCTTTTACTTTCCCTTTCAATGATAATTAGGTAAACAGGACAGATAGGTAGAGAAGGTGAACCTCCCTGATGAAGGCACAAACAGAAATAAAAATCTGATAGGTGTTCTAATCCATCTCCACACTGTCCAAGACAAAAAAAAAGTTTTGTCTTTAGTTAGACTTTAAAGAAGATGTGCAAAAACAGTGTAGCACTGGACAGCATATACCACATAAGTATCTAAAGTACCTGGTGTAAACAGTGATAATCTATAAATAATAACAATCAATATGTGAATACACAAAAGCTATGAATGCATAGGTTGTTATAACACTGTACCAATCAATATGGCACAGAGCATAAAGTACTTATAAATATCAACAGATAAATAAACAGTGTAAAAATAAAGTGACCAATTCAGCATATGAGGTGCAAAACAAATTCCACAGAATAAAGCTGGGAGTTATTAGCCCCTTCCAATGCAGGTGATGAAAAAATGCAAACAATGAAAGTCCAATTAGGAAATCCACAGGTGAGAAAGGAGGGAGATTTCAGACATCAGTGGCCCAACACCAGTAGAAATAAAGGCTTACCAGAAAGCCTGTGACTATCCCTTTCAGGAGTAGTCTAAACAGGCATAGCAGGAAATTCTGATCCTTTGGGGTGTCAGGAACGAATCCGGGTCTCTCCACAGATTAGTGGGTGGAATCCACAGCTCCTCATGGGGTTAACCACTGCTTCCAAATGGAACTTGCATACAGTAGATGTATGTGAGCGTGTGTTTATCAAACACCATGTGGGGAAAAAGTAAGGGACAATCCCATAGTGTAGGCGTAAAAAATGAGAGGGTTTATTTAAAAAAAAAAAATAATTCAAAAATTTTGAAACAGCTTAAAATACTTTCATTCATAGAGAGTAATACAAAAGTCCTTGCAAGGATAAAAAGCTCCGTATGAATATCAGACCGCCTAAGGCCGTTAGCATATTCGCAATGCGAGTGTGTCTGCCCGACGATCGTTTCGTCGTAATGACATCATCAGGGGCACACGTACGCCATTGCACACACGCTATTTATACAGCCCAGAGGAAGAGTAGGACAAAACCATTGAGTAGAGGCGGGGATAGAACGGAGCATATGATAGACTGATATAACCACTATATTGTGAATGGAAATCACCATGCCATCTTGTGGTTAAAAAAGCGTATTACCACTCAAAGAATAATAGGCTGATATGATCACTCAAATTTGAATGGAAATCATTATGCCATCTTGCGGTGAAAAAAGCGTATTGCTGCTCAAAGGGAAGCAATAGGAATAATAGGCTAATATGACCACTCAATTATAAATGGAAATCATTATGCCATCTTGTGGTGAAAAAGGCGTATTGCCGCTCCATGAAAAGCAATAAGCCAAAAATTCCCTGAATAGGAATATTCCTTGTTATGGAATTCAACTTTTTAACCTTAATGATTTCAGCATTGGTGTGAATATTTAATACTCATTGTTGAGCAAAATATAAACATAAAAACATGACACCTATAAGACTAAAAAATGCATTAAAAAGGGGGTGTGAATAAACACAAGATGCCATGGAGATTAAATATCCTGCACAGAATGCAATGGAGAATCAATGACGCTAGTGCCACATAGTGGTAAAGTACAATAAAGGCTATAGAATAATGAAAAACATTAGTAAAGTGCAAATGTAAAAGGAAAAAATAAGAGGACGGGCAATGGAATAATCATTAGGGAATGGGGTTTATTAATGTTGTTAATAAAACAGTTGATGTCCCACTCAACGTTGAGTCCCCCAGGTACATGGCAGCCCAACTTGTGTATCCAATTAGTCTCGGCCCTGGAGATTGTTCTTTTGCTATTACTACCTCTCCAATGGGGAACATATTTCTCCAAGGCTATGAAGACAGTCCCATTGGGGTTCTTGTTGTGTTTTAGGTCATAGTGTTTGGACACACTATGTTTGTAAAATCCTGCCAGGATATTGGTGATGTGTTCCCCCCATCTGACCTGCAGTTTGCCTGTGGTGCATCAGAACTCTCGGATTAGTGGTTAGGAGTGGGCCCAGAATCCTGTCATTTTTAATAACTGGCCAATGTTTTTTAATTATTATTTTAATGGCCCAATGTTGGCTTGAGAAGGTTGTTATGAAAGCCAGGCCGAAGTCTTCCCTAATAATGGCCTCTGGTGGTTTATCAGCCAGGAGACTACGGCGATCTCTCTGACCCACTTCTCTGATGATAAGATCAAGGTTTGCCCCATCATAGCCTTTAGCTAGGAATCTGGATTTTAGAATCTCGTCTGAGACGCAGAAGTTGACCCTTAGGGACCGCTTTCAACCAAGAAGGATGATGGCATGAGTCAAGTGGTATGTAACCATTTCTATCCGTTGGTTTAAAGAATGTCGACGTGACAATCCTACCCTCAACGATAGAAATATCTAGATCCAGGAAGTGAATCTTGCTAGAGCTTTTATCATGGGTCAGGACAATACCCCTAGCGTTGGAATTAAGGGTGGAGATGAATGAGTCAACCGAGTCCTCATCGCCATCCCAAATGCATAACACGTCATCAATAAATCTTCTCCAGAAGATGAGATTTGGTGATCTATCAAGGAGTATAGTGTCCTCCTCCCACTTAGACATGAAGAGGTTGGCCATGCTGGGGGAACATTTTGCCCCCATGGCCACACCCCTAATTTGTCTGTAGTGGGTACCATTATGCCAGAAGTGGTTATGCTCCATAGCAAAATCAAGTAGCTCCATCACAAATCTACAATGTGTGTTAGTTAAAGGAGAATTCTGTGACAAAAAAGAAGAAGATTGATTTGATTTGATTTGATTTTAAGCTTGGTTAGGCGCCAAATTCCCACTGGGGGGTGAGCGTCTAAGCGCCGCTGGTTAGGTGTTACCTAGAATCAATCCACAGTAATAAAAAAGAAAAAGAAAAAAGATGACAGAGACTAAAAAGAAAAATATCCAGTTCTTAGGTAAACAAAAGAAAAAGGCCTAGGAGCTTCAAAGAATATGATAAGGAAAAAGAAACAAGGAAATCTATAGAAAGAGTACATAACATCATTGGTATCTGAGTAGTCAGGGCCATTCCAGGGGCATAATCACTAAAATGGCATGACTGACCCCATCAATGAAGGAGCGGAGTGTATGGGGAAAAAAATAAATAAAAAAAAAATAACACTCAATCTATCCATAAGCCTGGACAAATAGCCTCCCTCAAGTTGTAAACCCGATTTTTTTTTCAAAGCCAGCAACCATAAATACTGCAGCTGTTGACTTTTCAAAGATGGACACTTACCTGTCCAGCGCACCCGCGATGTCAGCAGACGAGGCTGAGCAATCGCTCGGTCCTCAGATGCTTCTGCCGCCATCCACGGTAAGGGAATCAGGAAGTGAAGCCTTGCGGCTTCACCGCCCGGGTTCCTTACTGCGCATGCTCTTGCCTGGGAACAGTGTTTCCCAGAAGACAGCGGGGAGGGGGGGTGTGTGTGACGTGAAGGGGTCGGACTTCCACGGGAGTCAGAACCCGGAAATGGTGCAAATACCTGTTTTATACAGGTATCTGCACCCCCTCCCCCTGAAAGGTGCCAAATGTGACACCGGAGGGAGGGAGGGTTCCAAAAAGCGGAGGTTCACTTTTTGTGTGAACCTCCGCTTCAAGACTGCACCACCGTTAATTTAAATGTAGATCTCTTTCACCCCTAACAGGCAAAGTACAAGTTCATGCTTGCTTGAGATTGTAAGCATTTATCAGCACACCCTAGCAACTCTGTGTGTGTGGGGTGGCATAAATCATGTAGAATTCCAGTCTGACTGGCTGCTTTGGGTTACAATTTACCACATTTTTCAGGTCTTGGGAGTGTTAGTTCTGTATGACATTTCATTTTGAATTGTGATCTGTCCTAACATATGAATTTGCATACACCTTTCCATTGTATTAAGTTTTGATTAGAGAAGAGGAATATATATTTTTTGGTCATTTATTTCCCAATGTAACTTAAGTAAATAGGAAAGTCCCAAATATGCATACTAATGCATAAGCATTGTGGTTACATTGTAACAGGAACTGAATGACTTAACTGCAGGATTTATCACTAGACATCACCCCTAAACCCTGGCAGACTCACATGCAGCCACAGAACCCAGTATTAAGGCAAGCAATGGGACCAATAAATGCATGCCAATGCTTATTTAAAATGGCAGCTTGGAATGCAATGGTCAAAAGTACTTGTGGTATTTATGATAATGAAATCAAAGTTGGACTATGGGGGTTATTTACAAAAAGGCAAATCCACTTTGCACTACAAGTGCAAAGTGCACTTGAAATTGCACTCAAAGTAGACTTGGAAGTTGGAAGTGCAGCCGCTGTAAATCTGAGAGGTAGATCTGAAATGAGGGGAAGCTCTGTTGGTTTTATCAAACAATCATGTGCAAGCTGAAATGCTGTTTTTTATTTCCCTTGCATGTCCCCCTCGGTTCTACAGTGACACAAAAAAAAATCCAACGACAGTCCAAATACAAGTACCAGGTTACTGAGATTTTGCAAAAAGCAACACCCCTGTTCCTGTTATAAAGGGTTATAACCCCTGTCAGTTTTGTTTTACCATCTATGTCCCATTGGGGAGTTTTACCTTCACTTCCTCTCTCACAGACAAAACAGGAAGTGAGCAGAAATCACTGCAAATTAAGGGATCCCTATGGGAACACCCAGGCCATTGAAACTACAGTAGTGTCCCTATTGGAAAATGTCCCTTCTGTTACTTTTGTGGAGACAACCCAAAATGTGGGTTTTTCTTTTACTTTCCCTTTTAGTGCCTGATACATTTGCAATGTGATTTAGGTCTTGTAACGGCTACCCATGTAGGGAGAGGGTATCAGCCGCTGACGACGTCCTTTTCCCTGGCAAGTTGCTATATAAGTAAGTCCAGTATAAGCCCATCCACGAGATCCAGAGGGAGAGTTAGGTCCAGTTGTAAGAGGCACAGAATAAATCCCATTGCATTCCCTTTCATAAACGAGACAGGCTACGTTTGAAGGGTCCAGTAGACTAACTTTAATGGTACATTTCTTGGTTTATATCTTAGTTACAAACTTGTGAATAATCAAGGAACAATGGAACTCTCCGCCCCCTCCCTCCACAGGGGGGGCCTCAAGTTAGACACACTGTCACCAGGCTAAAGAAGCCACATTCCTTTCTCAAATACAATTCAATCACAGATAATCCCCTCCGTAGCTAAACATTTCGGCTCCGCAAAGCCTGACAGTTCTTCTGAACATAAGTGACATGCTATTTCAATACAACTGGCCGGATACTGCTAATTTGGAATACAATATACAATCTCTTAAGGATAGACACAGGTCTTTCACACACACAATAGATCAATTAACCTTTGGGAATAGAGAGGTGAATTAGCATACTAAAGAGAGGTTTCCAGAGACAGGCTGATTCAGTTCTAATCTACATCTTTACAGACAGAGGATGTTCACACCTCATAATATACCACTGCATGATTATTATAGATGTACAGGCAGAATACATAGTTCCGTTACAGGTCTGTTTACCATGTGTCCATGCTGTATGCATATTGACTTGTACAAAATAATAAAATGCAGATAAAATTAAATAGAAGAACACCTGCTGTACATTCAAAAAAGTTTAGTGAGAGCAACAGTGAATGCAATACACCATACAGTCATAATGTAAAAACAGTATTTCAGATATTTTAAACGTGCCATGTGAGACAAACATCATTAATATCAACCTTCAGGGCCTTTTTTTTTGACTTTGTGGTAACTCAAAGTGCTCTTTGGGTCATTTAGGTGTCACCTTCACAGCCCCTAGCCTCAGTGATGCCTTTAAAGGAGGACTATGGCCAGCAGCAAAGAAAGTTATACAACAAAATACATCCTGTTGTCTTCTCTGACTAATGCCACGTGGTTAGAATTTTTGTTGTTTTTTCAAACGTTTCTCTACCAGGAAGTGCTCGGTTAAGTGGTTTCAGATGTATGAAAGCATTATTTGCAGCTATTGTAGTAATTTAACTACAAAAATAGAATAATAATTGTAAATAATTGACATTGTATTTTCAATCTGTAGTAACTTAACAATTTCCCCCCTCTCACATCCGTTCACCCCCTATGGACTAGAGCATTTTTTACATTTCTGCTATGGACCTTTTTATTCAGCAATAGCTGTATCATTACTAAAGATAAAAAGGTAATACATAGATTGTTTTTTTGTTTTGTTTTTTTAAGGAAAAACAGGTTTTCTTTTAAATTTTTTTCGCAATCCTTAAACAATAAGACACAGCAAAACAAAACAAAACAAAACAAAACACACTGTTTCTTTTTTTTTTGTAAGTTTAAAAATAGTGTTACTGCACATAAAATGTGCACATTTTATTTTGCAATATGTCCTGTTTAAAATTACACAAACTGAGGATTCTGGTACAAAGCATTGCAATGTTATTTACAAATTAAATAAAGTAGTTTCTTTTTTTGTGCTTTCTTTTTTTTTTTATAATTTTTATTGAAAGTTTGCAATAGTACCAGACAAAAAAGTCCAGAACAAATTTGTATACAACAGACACTGACCATTATAATGTGACAGTACAGTTCACCCAATAACAATGGATTGTCTAGTGGTTTCCATCCCCCTTCAACTCCCGCACCCCATCCGGGATCATGCTGTGCAGGAAATAACCAGGTTGGGTCACCCACAGAGTAAAACAAAAAAAAAACAATAAGTGCTTCAAGAAAATCAGCAAAGATGTGGAGTCCAGGTACTAGTGGAACAGATTTCTGGACCATCAATGCTACAAGCTGTAAGAATAAGCTACCCTGTGAGCCCAGGTAGAAGAGGAAATGCAATCCCACTCTGGCTCAAGTGATCTATATTGCGAAAACAAACAACAACTGAACCCCAGCTGAGGAAAAACATTTAAAATGTCTGTGGGGGTTCTTACCTGCACCAAGTGCAGGTGCAGTTCAAAATGAAGGAAGGAGAAAATAGAGAAAGAAGGAGGCAAGGGGGAGGAGAACAGTAGAGGAGAAGAGGGGTAGGAGATGAGGAAGTACACGGAAAGGCTAGTGGTCAAGGGGAGCACGTACATGGCATTGGGTAGGAAGGTGTCCTGCGTTCTCAATACCAGAATCAAAAAGGGACCCCGATATGTGCAGCCCAGGGTTGCCAGATGAGTTTATATTTGTCAACCGTGTCAAGGATGGTGTTGGAGATCTTTTCCTGGGACATTATCCATGATATTTTATGTTTAGTTAGTCGATAGGAAACCAACAGGGATTTCCAGACCCGGGCAATAGTCATTTTGGCGCCTAAAAGAATGAAGCGAATCAGAGTCTGAGTTGGTTTTGGGCTTTTAGGGTTTAGACTAGTGGTGCAACGGATGCTCACCGATCCGTGAACCGAACGGTCACCCCGTTCGGATCGGCACACTACGCGATCCGCGGAGCAATCCGGAGCCTCGGCCGTAGGAAAGTCCCCGGCTTCGACCTAGCTCCAGAGTGGCGGCCATCTTGCTCCACCCCAGTGGAGACAGTGTGCTTACCAGTGCACAGCGTGACACTCCTCACCCTCAGCGTCCTGACTACAGAGCCAGGACCACCGACTGCAGACATGTGGGGACAGTATCTGAGATCTGCAGCTGCCGGTAGGAGAGACACTATCACCCGGGGAGCATGGCTGTCTGTACTGAGCGGAGGAGGGGGACATCTGTGACACCAGAGGAGGGGGACACCACACCTGTGACACCAGAGGAGGGGGACACCACACCTGTGACACCAGAGGAGGGGGACACCACACCTGTGACACCAAAGGAGGGGAACACCACACCTGTGACACCAGAGGAGTGGGACACCACACCTGTGACACCAGAGAAGGGGGGAAACCACACCTGTGACACCAGAGGAGGGGGATGCCACACCTGTGACACCAGGGGGGGGGGATGCCACACCTGTGACACCAGAGGGGGGGACGCACACCTGTGACACCAGAGGGGGGACGCACACCTGTGACACCAGAGGGGGGACGCACACCTGTGACACCAGAGGGGGGACGCACACCTGTGATACCAGAGGGGGGACGCACACCTGTGACACCAGAGGGGGGGATGCACACCTGTGACACCAGAGGGGACACACACACACCTGTGACACCAGAGGAGGGGGGGACACCACACATGTGACACCAGAGGAGGGGGGGACACAACACATGTGACACCAGAGGAGGGGGGGACACCACACCTGTGACACCAGAGGAGGGGGGGACACCACACCTGTGACACCAGAGGAGGGGGGACACCACACCTATGAAACCAGAGGAGGGGGGACACCACACCTGTGACACCAGAGGAGGGGAGGACACCACACCTGTGACACCAGAGGAGGGGGAACACCACACATGTGACACCAGAGAAGGGGGGGGGACCACACATGTGACACCAGAGGAGGGGGGGCACCACATCTGTGACACCAGAGGAGGGGGATGCCACACCTGTGACACCAGGGGGGGACGCCACACCTGTGGCACCAGAGGGGGGGACGCCACACCTGTGACACCAGAGGGGGGACGCCACACCTGTGACACCGGGGAAGATGCACACTTGTGACACCAGAGGTGGGGACACACACCTGTGACACTAGAGGAAGGGGGGACACACACCTGTGACACCAGAGGGAGGGGGGACACACACCTGTGACACCAGAGGGGAGGACACACACCTGTGACATGGGGGGGACCCCAGTGACACCAGAGTGAAGGGGGGGCCCCAGTGACACCAGAGTGGAGGAGACAGGAGGGGGGACACCAGCATAATGATAGTGATTAGGGGGCAAGCGGACATCTTGTTACACCCAACAGAGTTTTAGATGTCACAATTATTTTCAACACAAAGCGGCGCTTATGTGCTTAAATACAGTATTTGTAAATCTGACTGTTTACATTTTAAATTTTAAAAGCCACAGCAAACCTGCTGACCTTAAATGGTTGCTAATGTGACAGAACACCTCTGATTTTCACATTTAACTACAAAAGGCAAATCCACTTTGCACTACGAGTGCAAACTACAAGTGCAAAGTGCACTTGAAATTGCAACGAAAATGCACTTGGAAGTGCAGTCGCTGTAGATCTGAGCGAGACATGCAAGAAAAATAAAAAACAAAATTTTAGCTTGCACATGATTGGATAATAAAATCAGCAGCGCAACTTTACCTCTCAGATTTACAGTGACTGCACTTCCAAGTGTGCTTTCAGTGCAATTTCAAGTGCACTTTGCACTTGCAGTGCAAAGTGAATTTGCCTTTTGTAAATAACTCCCTATATATTAAATATGTAAAACAATTAACTAAAAACAAAAACAACAAATGTTTAACTGCTTGCCGACCAGCCGCCGTCATATGGCGGCAGGTCAGCTCGTTTGGTAATGGTATTTAGTATTTATTTATATTTGCAATTATTTCTAAGATAAAATTACATTTCGGGTATAATTTTTAAAAGAGATGTAGTAGCTGCCTGTAAAAAACACAAGGCCAAAAATGATGGATTCAGCAGATCAAGAGCAGACAAATAAATCAAACAGGATCAGCTAAAGTGCGTTCTAAATGAGAATAAATATGGTATTGAGTTTCACATGCCAAGACAAATAAGGCTTGCTTTAATGCACAGATATGGAGAGAAAATGTAATTATATAAGTAGGAGCAATTTGGTAACAGCTGATCATGTTCTATGAGAACCAGGACAAATGGTAACAAAATGCTGACGTTTGATTCGTTTTTCCAAAATGCAGTAATTTAAAAATTGCTTTAACTTAGTATTGCTATCTTTCCTACTTCTATGAGACTATTGAAAACATATTCATTACTTTGCGAATAAATCAGTCAATAAATGTGTACTTGTTACAAGATTAAAAAACTTTTTTTGCACTTTCATATTAGGTATAAAACACGAACAGCTATATGATTTTTTTTAGTGTACCACATCCCATAAATTGTATAAACCACAACATATAAAGAAATTGTAGGGACTTTTCACATGCTACAGTGATGATGATAACATATCATAAACATAATAATTTTATTCATACAAAATTTTTCTAAATATCATGGCCAATCATGGCCCAGTGTAAAATACACCAAGGTTACATGATATTTCTAGTTTGCGGATGTTTTTGTATATTGTACACCTCACTTACTTTCCCCCACACACCACAGACCATCAAATAGTTTCTCTAACATTTATCTCTGAGAATACCACTTCTCCTTAAAGCAGAGTTCCAGGCTTTTTTTTTTTTTAGTTTATTTAAAGTCAGTAGCTACAAAATTGGAGCTGCTGACTTTTAATAAACAGACACTCACCCACAGTCCAGTGTTGCAGCTGCACGGAGCCTCGCTCCTCTCCCCCTTCTCTCTGCAGTGCCGCCATTGAAACTGTGGGCACCCGGCAAAGACAGCTTGCAGCTTTACGGGCGGACTCGCACTGCGCATGCGCGAGTCATGCTGCGCTCTACGAGTGTACAATTGCCAATTGGCAAGAGGGGGCCACCTAGGGGGAGAGGAGGAGTCACCTAGGCAACCTGAAGTCAGAAGCAGCAAGTGGGACAGGAAGTCCCACTCAAAACTAGGCACCCCCCCAAAAAACAATAACATGTCAAAGGTGTCATGTAAGGGGGTGAGGAGTGCTTAAAGCGGAAGTTTCACTTTTGCAACTTTTAGTCAAAAGATAAAATTTGATACACTTTTAACATGTTTCCTAGAATTTGATGCCTGCTTCTTCAGGAGTTATACAACGGTTCTTCAAAAAGTTTCCACACTTTTTAAAACTCTTTTTAATAGTAACAGGTGCATAAACTTTTTGAAGACCCTTCGTAATCACATGCAGTTTCCACACTTTTTAAAACTCTTTTTAATAGTAACAGGTGCATAAACTTTTTGAAGACCCTTCATAATCACATGCAATGTTTCAGTGACCAGGGTGGCTGGTAGAGAATCAGGAGGAGACATCAAGGGGAACCCAAATGGCCAGAACTTATTTATTTCAAAGGAATATCTATCTCTACAAATATTTCTTATGGAGGCTTCTTCTGCTGATATTGACCATAACGATGAATCTGGTGTACCTGAACCCTCTGATGGGCAGTGTTCATAAGGTGGATATATTCATTGTTAACAATGTATCACTTTGGTAGACCCCCCCCCCCCCAGATGACAGAATCATAAAGCTCATGTGTCCATACAGGAATGGCAACAGATGGATTAATAGTATACTGTCAAATCCAGCATTATTATGGTATCCACATTTAGGCTGCCCCTATATACCACCACAGGGAAGATCATAGAGCAGTGTAATTGTATGTATTACCTGTTCGGATCTGTGATCACCCGAGTCTTAGTGACTCGGTGATCACAGGGGGCACCCGTGCAAAGGGGAGGATGTCTATTGACGGCCTCCCAGCAATTGGGGTCCACGCTGTGGCCATCATTCGGCTATAGTGCAGACGCCAAGTGGTTAAATTGTTGGGGAATGGAGTTAATATTAACTTAATATTTATGCAACATATGTTTGTATGAAAACAATAGTAAGGATATAGTAGACAAGAACATGCTTTAAGAACCTGATCATGGTACATTTATGTTTGCATTGGTATAGCAATTGTGACAGGAAGTCAGGTAAATATGTGGGTGTTGTCACAGACGGAAGATACATTTCTCCCTTGTTTAGACAATACACCAATTACTACCAGGTGTCGGCTGCAGAAATAGCCAGAAAGGTTAAGGGCATTGGAAAACTTTAGCTGTTCAGAATGAGGAGAATTATGCCACCATTGAGAAAGAGTGTTTGGCGGTGAAATGGGCTTTGGATTCTCTCCGGTACTCTCCCGTACTACCTCGTGGGTAGACAGTTTAAACTGGTGACGGATCATGGCCCATTGAAGTGGATGGCACAGAACAAGGAGACCAATAGGAGAATAAATAGGTGGTTCCTGGCCTCCGAGAATTTAGTTTTGTGGTAACGCATCGCCCCGGTGTTAAAATGGGGAATGCAGATGGGTTGTCTCGAGTGCATGCGTGCCTGGCAACCTGTGTCCCAACCCTAGGGTTGAAACAAGAGGGGGTGTATGTGACAGGAAGTCAGGTAAATCTGTGGGTGTTGTCACAGACGGGAGATACATTTCTGTCTTGTTTAGACAATTCACCAATTACTATTAGGTGTCGGCTGCAGAAATAGCCAGAAAGGTTTAGAGTGTTGGAAAACTTCAGCTGTTCAGAATGAAGCAAATTAGGGCCTCTATAAGTTATCCAAAGGATGACTACTGATTGCTGCATGCTGAGGCTTTTTGAGTTAAGGAGAGCAGTGAGAAAGACTTCTGAAGAGGTGAGGTGGTTGTTGATTTTTCTGTGTAATAGAAATTAAAAAAAATATTGTTTCTCTGCTGTATGACCAGCAGTGTCTGCCCAGCAGTAGGCTGTGCCAGACTTCATAGATAGGTTCCTGTGTGGTGAAGGTAGACGCCCCAAGTGGCCAGGGTTTATTTTATGTTTTGTTTTGTTTATGCTGTTTGGATGCTTGCACTTGTTTCCAGCAATATGGAAGAATAAACCAAACTCTTTGTTTTCAACCGTCTTCGGCTGCCTCTCTGTATAGTTCAGTGTGTAGTGAACCCATCCAGGGGGTCACACACCCCCGCTACCGAGCTAACCCCTTACACAATCTACAACCTTTGTCCTCCTTGGGTGATTTTCCTTCACTTCCTGTCCTGATGATGCAACAGGAAATGAAATGGAATCTCAAAGTTCTCATGTAAAATGTAGTCATACAAGCATGTGTCCCAAATGGCAGATTATCCCACAGTTCTTGTCTGGGGACAACTAAAACATTTTGGATTTTCTCCTCAGTGGGTACAGTGGGGTTGATTTACTAAAACTGGAGAGTGCAAAATCTGTCTCTGCATGGAAATCAGCTTCCATTTTTTGTAAAATCTTAATAGAGCAAGTTAAAGTTAGAAGTTTACACGGGTAAACAAGCACTAAGAAAGGGTGATTTGAATACATCTTTTGTTGCATTACGTCATCTGGGTTTTAAGATCTACTTACACTTATTTACATAGAATGTGGTTTCTGAAAAGCTTTAAGCCTCACTTTAGGCTCTTTACTGTATTCTTTTAATGCACTGGTTGTTGCTCTGTTTCCTTGACAAGATACATATACAGTATATTTCATATTATTATGGTATTTGATCTTTGCGTCTGTGTAATGAATTATTAAAATGATCACCTAATTGATTACTTAATTGTGCTGCTACCTTCTGCAGAAAAAGGGGTCAAGATACTCTCATCCTCTTACTGCAGATAAATATATGCATATCACTGCCTTGATGTCATACATGAGTATGGTATAAAGCAATGTAGCATTGAGCCGTTTTCATCAGTGATTGGTTGAACTAGGAGATGCATATTACGAAAGTTCTGACACCCAAAAAAATTGTCTATTTTACTGTTTCTTAACCAGTGGTCATCAGGGTAGTTTTGATCGAGGAACAACTGCTGGTGTTTAAAATACATTTATAACAAAAAGTTTGCATTATTAATAAATCCTACATAAACCACACCACAAATGTGCAACAGTATAGTATTTTCAGCAGCTTGCTAGCACTGGCCTGTTCCCACATCAAACCTGAAATATTATCTAGAAAAATTACAGCACTTTTATTGCAAATAAATAGTAAAAAAAAAAAAAAAAAACTGTCCAGTGTGCTGAAAAAAAAAAATATATATATAACCACTCTGAAATCTACATTTCATGTTGCATTTCCAATATTAATGTCTTTAGTAAATAAATAGGACTTAACAACAGCATGCAAAAATAAATGAATTCAATGTAAAACCATTTGTCAGTTAAATATATATAGATTTTACCACCTAAAGGACCAGGGCATTTTTTGCTTTTTGCCACTATGTTACTTTAACAGGCAATTTGCGTGGCCATGCAACACTATGCAAATACCATTTTTACCGTTTTTGGTGGTATTTGATCACCACTGGGTTTTTTATTATATACACTTTGGGAAAAAAATATATATTTTCAACTTATATATAAGTTATCATTTATAATATATATACAATAATTATTTTTTTAAATGTATTCCTAAATTTAGACCAAAATGCATTCGGCTGTCTTTGGTAAAAAAAAAAAACAATAAGTATTTTGATTGGTTTGTGTGAAAGTTTTAGCGTCTACAAATAATGGTATATATATATATATATATACTGTAATTTTTATTTATTTTTGCATGCTAGTAATATCGGTAGTTAGCGACTTATAGTGGGACTGTGATAATGCATCAGGAAATCTGGCACTAACTGATGCTTTTAGCTATGACTAAGCACTAGTTTCAGTGCGAAACACGTCAGCAGTCAGATTGTATTTTGCTGTTATTTGTAGTACTGTCCTTCTTTTAATAAAAGGCTACAATTTATTCAGAGTGCGGCTGTCCAGAGACAATCTTTGTTCCTGCTTTGCTAAGTGCATTGCCTGCACCTGAGTTGTCTGCAAAGGAGGATATTCATCTGGGTTCCCACCTGGATCGGCTACTCCCTTTCCCACTAACTGATGCTGGGTGGGAACTGACCAACTGCCACTGACATCATTAATGATACTAATGCAGTCTTCAGTGCTAATACTATACACTGTCACTGTACTAATGACACTGGTCATCTCTGGGCTTAACTGTGTGCCTAACAAGTGTAATGTGTGTATGATGTACTGCTTTAAGGTTTGGTTCACACCTATGCATTTTTAGTGCATTTTCAGTTTTGCAGAAACACAATACAGTCCATTTAACATGGTTTCCTATGCATGTAGTTCACATCTGTGCATTTTATGGAAAGGGCCGGGGATTTTTTTCTGGTCTTTGGTTCCATAGACTTCAATGGATCAAAAACGTGCATTAAAAAATTCAAAATCCACCTGCAATATGCAAACTCTAGCCTGCATAGGTGTGAATCAGGCCTAACTGATAGATGTGGCTGATTTTTCTCTCTGCTTTGCAGGGAGAAAAAATCAGCCACATCTCTGCTCCATGTTTGTGGTGTTAGTAAACACATGGCTCTGTAGTAAACACAGGGTTCTGCACCGTGATTTGCTAAGGTGATCAGCAGGTCATGGCCATAAATCATGGGCCAGGACCTGCTGATCAGCTTCTGCTGTACCGAATAACTACACAGACAGGGCAGCGGATGTGCACACTTATGTCCACTTCCAGCCCAGACTCAGGCAGGAGGAGACCATTGTAAGGGGAGAGTGGGGAGCCCGAGTATGTGGCAGCCAAAGAGTGAGTGTATGGGGGGGGGGGGGGTGGAAGGCTGTGCAGTCTCATTGTGCTTTGTTTGGAGGACTGGTGGCAGCCCGTTTTTGCTGGGACTTGTACTGCACTGTGGGGGCTGAAATATGGCAGCCCCGTTTTTGCTGGGACTTGTAGTACACTGTGAGGACCGAGATATGGAAGCCATGTTTTGCTGGGTCTTGTAGTGCACTCTAGGGGCTGAGATATGGCAGCCTTCTATGCTGTAACTTGTAGTGCACTGTGGGGGCTGAGATATGATAGCCTTCAGTGCACTCTGGGGGGGGGGGGCTGAGATATAGCAGCCTCCTATGCTGGGACTTGTAGCGCCTTAGACTGTGGGTGGACTGAGAAATCCTCATTCCGCCACTGAGGGAACTACAAGTCCCAGCAGAGTGGGCTTCCATTCTTCCATCCCCTGTAGTCTAGGGCACTACAAGTCCCAGCATAGGAGGTTGCTATTTTTCAGCCCCCCCCAGGGTGCACTACAAGTCCCAGCATAGGAGGCTGCCATATCTCAGCCCCCAGAGGGCACTACAAATCCCAGCAGAGCAGACTGCTCTTACAGAACAGGAGAAAGAACTGGGGGGGGTTGTACTGGGAGGGGAGAGAAGGAGACACAGGTTTGAGATGAGGGGGATTTTCACTGGAAGGGGTTATATGAGGGTAAGGATTTGTGCTGAAAGGGGGTATTTTTGCTGCTAGGGGGAGATGGAGGGGGTGGGGGTCTAGAAGGGTGTGGTTTACAGATTATAGGGCAGGTCTTAAATAGGAAGGGGTGTGGTTTTGACAGGAAGGGTGGGTCGTATTTAAATTTGGGGGTGCATGAATTTAGTCAGGCCTAGGGCAGCACAAAACCTAAATACACCACTGATGTGGTTTTTGCTCTTATATGCGCTCACCTCTGTTGTTGATCCATAAATATTCTATAGGTCAAATATGCAGCTTCTCCATTTGAGGGTCACAACCATGCTCTTTTCTCTTCTGGGACACCTCTACTTCAATATTCACTTTTCACCTTTCAGCACCTTTCTCTTTAAGTGGGCAACCTTTCGTAAAATGCTCCCCTAGAGTCCACTCAAAAGAAATACGTACAAATGCTTTCTGCATAATCTTATTCTTTACTATCCATGCAAATACACTCACTTGCTAATGTACACTGCACAATGTGGTAAAATAATGTGTATATCCCCTTAAGATCTATGTTGATTGTGAGCATCACCACTCAGTCTGGTGCCTGCTCACTTCCTATCATAGCATGATGATGTCACCGGCTCCGCCCTTATGTGTTACATCACTATACATGTGACTTCCTCTGCAATCGTCGTTCAGCAGGTCCTAGCATTTTCACATGGGGCATGCCTATTCAAATGTAAATGGAACTTCTCATAGCTGCTATTGGTATTTTTGAATTGATAGGTTGTGGGCAAAGCAGAGGTGAGTTTTTCAACAGCAGGTACACTAGACAGCTTATGCTTCTTAATATAAGGTGACCAGATTTTTAAAATGAAATCCGGGGACATATTTTTTCTTTACTAGTAATGGTGGCAATCAGCGACTCTCTGCCCGTCGCCGCCCACCTCACAGCCTCTCAAGTCTTACTCTTCGGGCCCCCGGCTACTACTGGATGGGGAGCGGAGGAAGATCACTCCACCAGGGACGGCAAAGGCAGGTGGCTGGCCAGGATTTGAGCCAAAGCAGAAGAACATGCGAGCGAAACTGAATGGGTATGCGCCCGAAAGAAATATTCCCTCCGCTCCGACCAGCACATGATCATCAGAAAGGGGCACAGATAATGGGAAAAATACAACCCCCCCTATGCTAGTAGGCATGGTGGAGCGGGGGTGTGTAATTCTAATTTTTTTTTTTTTAATTCTGCACTGACTGTCTTTGAAATTGCCCCTGCCCCCTATTAAATCCAATCTGGGGACAAAACCAGGGACAGACTTGGTCCAGGGACAGTGTCCTCAATCAGGGGACTGTCCCCTGAAACTGGGGATGTCTGGTCACCCTATCTTAATACCTGGCTTTGCCTTTAGATTTGCAATGTTTATTTTAACCAAAAGAAGAGGAAGGATGTTAACATCTGACGGCTATGAGGTGATAACACTTTCATAACATCCTTTGTCCAAGTTAGTTTAGCAATACTTCTAAACAATCATTGTGCATAATTGTATTACGATAGATAGCAACTTCATGTCGTTGGATTTACGTATACATTATATCTTGCAAGTTGTTTGTGTTTTTATTTGTCAAATGTGTCAATTTCTTTTGCAAGTTACACATTCTGATTTGTCTGGGAGTTTCTGATATTTATGATATTTATGAAAAATAAGAATTTCCCTTCACTGCTGAATATTTTTTTTATTTCTTTACCATTAAATTATCCCCAATACTGTAAGTTGGCATTTTATAAGAACAAATCAGAATTCAGATTTATCGTTTCTATGGGCTAATAAATCAAAAGGTTTACATATCTTAGACCTCAGAGAAATATATGAGCGCTCTAAGATAATAATTCATATTTCAAGATAATATCATATAACCTTGACACAACAAATCAAAATCTGGAGCTAATAAGTTAGAATCTCGAGATAATTAATGAGAATAATTTCTTAAATGAGTACATTTTCATTTAAAATAGTGTTCACCTTAACCAAGCCCCCGGACCATATTGCTGGTCAAAGACAAGAGCACTTTTTGCGATTCAGCACTGCGTCGATTTAACTGACAATTGCGCAGTCGTGCGACGTGGCTCCCAAACAGGGCCGCCATCAGGGGGGTACAGGCAGTACACCTGTAAGGGGCCTGGGGGTCCCCAGGGGCCCGGAGGCCACCAGGGCCCCAGATGGCAACCCCCTCTTTTTTTATTTATTTTTTATAAAAATATATATTTTTTAATATATTTTTATTTTATTTTTTATTAAAGGGCCACATTTTTTTCTTTTATTTTTTTTTAGAGGTCAGGAGGTCCCCAGGGGCCTGGATGCCACCAGGGCACTGGATGGCAGCCCCCATTTTTTTATTTATTTTTTTATAAAAAAAAAAAATATTTTTTTTAATATATTTTTATTTTATTTTGTATTTTAGGGCCAATTTTTTTATACGGGTCTGGAGTTCCCCAGGGGCCCAGAGATCCCCAGGGCCCCAGATGACAACCCCCCTTTTTTTATAAAAAAAAAACCATTTTTTATATATTTTTTTATTTTATATATATATATATATATATATATATATATATATATTTATTATTATTATTATTTTTATTATTATTATTATTATTATTATTATTATTATTACAGGGCCCCCGGATGACAACCGTCCTTTTTTTATTAAAATGTTTTACATTTTTTTTAACATTATTTTATTTCTTCTTTTTTTTATATATAGATACATTTTTATTAAAGGGCTCAGAGATCCCCAGGACCCCATGTGTCAACCTCCCTTTTTTATTTATATATATATATATATAGATATATATAGATATATATAGATATATCTATATATATCTATATATATTATTAAAGGGCCCAGAGGTCCCCAGGGCCCTGGAAGGCAACCCCCTTGTTTTTTTTTATAAATGTTTATTTCTTTTTTTATATATATATTTTTTTTCTTTTTTATTAAAGGGCCCAGAGGTTTATTTTTATTAAAGGACCCAGAGGTCCCGGGCGGAAAGCCCCCTTTTTTGTAATTTATTTTTATTAAAAAAAAGATGATTACAGGGCCCAGAGGTCCCCAGATGACAACCACCCATATATATATTTCTCTCTCTCTTTTTATTAAATGGCTACCCCCCTTTTTATATATATTCTTCTTTATTTCTTCTTTTTTTAAAGGGCCCCCCCGCTTCTCAAGTCGGTGGCAGCACCCCCCCCCCCGGTTCTCTGCTCCAGGGGGCCCATGCCTGAAGCTGTGTAAGGGGCCCCAAACAAACCCCTATTGGCTGCTGGGCGAGGTGACGTTATATTACGTGCTCTCGCCCAGCAGAGCCGACCTGCGGTGGCTGGTCGGCAAGCAGTTAAACATACAGTTATGTATAGAAGACTTTAAAAACAAACAGGAATTCTTCTGCCCATGGTTAGATGATTGAATTAAATATACCAGCCCTCAAAATTTCCACTCGCCTGCTCACAATAGGCAACTGGAAATAAGGTGAGGGTGAGTGTGGAGGCACATAAGAGAGGGGACATTAGTTCCATCTATCAGTGCTGCCTTTCAGTGCCCATAAGTGACATCAGTTCCATCTATCAGTGCCGCCTTTCAATGCCCATAAGTGCCTATAAGTGACATCAGTTCCATCTATCAGTGCCGCCTTTCAGTGCCCATAAGTGACATCAGTTCCATCTATCAGTGCAGCCTTTCAGTGCCGCCTATCAGTGCCCATAAGTGCCACCTATCAGTGCCATCCGTCAGTGCCCCTTGTCAGTGCCCCCTGTCAGTGCCCCCTGTCAGTGCCCCCTGTCTGTGCCCATTATTCAAATTGTCACATGACATTAAAAAAAGAATCGGTATCGGCGAGTTCTTGAAAAAAAGTATAGGTACTTGTACTCGGTCTTAAAAAAGTGGTACAGTATCGTGACAACCCTATTTTGAGGGATTGGTTGCAGCAGTGGCAGTGGTGGATAGTGCCACCATTTGTCAGTCAACTCATAAAGCATGTCAATAACACTCCATCCATATATGCTTATTGTATATAATGCCTATTTATTTATTGATCAGACCATTACAGCAACTTTATGGAGCCGTTACATGAAAACAAGATCCAATCACGAGAACAGTCAAACCCACCCAGTACAATCAATTAAATTACCAAAAACAAAGACAAGGCTACTTGCCTTAACTCAAACTACTATTCACTGATTTTATATATGTAGTGCAATAAATATTCAGATCACTGAGTCAGCATAGAATACGTTGAGAGAAGGCAGTACTGCCCTTCCATCCAAAGTGCTATTCTATACTGGACTGATTTAAACACAAATTCCTATTGTCACTTTGCCTATTTTAGGTAAAAGAACAGTGTCTGCACATAGCTTACCCCAAGGCATTTATAATTACAACATCAGGCTCCCTCACCCCTTTCCTACACTGTCAGAGCCCCCAGGAACAGAGTTGGGCATGGATATGTTGGATATGGAGGAGAAAAAGATAAGTTATGAGGGTATGTTTAGGGGCAGAATTAGGGGTGGGGCAGGGTAGGGATTGGGTGGGGCAACTGTTGCGAGTAACTCTTAAGGCCTGTCTATTAGCTATTAGCTCAGGGCTTGAAATTTTGAGCCCTGAATATACCATCACTGAGCTAAAAGACATACCTTAGAGTGAAAAAATGCCATTGCCAATAGAGCTCAGAGACAATGTCAACATTTTTAAAAGTTGGGTAGCATTTCTAAAGAAATAGAAGCGTGGTTGGGACAAGAGGACAAGAGTTGTCCCTAGAAAGCAAAAAATAAGGGAAGGATCAACCATAGCTTTAACGGTACAAAAATATATTTAGGCTTTATTGAAAAAAAGGAGGAAGGTAATACACATACTATAGGTGGTAGTATATGCAAGCTGACAATGTATCCTAATCAGAACAAGCCATCTCACTATACTCAACCATATAACATCATAGTGCAGTAAACAATAAGGTTATCAATAAAATACAGAGCAACCCAGCAGGCAAAAACAGTCTCCGTTATCCAGGAAAAAATAGCACTGTGATGCTGCCTATTTATGCTGATTGGATCATGGAACCTGATAATATCTGAATAGGTAAGTATCAGAGGTAACAGTGCAATGATGTTGCAAAGTATGTCCACAGCGGGAGTGATCTCGGTACAGACAGTTCAATCAGTATATCCCATGTCCACAGACATGAAGTTAGGGCCACAAAGGGCCATTTGATTGCACCAAACACTTATGCCCTGTACACACGAACGGTTCATCCAATGAAAACGGACTGATGGATTTTTTCATCAGATATCCCATGAAGCTGACATTCATCAGTCGTACCCATACACCATCAGTTAAAAAAAAGATCGTGTCAGAACACGGTGACATAAAACACAACGACGTGCTGAGGAAAATGAAGTTCAATGCTTCCAAGCATGCGACAACTTAATTCTGAGCATGCATGGATTTTTAACCGATGGACGTGCCCACAGACGATTGTTTTTTTCTATCGGTTTTTTAACCGTCAGATAATTTTAAAACTAGTTCCTAGTTTTTTTACCGATGGATAAAAAACTGATGGGGCCCACACACGATCGGTTCGTCTGATGAAAATGGTCCATCAGACCGTTTTCATCAGACGAACCGATCGTGTGTATGCGACAATAGGTATATTTATTTTCCAACCAACTGGAATTTAAGAAGTTGCATTCCGTGTAGTAGGTACATTAAAGTCATGTACAGTAGCACCGCATATAGGACACTATAGTATATGAAGGGGGTCTTCAAAGAATGAGCTGAACCAGAATGCATTTCTAAACAAGCTGCTTATTCCAGTACATCTGTGTTCACCTCATTATTCAACGTGTTCAATTATCAGTAAAAGGAAATGTTTCTATTTTTTAATTTCTGGATATGATTGGTTATTTGAAAGTAACACAACTTCACAGGGCTACATGAAATGTTCACTACTTTAGTAACTGAACTCTAAAAATCTCATGTGAGGTTCACTTTATACAGCATATCGTGTACACACGATCCGAAGGACCGTTTTCAACGGTTAACCGATGAAGCTGACTGATGGTCTGATGTGCCTACACACCATCGGTTAAAAAAACGATCGTGTTAGAACGCGGTGACGTTTAAGTGTTTTAACACAACGACGTGCTGAAAAAAACAAAGTTCAATGCTTCCAAGCATGCGTCGACTTGATTCTGAGCATGCGCGGCTTTTTAACCAATGCTTTTGCATACTAACGATCGTTTTTGACCCATCGGTCAGGCATCCATCGGTTCAATTTTAAAGTTCTATTTTTTTGGACCGAAGGATAACTGACCAATGACGCCTAGATACGATCGGTTTGGACCGATAAAACGGACCTTCAGTCCGTTTTCATCGGTTTTGACCGATCATGTGTACGCGGCTTAAGGGATTGGTTACAGCAGTGTCAGTGGTGGATAGAGACACCATTTGTCAGTCAACTCACAAAGCATGTCATCAACACTCCATCCATATATAAACTCAAGCCAATTTATTGATCACATCATTACAGCAACTATTTGAAACTATCACATGGACCCATATAATCCGGCAGCAGTGATACCAACATTTGAACTAAGCCTCCATAAATTGAAAACAAGAACCAATTATGAGAACAGTCAAACTCACCCAGTACAATCAATTAAATTACCAAAAATAAAGACAAGGCTACTTGCCTTAACTGAAATTAAAAATTAAGCGATTTTATATATATAATGCATTAAATATTCAGATCACAGGGTCAAAATATAAAAAACAAATAAAAATAGAATAAGCTGTGAGAAGACAGTACTGCCCTTCCTTCTAAAGTGCTTTTCTATGCAGAATGGATATAAACACAAATTAATATTGTCACTTGTCCATTTAGCTCACTCCAAGGAATGTATACTTAAAACAGCAGGCTCCCTCACCACTTTGCTACACAGTCCGAGCCCCCAGGGAACAACATTGGGCTGCTGGATATGGAGGAGCACAAGATGGAGCAGTGCTCAGGCCTAAGCAGCCAATCACAATGCCTAAAACACTGTCATTTGAGGGGTTCCATGATATCATCCCCATCTTAGCTCTGAAATCAGTGAACACCAGAGCCTAAGCAAGCAGGGATTCTACAGTGGGAAGCCAGTGAGGGAGCATGGCCAGGTAAAATATAGTGTCTTTTTGAACTAGCTGCATTAAAATACATTCTTCTTTCAATAAACTCATAATTGCAATGATTTTTTTTTTTTACTTCCTGGAGTTCAGCTTTAAAATAGACTTGTCAAGTAGTCTATTAACAATACCAGCTGTTGGGAAGTAGAAATCTATCTTATGAAGTACACTCATGTTTGTGCTGCAACCTCTCATACAGGATGCACCATATGATCATGTCAGACCTATTTTTAGTGCATCCTGCCTTGAAGGCCACACAAACCTTTAAACATTGTGTGTTCCATACGGGAAAAAAAGAGACACTCCTGAGATATTTATGTAAATATAGCTATGGCATGTTATGTGTCTATTGGGTATGAGAGATGCACATTTACATAGGCATAAATTACAAGGGTACATTTTAATTTCAAAATCTATTTGTTCTTGGGATTTCAAAGAATATTCTATTAAACTCATTACATTTTATAAATTGTGGCCCTAAATTGCATTCAGGGCCAATCATCAGCAGTTAATTACTACATGTTCAATTACATTACAAAAAGTCATGAATGACTGCGAATACTGTCAGGCCTTGTACACACGGCCTGTTTTCTCGGCAAAAAACAGCAAGAAGACTGCTGGCAGAGCATTCTTGCAGAGAAAAACATTTGTGTGTACGAGGCTTTCAGGTTTCTCGTCGAGATTCTTGTCGGCCAGTTTCCCGACGTGAAACCCGAGAGTGTGTATACTAACCCGTCGCCATGGAAACCAGCGCATGCTCAAAATGACTTTGACACATGCACGGTAGCTTCCACGGCATAGTTAGGGTGAAGCAAGATGGCGGTGATGGCATTGAATGGGACAAGCACATGCTTGTCATACGCGATGAAGTCACCGCGTTCTAACCTTTCAAGAGAACCGCAGTTCTTTTGAAAAGGTCAGTGTGTACACTCGGACGGCAAGAGATTCTTGCCAAGAAAAACAACATTTTTCCTGAGGATATTCTTGCCTGTAGTCCCCATTACTTTGAATGGATCAGCTGTATGCAGAACAATCCCCTGAATCTCCCACGGGAAATCCAAGTTGGCCCCATAAATCAGCAACTGCTACTGGTTTATTTTTGATAAAACTTCATGAACGCAAAAAATAAAAGTACCGTATATACTTGAGTATAAGCCGACCAAAATATAAGCCAGGGCCCCTAATTTTACCACAAAAAATGGGAAAACGTATTGACTCAAGTATAAGCCTAGGGTGTCCATCTGCATGCCTCACTGTGCATCACTTTGCCTCACTGTGTCCATGTTCATGCCTCACTGTGTCCATGCCTCACTGTGCCCATGCCTCACTGTGCCCATGACTAGACTGACGTTGAACATGGGAGTCTATGTAAGGGGTGACGGCTTTGAAAAATCTGTGCTCCGCAACTGTAGGTCCCCCAGACAGCAAACTTTGCACACTTATAGATGAGAAATTGGACTACATATATACCAAGTTCTGTGTCCAGGGGACCTATGACCAGTCGGTACCGGGTCCCTAAATTAACTGGAGAAATTACCATTTAACATGGGAGTCTATGGAAGGGGTGCCCAGCTTTGAAAAATCGGTGCTCCCCGGGCGTAGGTCCCCCGGACAACAAACTTTGCACACTTGTAGAGGAAGAGTGGGGCTACATGTGTGCCAAGGGGTTGTATGGTCAGCCGGTATCAGGTCCCCAAAGTCCGGGAGATCAGGCGCAAAAAGGTGATTCGAGTATAAGCCGAGGGGGGCATTTTCAGCACAAAAAAATGTGCTGAAAAACTTGGCTTATACTCGAGTATATACAGTAGCTTATTTCAGTTTCAGTGTTTTTAGTTTAATCTCCTGCCCAAAGGTAATGGCTGTAGGTTGGGATGATTTCAAGAGCAGTTTATAAGATATTTTGCATATAAAAATATCAGTCGTCTACATGAAAGTTTTGATTTCATTCCCACTTCACTGGATGTAATTTATTTTGAACGAACATCGGATTTGTTTTGTTAAAATCTGTTAATGTTTCATGAAGTACTGTAACAGTTGCACTTCGGTTTCAGTATGTAAATGTCATCCACTGCCAGCAAGCATCTGTAAATGTTTAACACCTTTTGTCTACTGAATGTTTCCGTAGAACTAAGTGAGAAAAAGCTTTAACAGTTTATAGACTTTTGATTCATGCATGCACATAGAAATGGTAATTTACACTAGGAGTGAATAGATTTATAAGACATTTATATCTGGTTAGTAATAGATGACCATCCATTATGCTGACATCTCAGAATTTCTCCAAAAAGCTGCTCTGTTGGAATTTAAAGAAAACATAGAAACTTAAAGTGGATGTCACAATGTAGAGTATAATATTTCCTATCATTTGTGCCCAGTCTTGCCACACAGAGTTAATCCAGCGCTGAGTAATCCTCTTTTATGTTTAGTGAAAACGAACAGCCTTCCAGATAAAACCCTGCCTAAATCAAAAAGTCCGGAATCTCTCTTCTTGCTTTGAGTGAGAGGTTATTTACAAATATAGCTAGGACATGTTTATCATATGTTATGTTTTGTTTATCATAACATGAGGTGATATAACATCATAACACATCCTAGTAATATACAATGAACTTTGGATCACCTCTTGTTATGATAAACATGTCCACGCTATTTTTGTAAATAACCTGTTACGGAAAGCAAAAACAGAGAAACGGACTTAACCTAATTTGGCAGGTTTTTATCTGAAGTCCGGTTAATTTGCACTGGACTTTAAAAGAGGATTACGCTACATTGTGACATCAAAAACATTTTTTTGGGGTTTACATCCACTTTAAGCTGGCCATGCCTTCATTTTTTTTTTTTTAGCCCACTGGACATAAATGAGGTGGATGGAGGAATTACCCCCACTGGTAAAATTTATTCTGATGGCTGCATCCATTGCTGTAAGAATGCACTGATCAGAGCGCATGCGCGGCGCCAAGCGGGATGGCAGCTTGAAGCCTTAGCTCCGTGCACCGAGGGACTTAAACAGCTCTACGAGGGCTATATTTTGCCATTCTCCCCTTTTTATATGCACCCCCCAGTTCCTGAGACATCCGTGCATGCCGTCGTCCAGGAAGAAACACTCCGGGAGACGTTCTCAGACCTCGCTGACACACTATCTTCTCCACGCTAGAGAACAGTGCGGCATGGCTCAAAATGGCGCGGGGGCTCCGCCGCTCTCTCCGGCTCCTTCTTCGGCATCTGGGCTTCCTGGATCTCTCCTTCCTCCCGAGGGTAGCGTTGAGTCTCCCCCTCCCTGACCAAGGCTGACTTAGACTCGAGTCTTGAGGCTATGTATACCCGACTCGCATGCTCTATCTCAGGAGATTGCGGCCCTGGGCTCCAGGACGGATCTCCTAGAAAACAAACATGACGAACTGTCGTTGGCCTTCAATGATCTGAGCAGAGAACATGAAACCTTACGTGAAGCCTTTCCCCTCATGCAGTCTCAGATCGAGGACCTCGACAATAGAAACAGGCGCCATAATTTGAGATTGAGGGGGGTGCCTGAGTCGGTCACGGATCTGATTCCTGCCGCCATTAGGATTTTCAAATCCCTTCTCCCGGACAAGGAGGCCTCTGTGTTTACATGCGATCGTATCCTTAGGGCTTTGAGACCCAAGCCCCCGGCTGATAAGCCTCCTAGGGATATCGTGCTCTGCATGAAGGACTTTCTTATTAAAGAAGAGGTGCTCAGGGCGGCTCGGAACACCCCCAGGATCCTCCTTGATAATTATGCCATCCAGATCTACCCAGATGTTTCCCCCACCACCTTGGATAGACGTCGTGCCATGAAGGAGATCACCGCCCCCCTTCAAGAGGCCAGGATCCGCTATCGTTGGGGCTTCCCCTTTATGTTGCAAATCCCTCACAATGGCTCCACTTACACAGCCACTAACATCATGGAGGGCCAGGAGATCCTGGTGAAGTTGGGTCTTCTGGATGCTGCAGTCCTACGCCGACCCCCGCTGACCCCCAGGCCTTCACAAATTTGGCACACACCCCCTACTAGACGTGACAGACAAAGGATTCGCTATGAGGAAGCCTCCCCCCGGATCTGATTGCAATACAAGCACTGTGCTGGAGTTGAGGAGAAACCTTCCACTCCCTTGGACGACGCTGCATTTTTATTTTTTCTTGATGTTATCCACCTACAGTCTCTATCACTCAGTTGCTTGTTCCTTGGTGCCGCTGAATGTGGCTCGCCCCAGCTATGCTGCACTGTGTTTGCTTTACCCCTGTTGGGTACAGTGATAGTTGCCCCTTTTTTAGTTTGGGCTTTTTGTTTTTTTTTGCGCACATGCTGGGTTCGAGGTCTCTGTACCTCGTTGTCCTGTTTCTCTCATCAGGACTCAGAAGATTTCCTGATCCCATGTCTCTTTTTTTTGGAAAATGTGACGTACCTCCTACTTTGTTGGGGGTCTTTGACTTTCTATTATTTTTGTCGGTATTTTTTTCCTGTTTTTTTTTCTTTTTTCTGTCTGTTTAATAACACACAAATATGGTTCCAGGTACACTTGAAATTACATTTTTCTGACACTATGCTACACTTCTACTGCAAAGGGAGATTATTTGAATTGCATGTTTGTACTGTTCAGGACGGTTGGGGGGATGGAGAGGGTATGGCGGCGCTCCTCCGCAGGAGGTTCTCATCCCATTATTTAGCAGGCTTTTTCCCCCTCTTTAACCAATGATTAATTTTATCTCACACAATGTGAAGGGATTTAATTCCCCCTCAAAAAAGGAAAAAAGCCTTTTCTCAGTATAAGCTACTAAACGCTAAGGTATTGCTGTTACAGGAGACCCACTTTGCCAATTCCTCTCATCCTAAATATTTCAATAGGGCCTTCTCTCAGTCATTCTATACTCTCCATACAGTACCTCCAAAAGTAGGGGCGCTGCCATATTTTTACATAATTTGTTTCCTATGGATGTACAAAGAGTCTATAAGGATAAGGAAAGTCGTTTTGTGATTATTAAAGGGATGGTTCATAATAAGGAACTTATGATAGCAAGTGTTTATGCCCCAAATGAATCATCAGCCTCATTTTTTTCCTTTTTTTTGATATTTTATCAAAGTTCCTTTCACCTCATATGTTGGTCGGGGGTGATTTTAATATGGTGGCTAATCCTTCCCTAGACAGATCCTCCGGTACGGTTGGCTCTGGAGCCTTCCCCAGATCCTTGACTAGAGTCCTGCGTGATCTCCAATTAGTGGACTCCTGGCGGGCTCACAATGTGGGTGCCAGGGAGTACACGTTTTATTCCCACCCCCACGACAGTTATTCCAGGTTGGACTATGTTTTTTCGACCCCTGTGATCCCTGCTAATTCCCGGGACACTTCGCCCCTGGATGAAGTCTGCTATTGGACGAAACGGCGTAGGGAGGAACGGCGTGCTGACGACACCATTGTTTTTATCCTCACGACCATCCGGAAGGACGGGCGGATTGTGAGAGCTGGCCGGCTTACTATTTATATGCTTCCAAAGGATTCGTTTTTTGTAAGTGCAATCGAATTTCTTTTATTAAACTTTTAAAACGTTACTACTCTATGTTGGCTTCCTTTCTCTTCCCTTGGCTACACTCTGGGAGTGATTGTTTTTCTGGGATCCAGCCGCATTGAGACCAAGCTTGGAGATACACACAGGATTCCACTTTAATACCCGTTAAGGCAATCCAGCCTGCTGTGCTGTTGATGCTCACGATTATTATCTATCTGGTAAGCAGATTTACTATAAGAGGTGGAGGTGGAGGCTCTCTTCTGTCCTGCAGTATCTCAATCCCCTACTTGGGATATTTCTCTGAACTCACTGAACTTTGTTTTTTCCCTGGAGCTTTTTACGAACTTTGTCAATTCAGTTTGTTTTCTTATATGATTTTGTCATACATTGGAACACTTGGTGTTGGTTTTTTATTTACAATTTTTTTGCACTCAATGCACATTTTGTTATCACCTTCACTATTGATGTATTAATTTTAGCAGCGCAGCACACCCAATTTACTTCCATACATAGTTGTGTGTGGTCTGACCATAATATTGTTTCCTTCTCCACTAATCTAGTGCCACATTCCCCCTCCTCCTACACTTGGAGATTAAATCAAGCCCTCCTTTCAAATGTTGTGGTGGAGTCTGAGATGTCCCAGGCCATTGAGAACTATTTTGCCCTTAATTCCCTTCCCGAGACCCCTGTGGCTACAGTTTGGGTTGCTCACAAGGCTGTACTGAGGGGAAAATTTATTAGCCTGGCAGCGGCTCGTAATAAACAGAACAAACAGGACATTCTCAGGCTGACAGGTGAACTAGATCGCCTATACAAAAACCCAACTGACCTATTGTCAGAGTCCACTAGGCTCACTATAGAACGGAAACGCCTGGAATTAAATACCCTACTCTCAGCGAAGGTAGAAAAAGCGCTTAGATGGTCCAGAGCCCGGTTCCTCTTTCACAGCAATGCTTTATCAACAATGTTTGCTAGGAAGCTCAATCAGTCTCTCCGCCCCCCTCATGTTTACAAGATTAGATCTCCCTTGGGACAATTGACTTTGCACCCTCAGGAGGTGTTGGGTATTTTTAAAGATTATTATTCCTCACTACTGGGGGCCACTCGAACTAAGCCTTCTCAGGCCTCCCTTGACAAATTGGATGAAATCCCCCTCCCGTCCCTTTCTGGAACCCAATCAGATAGCCTCAATGCTCCTATCTCGGTCTCTGAGGTCTTGGCTGTGATTAAGAGCCTAAAGAATGGCTCTTCCCCTGGCCCTAATGGCTTTTCGGCCATCTATTATAAAAAATTTGCTCCTATGCTGGCCCCTAGATTGGTTAGTTTATTTAATTCGGTACTTCAAGGTGCCTTGTTTCCTGAGGAAATGCTTCTAGCCAATATGTCTCTTATCCCCAAGCCCAAGAAAGATCATTCCCTGCCACAAAACTTTCGACCGATTTCGGTCATAAATAATGATTTAAAGATTTTTAGCAGAATATTGGCCGACAGACTTGGAGGTGTAATCTCCTCCCTGATCTCTCCCTTCCAATCGGGTTTCATCCCTCATAGATTTATTACTGATAACATCCGCCTGGCAGCAAACATTATCCAAGACGCTAACTTATTCTCTCGAAAACTGTTCCTTTTGGGGTTAGATATCAATAAAGCGTTCGATAGTGTGTCTTGGAACTATTTGTCTCTCCTATTACAACGGTTCGGTATTGGGGGGGAATTTTTGCACTCATTTCATGCCCTCTATCGGAATCCTGGCACGCGTATTAAGATTACTGGTTGTAGCTCAGGTTTTTTCCAGCTCGGCAGGGGTACAAGGCAGGGATGCCTCCTGTCCCCACTCATTTTTGCTTTGGCAATTGAGCCACTGGCCATTGCTATTCTTAGACATCCGGATATAGTAGGCTATAGCAAATCTGACTCTATGTACAAGTTATGCATGTATGCAGATGATGTGCTCCTATTTCTTACCAACCCCTTAGTTTCTTTACCCTATCTCTTGGACACTCTTTCCTCTTTTGCGGAGGTCTCCGGCCTCGCAGTGAATGTCTCTAAATCGGCTGCCCTCCCTGTGGGCTTTCCCCCTGACGAGCTGGAAAATCTTAAACAAACATTCCAATTCCAATGGGCCACATCTTCTATCTCCTACCTGGGGATACAGCTCCCAAAAGATTTTACACAACTCTTCCCCCTTAACTACCTCCCACTGGTCGCCCAGCTTAAGCAGCTTCTTAAATCATGGTCCCAATATAGGATTTCCTTTTTGGGGAGGATCACGGCTAGTAAAATGACATTTTTACCTAAACTCCTGTACTTGTTTAGGGCCCTCCCAGGTTCAGTATCAAAGACCTTCCTCCTGAAATTATAAGCTCATTTAAATAAATTCATCTGGAATGACAAACCTTCTAGGTTCTCCAGACAAGTCCTTTACAGACCTTATAGGATGGGAGGGCTGGGAGTCCCCCAACTTTGGTTCTACTTTCTGGCGAGTAGACTGTCACAGATGGCCCAGTGGAATATCAAACGCCCTAGGGTATGTTTTGAGGGTGATTCGATTAGGCCTTTCTATCTCCCTGGTCTTTTATGGTCTTCGAAGTCTTGGACTTCGCAACTGAGAGAAAAGAACCAAATCGTGGGTCAGGAGCTGGGAATGTGGGAGAGATATGGCTCCCGCCTGACCCTTGTCTCTGGGTTCCCTCCTGGAGCCTCCTTCTTGGGGGACCCCAGATTCCCTACAGCCTTTCACACGCCTGGTTGCTTCGAATGGTGGAAAAGCTGTGGTCTAAATTCTTTGGCGGACCTGCAACATGGAGGTGGATTCATCTCGTTCTCTCAGCTTCGAGCTGTGAAGGACATCCCCCTAAGGGAATACTATAGATATCTGCAGGTCCGTCACTTTTTTCAGACACACTATGCGACCGTACCATCTGACAACAATACAGCGTTTGAATCCCTCTGTTCTACTTCCCCGAGGCAAAGGGGTCTTATTTCGATCCTCTACAGCTCTATGGGCGGGGGAGAGGCAGATCCCGTTATGAAACACATGACCCAATGGGAACAGGAGATGGACCTTGGTTATGACAGGGGGGATTGGGACGCTTGCTGGCAAAACTTCAGAAAATGTTCTATCTCCCTTTCAGTTAGGGAAACGGCCATTAAATTGTTTACTCGCTGGTACCTCACACCTGTCCGCCTAAACAGGATCTTCCCTCAGAGCTCCCCCTGTGCTTCCGAGGGTGCCCTTAACGGGGGTCTTTTTTACATTTATTTTGGGAATGCAAGAAATTACGGCCCACTTGGAGGGAGGTCTTGGATTTGCTGGATAAGTTAGCTGGGGGTGGCTTGGCTCTAACACATGCTCATTGTTTTCTATTCGAGAGAATTCCAGATATCCCTAAACCCCTGATGCGTCTTCTCCACACTATCTGTGTGGCAGTTCAATGGACTATTGCGCTCCATTGGAAATCCAACACGGTTCCTCTGGCTCAAATTGTATCTAGGGTGGACCAAATAATGCTCTCAGAAAAGATACATCATACACTCAGAGATACCATGCCTCTTCATGATGCTAAATGGAACCCCTGTTTTTTTACACCGCATCTTAAATCAACCATAGATTGTTTTTTGTATAACCCATATCTTCCCCCTTCTTTCCCCTTTGCATGTTCTTTTATTTTATTTTGTGTGTACCATAATGTCTGTATTTGCTTTGTGTCATTTTCTTTTTATGAAGTTTCGTTTGATTTTTTCTCTCACCAAGTGCTACTCTTCTAGCATTCATGATGGTTGTCGGACTCTGACTTTGGTTGGTAGCTCATGTTATTTAGTGATCACTCTGTTAGTTGATGCTCACGAAAGTCTGTGTATTTTTATATGCTTTATCTGACCTGCCATGATTGCTGGATTTTTGGTTTAAAGTATTTTGTACCTTGTTTACTGTTTAAAAAAAAGAAGAATGCACTGATCAGCAGGTGCAGCTAAATCACTGCAGCTGCTGATCCAGAAAACTTTTCCAACAAATCGCATCGACAAAAGTCAGTCAAACAATAGATTTCTTTCAAGCAAAGACTGCCACACACTGATCGAGATTCGACTGATCCTAGCTGAATTTTGATCAGTGTATGGTCAGTTTTATACTGAGAAGATATGGACATTGCCATTGCTTACATCCCCTTTCAAAAATAGCAGCTGTCTGGCTCTCATGTTTATATACAGGGCCAGATTCTCAAAAGAGATACGACGGTGTATCGCAGGAAACACCGTCGTATCTCTGTTTTTTTTACTGGGTATCTATGCGTGTGATTCCTAGAATCACTTACGCATAGATACAGTGAAGATCCGACAGGTGTAAAACACTTACACTGTCGGATCGTAGATGTAATTACTTTTCTAAAATTAAAATGAAGCAGTAAAACAAAAAAACTTTTCTAAAACATAAAGTCCCAGAGGTTTTTAAAGGTAACCTGCAGCAGCGCTACTTCCAAACAAAAGTCTGGAATCCTTCTATATATCAGTCAAGCACATAGGAAATCAGATGATGGTGCAAATTAATCCAATACACAGAATCAGTCCTTCAATCAGTGCTCCTTTCACCAAAGGGGGGGATCTGTTCACCACGTGGGGGGTAAAAACTCCCCTTTTGGGGATGCACTCACCACAAGTCTGGAAATGCTGAGCATGGAATCTAAACTGTGTATCTTCTAGGGAAATGCACTTTTCCACCGGTCAGCCAGTATCAGGTGTTCAATCAAATATCATAATGAGGAATGTAGAAATGGACATAGCTTAGTAGCTTAGCTAAACGCCCAAGGTCTGTTACACTACAAAGTGATTCTCTGTAACTTCAGGTTGGCAGTGGAAAGATTCTCTTCATCTTTTTCAGAGTTAGCAGGTAGTACACAGTCTTTGTGGCCAGGAATTCCTCTCTACGAGGTAGAGAGGAATTCCTGGCCACAAAGACTGTGTACTACCTGCTAACTCTGAAAAAGATGAAGAGAATCTTTCCACTGCCAACCTGAAGTTACAGAGAATCACTTTGTAGTGTACTGTAACAGACCTTGGGCGTTTAGCTAAGCTACTAAGCTATGTCCATTTCTACATTCCTCATTATGATATTTGATTGAACACCTGATACTGGCTGACCGGTGGAAAAGTGCATTTCCCTAGAAGATACACAGTTTAGATTCCATGCTCAGCATTTCCAGACTTGTGGTGAGTGCATCCCCAAAAGGGGAGTTTTTACCCCCCACGTGGTGAACAGATCCCCCCCTTTGGTGAAAGGAGCACTGATTGAAGGACTGATTCTGTGTATTGGATTAATTTGCACCATCATCTGATTTCCTATGTGCTTGACTGATATATAGAAGGATTCCAGACTTTTGTTTGGAAGTAGCGCTGCTGCAGTTTACCTTTAAAAACCTCTGGGACTTTATGTTTTAGAAAAGTTTTTTTGTTTTACTGCTTCATTTTAATATTGTCTTTTTTTAAGTGGCTGCTACAAGTGATTTATCTAGATTATCTGTTGCCAATTGATCTCAATAGTATATTCCTGAGCGCTGGGCTGTGCTAGATAACTGAAGGAAGGTCCACATTAGCACTCTTTTGAGTAATTACTTTTCTGGCTGCTAGGTGGCCTTTACGTTGTTCTCTCATTTGCCTATGCAAATGAGACTAATACGCCGATTCCCGAACGTTTTTACGCCGCCCCATGGTTGTTTACGCCGTTTCCGTAAGAGTAAACCTACCCCTGCTATATGAGGGGTAGGTTTATGAAGTTCCGTCGTTGCCATGTTAAGTATGGCGTCGGGTCAGCGTCGTCTTTTTCCATTGGTTACGTCGTTTTACTAAGTCGTTCGCAAATAGGGCATTGCGTAAGTGACGATCACGTCGTTTTGACGTCGGTTTCAATGACGCTTTCCGACATGAGCTGGAGCATGCGCACTGGGCTTTTTTCCCGGCCGGCGCATGCGCAGTTCGATCGACGCGGGGGGTAAATGGCTTACGCTACGCCGCCGCAGATTGTATGTGAATCTGGCCCATAGTCTTTAACTGCTTTCTGACCAGCGCACGACTATTTATGCCAACAGCATGGCACCGACAGGCAGAATGACGTATATATAAACGTTCACTTTAAGTAGCCGACATTGTGGGCATGCACCGCCGGGAGCTCTGTGACTCCGACCGCGGGTCCCGTGGACGCGATGTCCATAGGCATACCTGCGATCATGTCACAGTGAGGAAGAAGGGGGGAATGCTTATGTAAACAAGCATTTCCCCAGTCTTTTTAGTGACAGGACAGTGTACACAGCTTCCTGTAATCGGAAGCTGTGATCACTGTCATGTCACACATAGCCCACCCCCCCTACAGTTAGAACACATCCCTAAGCAAACTTAACCCCTTCAGCGCCACCTAGTGGTTAACCCCTTCACGGCCAGTGTTATTTTCACAGTAATCAGTGCATTTTTATAGCACTGATCGCTGTAAAAATGACAATGGTCCCAAAAATGTGTCCGCCATAAAGTCACAGTCATGATAAAAATCGCAGATCGCCACCATTACTAGTAAAAAAAAAAACATAATTCTATCCCCTATTTTGTAGACTCTATGGGCCAGATTCAGATACAATTAGATTTGCGTAGAGTATCAGAAATACACTACGCCGCCGTATTTTACCTGGCTCTACGTGGAATCCCGGTAGATTTTGTCCAGTAAACGATGGCGGCGTAGTGTATTTCTCCCGGCGCAAGCCATCTACGCGAGTAGGGGGCGTGAAGCATTTAAAATAGGCGCGTTCTTGCAGCGATCGGACTGCGCATGCTCCGTTCAGAAATTTCCTGCCGTGCATTGCGCGAAATCACGTCGTTACGTCATTTTTTCTTGAGTAGCGTCGTTTACGGACATTCCTATTCCCGAACGAGTTACGTAAAAAAAAATATATATATATTTAAATTCGACGCGGGAACAACGACCATACTTAACATGGGCTACGCACCGTTAGACCAGCAAAAAGCTGGTCTAACAGTACGTAGAAAAAAATAGACGAAAGCGATTGCGAAGACCGCTCGTATCTTCGTGGATCGCCGTAAAAACTCATTTTCATATCCCGACGCTGAAAACGACGCGGACTCCTCCCAGCGGACGCAAAAATATCGCAGCGTAGATCCGAAGGCTTACGAAGACGTAAGCCTCTCGGATCGAAGCCCGAAGCCGCCGTATCATGGTTTGAGGATTCAAACTAGTGATTCGGCGCGCAAAATTTGAAATTACTCCTGTCTAACACCAGTTAGACAGGCGTAATTTCTCTGTGAATCTGGGCCTATAACTTTTGCGCAAACCAATCAATATGCACTTATTGCGATTTATTTACCGAAAATATGTAGAAGAATACGCATCGGCCTAAATTGATGAAAGAAAAATGTTTTTTTTTTTTTATAAATTTTAGGGGGATATTTATTATAGCAAAAAGTTAAAAATATAGATTTTTTCTCAAAATTGTTGGTCTATTTTTGTTTATAGCGCAAAAAATAAAAAACACAGAGGTGATCAAATACCACCAAAAGAAAGCTCTATTTGTGGGGGAAAAAAAGGACGTCAATTTTGTTTGGGAGCCACATTGCACGACCATGCAATTGTCAGTAAAGTGACACAGTGACGAATCACAAAAAGTGGCCTGCTCTTTGACCAGCAAAATGGTCCCAGGGCTTAAGTGGTTAATGCTTTTAAAATAATTTTCAACTAGTATGCAGACCACTGTCCTTGTACAAGTAAGCTCTAACATTACTCTTCATTTTATGAGCTACAGTATCTTACAAAAGTTAGTACACCCCTCACATTTTTGTAAATATTTTATTATATCTTTTCTTGTGACAACACTGAAGAAATAACACTTTGCTACAATGTAAAGTAATTATTGTATAAACAGTGTAAATTTGCTCTTCCCTCAAAATAACTCAACCCACAGTCATTAATGTCTAAACCACTGGCAACAAAAGTGAGTACACCCCTAAGTGAAAATCTCCAAGCTGGGCCCAAAGTGTCAATATTTTGTGTGGCCACCATTATTTTTCAGCACTGCCTTAACCCTCTTGGGCATGGAGTTCACCAAAGCTTCACAGGTTGCCACTGGAGTCCTCTTCCACTCCTCCATGACGTCATTACGGAGCTGGTGGATGTTAGAGACCTTGTCCTCTTCCACCTTCTGTTTGAGGATGCCCAACATACCCTTTTTACATAAATATTAGGGGTCAGATTCACATAGAATCTGCAGCGGCGCAACTTAATGGAGCAAGTGTCGTGTAAATGGTCCTGCGTATCCCCGCGTAATTCAAAGGGGGCAGCTTGTATTCAAATTAAGTGCGCCCCCGGCATGCGCCGGCCGGGAAAAAAGTCCAGTGCGCATGCTCCAGATCACGTTGGAAAGCGTTGTTGAAACCGACGTCAAAACAACGTGATCGTCACTTACGCAATGCCCTATTCGTGAACGACTTAGTAAAACGACATAACCGACGGAAAAAGACGACGCTGACCCGACGCCATACTTAACATGGCAACGACGGAACTTCGTAAACCTACCCCTCATATAGCAGGGGTAGGTTTACGTTTATGTAAACGACGTAAGCGATGACGGGGTGGCGTAAAAACGTTCGGGAATCGGCATAATAGGCTCATTTGCATAGGCAAATGAGAAAACAACGTAAAAGGCCACCTAGCGGCCAGAAAAGTAATTACATCTATGATCCGACGGTGTAAGTGTTTTACACCTGTCGGATCTTCACTGTATCTATGCGTAAGTGATTCTAGGAATCACACGCATAGATACCCAGTTTAAAAAACAGAGATACGACGGTGTTTCCTGCGATACACCGTCGTATCTCTTTTGAGAATCTGGCCCTAGGTTTCAGCCTACAGTACAGATATTTAGAACTTTTTTTCATCTGTGCCAGTCTAAATGGCAGCATACTGGCAAGGAAGTTATCAATGGACCTTCAAATACTCATATCCCTGTCTTTAAAAATCAATGATCCATAGAAACCAAAGTTGTCTAGTGTAAATGTGGGAGGTTTTAAAGTGACCCTTGTGCCCAGCAAAGGGTTAAACATATAAATTCCAATTTTACTTAGAGAGAAATTAAAAGGACAAAATAATAACATTGACAGACATGTTAAGTAGGGTTTATTATGTTCAGTGAAATGCACAGAACTAGCAGTAACGTTTTATCACATCCCATTAGTTATACTAATGTCCTGTAATATAGTATTGTATGAGAAAGTATTGCACAGTGATAAGATGGGAGAAGTATTTATGTTCAGCAACAAGTTATTATCACTCATGTTATGACTCTCTCAAACTTTGCAGCAATTGGAAAGGATGGGAAAAAAATTAGACTCAAGAGTACAAATTATTCAAAACTGAAAATTAAAGTCAAAGCGTGCAAGGATTAGAACCTCTCTATCAAGCTTTTACTGCTTTCTGTGACTCATCTGAAAAAAAAAAAAAGCTTCTAATTTTTTGCTGTTCTGGCGACTGTTGACTCCAGTGCAGAATGTAAGTGAAGTCCAGATGTCTGCTGCTTTCAATAAGAAAATATATGGGGGAAATCACTGGGGCATTGTTACAAATCAAGGGACACCACTTCAGGTGAGAGATTTCAAAGATAAGATCTACTCTCACTTTAGGGAGATTTCCTTTTACTTCCTATGATTCAGAACAGGCAGTGAGTGGAAATATCTTCATACAGACAGCAATAAAAGCTTCACAGAAATCCTAACTCTTGCTGATGTTATGCAACGCAATCTACTTTAGACTTGGGATACTTACAGGAAATGCCTAAAGGGAATATATTAATTGATCAGCCCTAACTTCATGACCGCTCACCTAATATTGAGAAGCTTCCCATTTTAGCACCAAAACAGCCCTAAAGGCCGCATACACATGGTCAAATGTATCTGCTGAAACCGGTCCGACGAACCGTTTCAGCAGACAAATTTGATTGTGTGTATGGGCGAGCAGACAGGTTTTTTCAGCAGACAAATTTTAATCATGCTTTAAAATCTGTCTGCTGGAAACCCGTCCGTCCGACATGTCCGCTGGTTAGTACACTAATCAGCGTACATATCTGTCCGCACATGCTTCGAATGGATTCGACGCATGCGTGGAAGTATTTTACTTTCTGGTTCGGTGACGTGGCGGCGTCAATGTCACCGCCACGTCACCGCGCTGTCTGCCGGTGGGGATTTTGGTTTGATCGTGTGTACACGATCAAACCAATATATCCCAGGAGACAAATCCGATCAAAACGGTCTGTCAGACCGATTTGATCAGATTTGTTTAGTGGTGTGTACGCGGCCCTGTAGCAGTATAGGGCAGCCTTAAAGTGGTTAATAGTAAATCTTTACTTTGTGAAGCAAATGGTCTCTTACCTTAACGAATAAAATAGTGTTGTGCATGCATCAATTATCCAATCATTTTCCAACAAAACCCTGTTTTTTAATGAACACACCTTCAACCTACTCTCCAAAGTGAACATTCACTTCCTAATAAACATTCACTTTGTCACATTAGTAAACCAACCCCATTATCTACAGTTTAATTTCAATAGCTACTTTGTGGCCTATTTAGCAAATGCAATGGTAGGAAAACCATGTGATCCAAGGGAACCAATCGCATTGTATTTCACTTCAATATTGGTGAAAGTCTAGTTTCCATTTTTCTCCAGTAACTGCACCAAATGAATGTTTGCTGCATCAAATTAATGTTTTTGTCATTCTTCAGTTAACAATAGTCTTTACTGGTGTGCTTGGAATGTTTATTTTTTAAGTGAACTGTATCATGGGACATACTGCTACTATTTAGTTAAACAAATTGTCAGTAGCTTTTTTAATTAATTTTCAGTTTCTGGTCAAATGATATTTATGTTCATTTTATGAAAAAAATCATGTCAAAACACTACATTTCCTAAACGCAAAACAAAATATGTACACTGCAAAAAATACTTTAATTAATACATAGAAAATTCCATTGTCTGCCAGATCAATCCAGCCTAACGTTGGCGGGCAGTTTTGAGGCAGCTTCAACAAATATTTTTCCAGACATTTAGCAATTCAGTTGATACATAGAAACATCTGTGCACAAAACTACATAAAAATGGTGTGCCAGAAGCCAGAACCTTCATTTTGTGATGCAGTAATATTTGAACAAATTATTATTATTTTTTTTAATTTAAATTAATTGTTACTTTAAAATGATGGTATTTTTTTTGTGCATCTAAAGCCGCGTACACATGACTGTTTTTCATGACGTGAAAAATAAAAAAATTTTAAATGGTCATTAAAAACAATCATGTGCAGGCTCCAGAGCATTTAACTCGACGTGAAAAATGGCCATTAAAAATTTAGAACATGCTCTAATTTTTCACGTTGTCGTTTTTCACGTTGTTGTTTTTCACGTCATGAAAAAACAGTCGTGTGTTGGCTTTAACGATGTGAAAAAAACGCACATGCTCAGAAGCAAGTTATGAGACAGATTTTTTTAATATTTTTTTTTACTAGTAATGGCGGCGATCTGCTATTTTTATCCATACTACGACCATATGGCGGACACATCGGACACTTTTGACACATTTTTGGGACCATTGGCATTGTTATAGCGATCAGTGCTATAAAAATGCATTGATTACTGTAAAAATGTCACTGGCAGGGAAGGGGTTAACACTAGGGGTGATGAATATACGATCAGTCATTTCTCCCCCTGAAAGAACCGGGAGCTGTGTGTTTACACACACAGCTCCCGGTTCTTGCTCTGTCACGAGCGATTGAGGGTGCCCGGCGGTGATTGTGCCTGCTGGGCACTTGCATCAGCACCAGAGGCGAGCAGGGGGCATGATTTTGCATAGCTGAGCTGACTGGCTGCCGTAAAACTACGGTGGGCGGTCGGCAAGAGGTTAAATTGTTATTATTCCAGGAGTAATATCAAGGTTTCACAGTTCTCTCTTTTTCTAATTTCTTGAAAATTCCATGATAATGTTGTCATTATACTGGTTAGCGCCTGTTTACAGTTATAACCCAATGGGGTAAACAGGGATGATATTATACTGTTTATGTATGCTTTGATCATTTGAATGACTATCGTCAATTACTTTGAGATTAGTATGTAAATGTTTTACTGCTATACCTGATTGTTATATACCAGAACCAGCTGCCTTTCATTTTTCTGTTATTTGTATGGAAATTTTAAATAAAAAATATTTCATGATAATAAAAAACAAACAAAAACAAAATGATGTTCTCTCTGCGGGGTACTTTCACCATCTTTATTTGTTTTGGAAATGTATGGAGGGTAAATCTTCCAATGAGGGCTCTCTTTATATTGAAAGAACTTCCCCAGTTTCTGTTCTGTCTTCAAAACAAGAAGTAAAGGTAATGCACCCTCCCCCCTCCCCTCATCTCCTTGTCTTTTTATCAACTACTAAGTTATCTACCACTATGCCAGTTTTTTTTAATACATTTTTTTGTGTAGGCAGTCTACATGGTAAATTCAATTATTTTTCTGCAAACTGAGTTTGCAATTACTCAGCTGGTTACTAGTGATCAGCTTACAAAAGTGCTGTATGTAACTAGCATGTTTAGGAGATTATTTAGAAAAGATTTATAGCAAATAATCGCTACTTTAAACCGATAACTTTTCCAACTTGAATTATACTTTTCTAACTTTTTTTGCAGGACCAAAATCACAAAGGGACTTGAAGATTTGAGTAAAGTAGTACCAACAGGTGAAACATACATGCATGAAGGCTTTATGCTAGTAAGTATTTAAGAACACTTTTACAATTCTGAATTTTGATAATGACCACTGACTTAACCATATTGAATAACGAAGAAAAAAAAAAACTATTTGGGTTCCATGTTTTATCAGGAGTGACACAACAACTATGTACATTTTCTGTGCCTCCCCTGGATTTAAACATATATAGCTGCAAGTACTAAGAGAATACATATTTATTGTAAATAGATAATACAAAGATTTGTGCCTCACCTAAATCGGAGAACAGAACTCTACCTATCTACAGAAAGTTCATACTTTTTTTTTTTTAACAACCATAACATTATAAATAAATATATATATACACAGTCAAATTAATGGTAGGAACTAAGTGAAAAAATAAACATAAACAGATAATAAACCAAGTTGTGCTGCACTTAAATTAAGGCCAGCCATGAGACTTTACAATCACTTTAACTAAGAATTTTTGTTTAAATGTTGCACCATTAGTGGGCTGCAGCAACGGCTGATTTTTGTGCGCAATCGAATTTGAGTGATCGGGCATGTTAGAAATGTATTGAAAAACAAAAGATTTTCTAATCAATCATGGTAGAATTGTGCGAGAAATATAATCGGAAAAATAATGCACATGAGTGCAAGAAAGGAAAATTACTAGAAAGAAAAGAAGATTCCCAGCCCCAGAGAATTATTTTATGTAGCAACATGAGGTGGAATTGAACACTTGGTTGGTAGAATTTCGAAACCAATTGTGTCACCATCTGATCACAAAACACACAAACTTATGATTTTCAAAATAATTTTTTGTGGAATTTGACCTACATTAAAACTCTACTTGTCTACTTAAATTCCATATGAATAATACAATAAGAATCAACAATCCAATTTCTTATATTATTTTTCAATAAAATGTGGGGAAATTGAAACCACATCTCAAGTTTCACAAATTCCAAAATGTCCCAGTTCATGAACAAATGATGTTGCCTTATGAAAAGTACTATTTATAAAATAATAACTACAAACAAGAAGGAAATGCGCCAAACTAAGTGCTGTAAATCGGAATTTAATAGAATTAATTTATAAACAATAAATTGGCTACTCACAAACACAATGAGAGCATAGGCACATAAGGGTTAACGGCTGGTCCGGTGTCACACCTATCATCTACAGCTGCAAGGGCTCACGCAGGCTGACTTCGCTGAGTCATGGGAGATGTGGAAGCCCATCTTGGGAAAGCCTAGGAGAAGCAAACGGGGGATCCAGGAGCCGTGAATCCTAGCTAGGAAGCGCTGTGCGTTCCAGAATGGAGCGCGATCCGTCGCCGTACGACCGGAAGTGACGTGGAACCTCGGGCCAGCCAATGGGATGACGGGTTTCTCAGCATCCGCTGGTTCATCAGATCCATATACATTTTCAAACATACTTTCACTTTTCACTATCATCATACCACGATTTGACCTCACTAATGATTAGAAAATCAAATGGACGTTCTTAAAACAAACAATTTTGATTTAAATTCTACTGGTTTATGGCCATGTTTAGCTTTGATCATTGTCTGTAAATTTCACAATGACTAAAGCCACTAGAATGTCACAAAGAGAACACTTGTACTTGACTCTATTTATTGTTGTTCTTTGCATAAATATGTGGTTTATCACTACATTGCAAAATGCCCTATGAAGAACCATGAAGTGTGTTGCACATTTTGAGTTAGCTAATAAAGGCTATTATTTGACTCCAAACTTTTTATTTTGATACACTGCACAATTATTATGCCCAAATAACAGGACAAGACTGTATAAACTCCTAAATGTATGCTTTTATCAATAGATACAATGGCACAGAACTTTGTTGATATCATATTATAATATAAGCCCATTTGAGCCAGGTCAGCAATGTCACACTCGGAAAAAATGATTCCTTGTATGGATATGCCATCAAGATGTTTAAACATGTGCATTGCAAAATGTACTCATGAAAAGTCTCACAAAACGTTTGGCATGCACTGTGTTGTACGTCAAAATTCTTCATATTCTGGCCATTTTGTGAATGATCAGATCAAATCAGAGCAGAATGACCTGTGAATCAGCAAATGTACCAGTGAGACATGTGGCTTTCATTCCTTATGTAGGGTTCTAAATATAGATGCACAGCATCTGGTGGCTGCGTCATACCTTATTAATACAAAGCAGATCACAGTCTATATTTCTGCATTGAATGATAGCCTGTTATTAATTAGGACTTGTTTTTTCTTCTTTTGTAAAATGAAGACACAATAAAATGTCCAGGCTGGGCCAAGTTCTGTAGACCCAATAGATTGCAACTTTCCTAGGCAAAAATTCAAGACATTACAACTTTTCTTACGTACATGGGACCACAACCCGTTAATAAGAGATACTTGCAACCCGGTACATAGCAGAAAAAGCTGTCTACTGTCAGCTGTTATGCAACCATTTCAGCACCCAGTTGGTGATTGTTGTGCATGCATTTGGGACCCATAAAAAATGCCCCTTTTGCCCCACACTGGGTCGCTATATAGAAGGTATCCACATTGTTCATTGTTCACATTGGCATTGTTCTGGAAATACAATATCTGGGAGAAGCTCCTAGAAGTAGTTGGATAGTCATAGAATAAAGAAGGCTCTGATGTTTTATAGCTAAGTCAGATGGTGGGAGATAAAGTGGGTCTGTAATACTAGGTAGCGGACTGTCTGATACGTTTTCTGTGACAAATATTCAGTATCTCACAAAAGTGAGTACACCACTCACGTTTTTTTGTAAATATTTTATAATATCTTTTTTATATCTTTTCATGTGACAACACTGAAGAAATGAGTCTGTCCTTGCTACAATGTAAAGTAGTGAGTGTACAGCTTGTATAACAGTGTCAATTTGCTGTCCCCTCAAAATAACTCAACACACAGCCATTAATATCTAAACCACTGGCAACAAAATTAAAATGAAAATGTCCAAATTGGGCCCAATAAGCCATTTTCCCTCCCCAGTGTCATGTGACTACAAAGTCTCTGTTGTGAATGGGGAGCAATGTTACATTTGGTGTTATCTCTCTCATACTGGTCACTGGAAGTTCAACATGGCACCTCATGGCAAAGAACTCTTGGACCATCTGAAAAAAAAAATAGTCGCTCAACATAAAGAGGACCCTAGGCTATAAGAAGATCGCCAATACCCTGAAACTGAGCTGCAGCATGGTGCCAAGACCATACAGCGGTTTAACAGAACAGGTTCCACTCAGAACAGGCCTCACCATGGCAGACCAAAGAAGTTGAGTGCATGTGCTCAGCATCATATCCAGAGGTTATCTTTGGGAAATAGAAGTATGAGTGCTGCCATCATTGCTGCAGAGCTTGAGGGGGTGGGGGTTCAGCCTGTCAGTGGTCAGACAATACGCTGCACACTGAATCACATTGGTCTGCATGGCTGTTGTCCCAGAAGGAAGCCTCTTCTTAAGATTATGCACAAGAAAGCCTGCAAACAGTTTGCTTAGGACTAGGAATGAGCTCCGCGTTCGAAACTAATGTATGGACGACTCGAACATTGTCTGTTCGTACGTTCAACTAATTTCGAACAAAACGGGTTGTTCACGCCAAATTTGAGTGACGCGCAACGGTCCATACTTCACTGCGGCATTGCGCACTGATGATTGGCCAAACATGCACTATGACCCTGCATGCTTGGCCAATCACAGCGCGCAAAAAAACGGAGAGCCATAATTGGCCAAAGCCAGGGTGGCTTTGGCCAATTATGGCTCAGGGCTTTAGCACACACCCCACACTATATAAGGCCGCCTTCTGGGCGGCCTCGTGTAGTGTGTTGCGGTTGTTAATGAGAACAGTCAGAGAGACAGAGAGATAGTCTTTTTATATAGCTAGATAGAGCAGGCAGGCAGGCTAGTCAGTTTAGCTTAATTTACAGTGTGTAGAGGATATATATACATCCCTAATAGTTGTACATATATTTATACACTGCATAGCTTAGCTAGATCAGTTCTTCCTAATTTACTGGCAGGCAGGTGATTGTGCTATTTAAAGACGTTATCACAGGTATAGACACCCAGCAGGTATATATTTAAAGGAATTTATTTTTATTTTTATTTAAGCATCAATAAAATCACTGTTCCTGGAGCAGTGATTTTATTGATGCTTAAATTAAAAAAAAAAAAATTAAAAATTCCTTTAAATATTGTACCTGCTGGGTGTCTATAATTTGCCTGTGAAAACGTCTTTGAGAACCCAGGTCTTGCCCGAGGGAACATGTATCAATGGAAAAAAAAGTTTTAAAAACGGTCGTTTTTTCAGGAGTCCTGCTCCTGAAAAAAACAACCGTTTTTTAAACTTTTTTCCATTGATACATGTTCCCTGGGGCAAGACCCGGGTTCTCAAAGAAGTTTTCCAACAATAACTTGAATATTAGTCTTTAAAATTATCGTTTTTGAATTCAAACGTTCGAGTCCCATAGACTTCAATGGGGTTCTAAATGTTCGCGCAAACGGGTGCCAACAACCCATACCCCCCCCCCACTTTCTCTAGCGGTACATGTTTGTTTTTGCTACCAAGTCAGCTTGGTGTGTCCAAAGAACACATAGAGTGTAGCTTGGCCCCACCCCCTGCTCCCTCCGTCGGTCTGTTTGACGGTTCTGGTGCGAACCAAACGCGGGGGTGTTCGGCTCATCCCTACTTAGGACAAGTAGACTAAGGACATGGATTACTGAAACCATGTCCTGTGGTCTGATGAGACCAAGATAAACTTATTTGGTTCAGAATGTGTCAAGCATGTGGGGTGGCAACCAGGTGAGGAATACAAAGACAAGTGTCTTGCCTACAGTCAAGCATGGTGGTGGGAGTGTCATGGTATGGAGCGGCATGAGTGCTGCCGACACTGGGGAGCTACAGTTTATTGAAGGAGCCATGACCGCCAACTTGTACTGTGAGATACTGAAGCAGAGTATGATCCCCTTCCTTCAGAGTCTGGGCCACAGGGCAGCATTCCAACATGATAACGACCCCAAACACAGCTCCAAGACAACCACTGCCTTGCTAAAGAAGCTGAGGGTAAAGGTGATGGACTGGCCAAGAATGTCTCCAGACCTAAACCCTATTGAGCATTGGTGGGGCATGCTCAAATGGAAGGTGGAGGAGCGCAAGGTCGCCTAACATCCACCAGCTCTGTGATGTTGTCATGGAGGAGTGGAAGAGGACTCTAGTGGCAATCTGTGAATCTCAGGTCAACTCCATGCCCAAGAGGGTTAAGGCAGTGCTGGGAAATAATGATGGCCACACAAAATATTGACACTTTGGGCCCAATTTGGACATTTTCACTTAGGGGTGTACTCATTTTTCTTGCCAGCAGTTTAGACATTGATGGCTGTGTTTTGAGTTATATTAGTGGTAAAGGAAATTTACACTGTTTTACAAGCTGTACTTTAATTTCTTCAGTGTTGTCACATGAAAAGATATAATACAATATTTACAAAAGTGTTAGGGGCGTACTCACTTTTGTGAGATACTGTAAGGAGATAAGAAATGTAGTATCCTTGGAGCAGTGAGGGCCTCAACTATCTGGAAAAAAAAATAATATAATTTCCTCATTTGTTTCTGATATTGGAAGAGAGAAGTACTGTAAATGCAAAAAAAAACTAAAAAACTAGACACATATTCATGTGTGGCACAATAGAAGCCTTTTTAGGCAACACTGTCAGCTTCTAAAACAGTTACAAGCACCACTAGAATGTTTAGCATCTAACAATTTTGGATGTATCAACTGCCCCTGTGTTACTAGTGTCCCTTAAAGTGGTTTTAAAAGCTAAAGTATTTTTTTACCTTTTAATGCATTCCATTAATTAATCACTTAAAGACCAGCCGCCGCAGTTGTACTCTCCTGGGAAAATCGCTGTCAATGTATGTTGGGCACTTCAAGAGCTCTAGGGAATGAACATGATGCTGAAGCCAATCTGTCAATGTAAATGTAAACAGACAGATCTCTGTTCTGTGAGGGGAGGACCCTAGGTAACACTTAACCACCTTGATTAGTGTTAACCACTTCCCTGCCAGTGACATTTATACAGCAATCAGTGGCTATTTATAGCACTGATCACTGTATAAATGTCACTGGTCCCAAAAAAGTGTCAAAAGTGTCGTATCTGTCCGCTGCAATGTTGCAGTTCGGCTAAAAATCGCTGATCGCTATTTTGTAGACGCTTTAATTTTTGCACAAAGCAATCAATATACTCTCATTGCGATTTTTTTTACCAAAAATATGTAGAAGAATACATATTGGCTTAACCTGATAAAGAAATTCGATTTTTTACTTTTTCTGTGGGGATATTTATTATAGCAAAAAGTAAAAAATATTGTTGTTTTTTAAAAAATTGCCGACCTTTTTTGGTTTATAGCGAAAAAATAAATAAATGTGGAGGTGATCAAATACCATCAAAAGAAAGCTCTTTTGGGGAAAAAAGGGCATACATTTTGTTTGGGTACAGAGATGCATGACCGTGCAATTGTCAGTTAAAGCGACGCAGTGCCATATCGCAAAAAAACAAAAAACAAAATCCTTCTGATCCTTAACTAGTTAAGGTAAAAAAAAAAACTTCTGCATGCATCTCCCTTTCCCCAGTCCACTTTATACTTACCTGAGTCCCATCTCGATCCAGCTTTGTGTCAAGAGCAGAGGCTCTCTCTGCTATCTCCCTTCCATTGGCTCCTGCTGCTGTTAATCAAGGAGGGAGCAGGGGGTGGGGCCAAGCTACACTCTATGTGTTCTTTGGACACACCAAGCTGACTTAGTAGCAAAAACAAACATGTACCGCTAGAGCAAGTGGGGGGGGGGTATGGGTTGTTGGCACCCGTGAGGGACCACAGGAAAGGAGGACTGGGGCTGTGCAAAACCATTGCCCAGAGTAGGTATAGCATGTTTGTTATTAGAACAATGATAATAATAATGTGATCCTTTACAATAACTTTAAGAGCTGAAGTGAGGTTCCATCTCTGTTAGGAACCCATTCTTATATTTCCTTTGAATAGATTTCAGTTTACATCCTGTGTGATCACTGGGACAGGCAGTGAACGAAATTTCTAGAGGAAGGAATAAACATCAAATTTAGTTAAGTGGAAAGAATTTAATATTTCAATAAGCTTTGTTTGTTTTTTTGTTTTTGTTTTTTGTATTGCTACTGTATCTTCATCTTTAATAAGAAGGGGGAAGTTTAACAGACATCATACACTGTATTTTAATTTAAGAAAACACTTTTGGATGAGCATCTTAGCAAACACAATATATAGGGAATTAAAAAGTGGTGGAGCCATAATACACACACACACCCAAACAGTTTGCACTGCATTAACTGGTGCCTTTATTCAACTTTATCAACTATTTAAACTATATTTACGTTGCTTTATTTATTTTTTTTAGGCTAATAAACAGATTCAAGAAGCTGGAGGAAGAAGTACAGCTTCTATAATAATTGCCCTGACGGATGGTAAGCTCGCTGACCAAATCCCTATTCTGACTGTAAAGGAGGTTAGTGCTAGCTTGTTCTATGGATTCTCCTATATACTTACTTGAAACTCTTTTTTATTTAAATATTTTTGTGTTTTTAATACAGGCTGACAAAGCCCGGGATATGGGAGCAAGAGTATACTGTGTAGGGGTTCTTGACTTCAAGTTTGATCAGGTAAACATTATAAAACACATTAAATGTTTGCATATGCTGTAAAAAGGAAAAAAAGAAAAAATGTTCATATACCATTAGGTGTAGGCTAAAGTTAACGATTTAGGATGAAACTGTGAATATGACTGGTTAGCAACAAGAGTTCATGGTTACTGCAGTCTTGACACCACATACTGCCTTACTTATTTGCAGTGGTAATCAAACCATTATCAGAAATGACTGATGGATCTATCCTCCTTTGGGATGCTACACATGGGTAGGGCAGGGTTATGGTTTATCTAGTTTAAAATTCTTCCAAACCTGATTAAAGCACCCTTTTTTATTGGAGCAGCACATGTATGAGATCTTGCAAACTGCAGTAACCCATAGCATCTACTAAATTACCAAAGTTTGTCTAAATCCAGAAACAAAATGTAAAACTGTAGCTTTCCTTAGATGCGGTAGCCGCATTTGTTTTCCAGCTTTTTCCCCCTCTATTTTCTCTTGGTGAGCCTACAAATAACTTGCTTCCTGTTCGTTTAATGCATACACTCATTTTACCATTGTATCTCTAAAGCCTTGTACACACGATCAGTCCATCCGATAAGAACGGTCTGAAGAACAGTTGTCTTAGGTTAACCGATGAAGCTGACTGATGGTCTGATGTGCCTACACACCATCAGTTAAAAAAACGATCGTATTAGAATGCGGTGACGTAAAACACAACGACGTGCTGAAAAAAAAGTTCAATCTATCCAAGCATGCGTCGACTTGATTCTGAGCATGCGTGGATTTTTTTAACCGATGGTCGTGCCTACTAATGATCGGTTTTGACCTATTGGTTACGAGTCCATAGGTTAATTTTAAAGCAAGTTGGCTTTTTTTTAACCTAAGGTTAAATAACCTATGTGGCCTACACACGATCGGTTTTGACTGATGAAAACAGTCCATCAGACCGTTGTCCTCTGGCTAACCTATAGTGTCTACGAGGCCTAAAAGGAAAGAGAAAAAATCAGGAGAAAAATAAATACATACAGATATTTTGGGTGTAAACTAAATCTGCTGTCTGTTTACACCCAACTGCCCTTCAATCTGATTCACGTAGATGGACAGGGATGGATCCCCTTCTTTAAAATTGAAATTTAGAGGACCAGATCAGATTATAGGTAGGGAGGTGTAAATGTTCACAAGTCTGGTTACACTCACCAGTCCATAGAGATAAATGGAGGGTCTGATCAGGTCTGCCTGCAAAAGTGACAGGCGGAGCTGATTGGATGCTTTGTGTGAAAGGGGCCTGATGAGATCTCTTCAAAGGGAGGGGATACCCTCCCAACCTTAGACAGTTGTCACCAAAACAGGATTACTTGTTGGAAGATTTTTCCTCACCTTTTGTTCCTGTGACAACTCAAAAATGTTCTGACCACATTGACAATAGTCAGCGGAACAAACAACAAGGAAGATTTTCCACTGCAAGGACACATACAGCAATAAAAACCTGCCAAGGATTCTACCACTTCCACTTTCTATTCACAACCAATGAAAAAACGTTTTTTTTTTTTCACTTTATCTAAGTTGAATATAGTAATATTTGGTTACTGTAATTAATTAGAATGCTATTTGTAAATACTTACTGGGTAGTTATAATTGTGTGCTATGATGATTACCAATAAAATTCATGTTTTACAACTGGTATAAATACAGCGCATTACAGGGCAGCTCAAATAAAATAAAAAAATCCAGCAGCATCTGTTCACTATAGACTTTCTACCTTATTGCAAATCATGACTGAACTGTAGTGCATTATTTTGAACAGCAGCAAAGTGTGACACAGCTGGACTGCATAATGGCATGATAAAGCATGTGTCAGTGTGATAAAAACTTCCATTTATTCATTGTCAATAGGCCATAGTTTTGGACTTTTAAATTTACTGAACTTAAAACTATACTAAACTTTATCATAAAAGCTTGTAGCCATATTTAGACTTTATTTTTTATTATTAATGCAACATAAACGTGTGAATCTAACCAGCATTTCTTTAAACTGTCAAAATGTCTCTAACAATTTTTTCTTACTAAACACTTTTTATTAATTTCCTCAAGCTGGTAAAAATTGCTGACTCCCAAGAACACGTGTTTGCTGTTGATGGTGGATTTAAAGCTTTAGGAGGGATCATTAATTCCGTAAGTATGACAAAGGAAATGGATGGGTTGTAAATTTCCAAGTGGAGTTAAGTTAGTCTTCATGCACACATTTAGTAAATGTACTTTTCCTACAATCTTACATTATATACTAGAACATTTTTTTTTTTCACCTAATCTAATATGCAATTTTAGACAATATAGAGAGTTTATTTATTTGTTTTGAAACCAGATCACATTTTATACTGATATGATGAATTTGTTTTGTTTTAAGTCTTTTAATTTAGTTTCATTTTTATGAAAATGTTATAGCTGAATAAGACCTCAAGGACTTGTTTAATTTGATGAGAATTATTGGTCAGGTGTTACTGCTGATTATGCATTCATACCCTTAATGGGGTGTTCGGTTATATTGACATCATCTGTGTAACAAGTGGCTTGTCCTGCTAGATCTTATAGAAGCAGTAATATTTGTTGATTTTAGTTACAACTGGGCCTCAATCTTCATTAATGAGGCTGAGTTACTAAAGAAGTGGAGAGTCTTTACACAATAAATTGTGTAAATTTTGACTTTAATTATTCAATCATGTGCATAGGAAATAAGTAACTGGAGTTTCCTTTTCACATGATTGGGTAATTGTAGTGAATATTCACACAATGCATTATGTTTGTATGTTGACTGACTTGGTAGCCTCTCTTGCTTGCACAAATTACAGCATTATTACATTATGCTTAATAAAAAAAGTATTGCCATCATTTTTAAATTTGGAATCCCCCAGGAGACCAAGTGCACAGAAGTTTCCATGTGCTGGTTTCCTCATTGTGTTGTGATTCATACGGTCTCATACTGTTTGACCCATTATACGCATGTCACAGAAGAAGCTCTGATTCTGGGATATGCTAGCCAATAGAAGTGTAAATACAGTTGCTATTGAATCTCCAGGTTTGATTATATCGGGCGGGGAGACTGTGGACCACACTAGCTCAGCATCCACACTCAGCATCCGCACATGTTCAATATGCAGATGTTTGGCAGCACATGAAAGCATATAATGCTTAACATGAGTTGTCTGTCTATGCTATCTATGAATTCATAGAAGTTGTGCTCTCACCTATTTATAGATTTTATATATATATATATATACATATATATATATATATATATATATATATATATATATATATATATATATATATATATATATATATACTGTATTTATATATGCAAATAAGTATTTTCAGGCAGTTATAAATCCAGCTGCCAATAAGAAAAGAAAAGTACTGTGGGATAATTTACCAACAGACTGCAGAATTGTCACTGAGCAAAGTGAATATTTACTTAGCATAACATTTTACTGTTCCATGTGTCCCCAGTAGAGCTTTTGTCCTGGTGAACACTGTCACCAAAAACCACAGTAGGCTGACGTCACTGAGCTAGTCCAGACTCTGAATAGATCCTGAATTTAATGGCGGGATCAGCCCAGATGCCTGAATCAGCAACTGGCTTAGCCTCTCAGCACACTGATGGGAGACTGAGCCAGGCACTTCTGCCCCGTCAACAGCAAAATGCTTCAATGATTGCTGGTTGGGCAGAGCAGAGACTGACTGGCGTTCCCTGTGCTTTTTTTTCTGCACAAAATGCATGCACAGTGTTTTCCATGTATTCCAATGGCTCTAGTTGGCTCTAGTTCACACACACGCAGTCAATTTTTTGATCAGTTTCTGCATCGGAAACTGAGCGGAAACTGAGTGCATGGTGTAAACTAGAGCCAACTAGAGCCATTGGAATACATGGAAAACACTGTGCATGCATTTTGTGCAGAAAAATCGCACACAAAACTGTATGAAATAGCGTCTGGTGTGAACTGGCCCTAACTCAACTTTACACATTTTACTTTTTTTATAAATAAAGATTGTTCCAATTTGGTCCCTTGTTAACCTTTAGTTAACCCTAATGAACCCTAATTACATCATTCTCTGCTTAGAAACCGTATAAATTGTCTGCTGATTTTGGGTTATTCCTTTCTTTCACATTTTTTTTTCTGGTGTCAAATTAGAAAATGTGCTCTCTACCTTTGTTTTGGTGACCACTGTCTCTAAAATAGAAAGGCATGTCATGAGAGCAAAAGGTAATGTCTTTCGGCGGGAACATTGCTCTACAAATTAATACATTACTAATAAACATGACCTGGCTGGTTTCTGTCCTTATATACAGTATATATATATATATATGATCTTCCTGTATATAAACAGGATTTTAAAATAAAATTGTGCAATGGTTTAATGATGAGCCTTCTTTAGAATCACACACAACTATACCATCTGTGTAAGGAGAAGTCAGGTCTGTCAGTGGTCTCATCACTTGTGCTAACATCTGCCCACCATTTAATGTGTATAGCCAATGGTCATTTGGAAAAAAAAAAAAAACGATGTTAGTTAGCTACTGTAGTAAACTTGTGTCCTTGTTGCTGTAGATTTGGAAATACCCCTAATGACGAATCCAAGCTTGTTGGTCATTTGGGTAGTTAGTCTAATATGGTGCACTGCAAAGATTGTCTTTTAATCTTAGAAATCCAATGTAGTAATGCAGACATTAGAAGACGATTGGAGAAAACATAATTTTTCATGTTTTCTTTGAGAAACAACATGTATTTTACTGTTGCACATTATTCTCGTTCTCTGTCTATATCACCTGTCAATTATCTTTATTTGATGCAGTGAGATGTATTTTGCTAAAAGCTTAGATGTATTTCCTGCCCGAGGGTTACAATAAATTCAGTTGTGGTCTGTTTTATTTCCTTTTTAAGCTCTTCACCTCTGAGACATGTTTTGCTGTTGGAGCAACATTACTTGTGTGGCAGTAAAGTTACAAATTGTATATTTAAAACATACTATATTATGTTAGCTACCACACAGGGATTCATTGCATCACACAGTGGGATAGGAATGAACAAGCTACACTGATTAAAGAGACCCTGGGGTAGTTAACTTATTATTTTATGCAAGTCATTTTTAGCTTTGTGCAGTGCCGAGCTTTTGAAATATTTACCAGCGAACCAAAAAGGTACTTTAAAATACATGTTAATTTGTTGATGTTGAATGGAGCATGCTTATTCATACTCTCAGTTTCAGTAGTTCCCACACTTCTCACTGTCTTTGGCACAGTCACAAATACAAGTCTTGAAAAAATTGGTAGAAAGTCCCATCACAGGTCATGAAAAATTGTAAGCAAAACAGATCACTATCAATGTTCACTAATAATGCAGGATGTCTAATGATTTATATTGGTGCTCAATATTACAAAAGGTGACTAATGACTTATATCAATGGTCATTATTACTAGATTATAATTAGTGATTTATGTTGTGCAGTAATTCCAGTGAGGTAGTACAAGCTTTTCAGATTAGCAAATACTTGGCATAGCCTTTTTTCATACCTGGACCTAGCTGGAAGAATATGGGGTCAGCGTGTAATGTGTCCTTGAGAACTAAACGTCTGCATGCCTTGATCTCCTTGACAACCTTGGTGTAACGTGAGTTAGCCACAGAGTGCATTGCAGATCCAAGACCATCTGCTGGTGGAAGCCTGTGCCTATAGACCCCCTAGGGGGGTATGTCCATGGGAGGGACATAGTCTGTATGCACCTGAATTTTTTCATTGGCTACTTGCTGCCAATCCAGACCACCTTTTTTGAGTAAAAGGGATTATCCTTGCCTTTTTAGTAACCATCACCCTTTTGAGTAAACTTTTCTACATTTGTTGCATATGCTTTGTGAAACACACTAATTTCGGTACAGCAGAGCAATTTATATTTGTCATTGATGCCAAGTAAGGCTGACCATGGATGTTTCAAACCTTAGCAGGAACTGAACCATGATTTAAACCATGTATAGGCAGGCTGAATGTGACAAGTTGATCAATCAACTTGGGTATGACCAACCTGCCAGATTTAGCTTGTGATTATCACTAGCGGCTACTATAGCCACTAGAAAAAAATCATTGTCTTCACAATGGTTTAGGAGGAATTCCCCTGTCAGCACTGTTTGTGTTGATGGGATGCAAATTTGCAATCTATGGCCTGCAAGACATTCTCAGGTGGTAACCCCACCCTCTACATGCGCTGTATCTCTTCCTTAGTTTTAACTGGCTCTCCACAAGTTTCTGGACACCTCCTACTCAGTGCTGCTGTACAGTCACTGGGATCACAGACTGCATTAACCCTTCCTGCTCCTGAATTGTTCTTGTGGGTACCCCTTGTGGGAATGCCTCATTTGTATATTTAGTACGGCAGATCATAAGAGCAAAGGTAGATATCCTGTGGGCCTTGCCAGCTTATGATTTACTAACAGTTCTTTTGGACTTGCAGTGTACCATCTAAGGCTCCTGACCCCTCTAAGGACATCATCCCTGTCAGAGGTACAGGCAACAGAACTGTAGGCAGTGTCTGCAGGAGCCTGACCCTTCACCCGCATTTTGCTGATTGCGGGCACAATACTTTGCAGTCTCCATTTTTGAAAGAGAATAAATGCCCTAGCAAAAATCTACACATAAATGGGTAATTTTATTTAAATATATGTGAGTGTTTGTGTGTGTATATACAGTATATGTATGTGTGTGTGTGTGTGTGTGTATATATATATATATATATATATATATATATATATATATATATATATATATATATTTATATATATATATATATATATTATACATACACATGTGTGTTTGAGTTTTGGGGTGCACACCCTAATGCAATTGGCTGCGCACGCCTATGTTACTAGTATTGGTATCGGTGCAAACCCTAATTTAAAAAAAATGATTTTTATTGTAGATCAAAAAGACTAAAGCCCCATACACACTATTGGTTTTCCTGCAGGTTTTTCTCTTCAGGTTTACCAAAACCATGTAGGACAAGGGCCTGTCTGATTGCATACAAATTAAAACTCTTAAGGTTTGACCTCATATTAGATGGTTTTGGTAAACCTCAAGAGAAAAACCTGCAGGAAAACTGATAGTGTGTATGGGGCTTAAGTGCAATTACACTTTAAATGAAGTTATCATTTCTTTAAAGTATGATGATTTTTTTTTTTATAACCGCGCACTTCACACAAAGTAACTTCCCTTTTCACTGATATGGCAAGGCAGCAACCCTGTGTGGTATCCCAACTTCCTGTTCTGATTTCCTTTAAGCTGCTACAACAGCATAGCAACATAGTTGGAACTAATAAATGTACACTTTTTTTATATTTCATACACAAACACTTATTCAGTACTACTGCAGACAGGTGAGCACAGAGAGCTGTCTTTAAAGCACAAAACCCATCAGGGGCTGTGTGCACTATTCACCTTAGTACAAAGCAAATGCTTTGCTGAGCATTAACGATGGATGGGCTCAGGCATGTTCGGATCATGCCCGCCAGGAAGCCGTCACTGCACACCACCAATCATAGAGAGTGAGGCATTTCCCAGTCCGCAGCTGCACATACTCACGCTGCCTATGGAAGGCGGTGTGCAGTGACGGCTTCCTGACGGGTACGATCCGAACACACCCAAGCCCCTCATTACTGAACATTTATATGTATTTAGCCATTTAAGTCTATATACCCTATAGACCAACTGAGGTGCACTCTATAGGCCAGCGATCACAACCTTTTTGGCACTGGGGAAGAAAATTGTGCTATGGTGGATCTGTAAACACACAGATCCACTTCATGTCAGGGGAGAGGAGACCAATCTGTGTGTTCTTAGTATATAGGAACACCGACCAGTCTCTTTTCCTAGTCAGTCCCCTCCCCCCACAGTTAGCATCACTCCCTAGGTAACACATTTAACCCCTTTATTGCCCCATATTGTTAACCCCTTCCCTATCAATGACATCACTGTATACATGCCAATGGTCCCAAAAAATGTGTCAAAAGTGTCCGATGTGTCTGACCCAATGTGGCATTTTCAATAAAAATCGCAGATCACTGCCATAGCTAATAAAAAAATTTAATAATAAAAATGCCATAAATCAATAACCTATTTTGTAGACGCTATAACTTTTGTGCAATCCAATCAATGTATGCTAATTGCGATTTATTTGATTTTTTTACCAAAAATATGTAGAAGAATACATATCAGCCTAAACTAAGGAAAAAATGATATATATATATAAGAAGATCAGTATGGTGGCCTGAGTTTATGGGAGGAGCCCGGAGGGTATTTAAGCAGCCCACTCACACATGCTCTTTGTCGGTTCAGTGTGCAGTACTACACGTCACTGGGCCGACTCTTCCCAGCTCACCTCATGTCCGTGAGTCTGCGCATTCAATAGCATTCGACATCGCAAGTGCATTGCGGCTTCTCCGTTCATGGTCTTCGACGGCGGTTCCCGCTTACTGTCGCAGGTTGTATTCAAACCTTTTGTATCATGTGCAATCTTGCAATTCGTTATGCTTCCTATCCTGCATTTCTTCTGTAAAAATCTGCCTCTGAGTTATTGTTGTTCATGTTCTAACATCTTAGTTACAAGCTTGGTACATTTGTAACTTCCTCCTGCCAAACAAACTATTTATTTGTATATTCATATTTGTGTCCATGCTTGCTGTCTCATTCATTTGGAGATTAGCATATATTCTTTGTATGGGTTCTTTGGCAGATTGAGGTGGTAATTGAACTCACCTGCTGCCTTGTCTGCACTTGATAAGCCTGGGGGGATGGGTGGCTGGTAGCATACACTCTACAACCAATTCACAGCAGATTTGTTCAACACTCCTTACTTCCGATTCGTATCGGATTTGTTTCATGCATTTTACAACCGTTTTTGTATCAGTCATTTCTCTTTATGACCGTTTTGTATCAGATACATTGCATACATTCCACCATTGCCATTCTATGTTTCCCCCATGCCGTGCGTTTTCGTTTCCGCAGCGGAACTTACGAATTGTTTGTACACGTTTCTTCTCTCTCATTTATTTACCAAAGTTATTGCCTGTGCGTCATGCATGGCGCCACACCACACCACGCCACACTCTTCGGATGTGTTGCACATCCACTCCAGTCCAAGCAAACCCAGTTGCATGTTCATTGTCCCAGGTAGGATTCGTTAGCTTGTTTGTCATGTCAAAATTCGTGGCCACTCATGGTGTCACCCGCATCATATGTTCGGTTCCCACAGTGGAGCTTATAAAATATTCGTACGCACTTCTCGTGTTCTATTTTCTACACCAATCCTTGTTGTTTTGCCCCATGCATGGCATCCCTACACCTTTCCTACATGTTTCACTCCAGCCACAGTCCGCCGCAAACTCACTCGCATGGCCCACTGTCGCAAGTAAAATTTGTTATTAAATTCTTTATGTCCTATCAATTTGCTACTATTCGTTGTCTCCCATATTGTTCGTTAGTGGCCCCTACGGAACCTACGATTCATACAGGCATTGTCCTTCTACCCTATACTGCTTGCTTAAGGTATAAACAAATCAGGTGTTTCTATCCTTTCTCAGTAACCCAATTCTTATTGATTGAGACCTTGCAACCATGCAAATCATCTCAACAGCCTGACACCCTTGTTAAGACCCTTGCAACACATGACCTTTACAAAACGCAAAATAAAATATATATAAAAACGCAAAAAAATAAAAAAAACGCAAAAATAAAAAAACGCAAAAAAAAAACCTGCAAAAAAATAAAAACGTTTCCACCACGCAATTTCAGCCCCTCGGCAACCTGACACCTGTTGAGACCATTGCAACCATGCAAAATCGTCTCAGCAGCCTGACACCCTTGTTGAGACCCTTGCAAACGCAATATCGTCTCAGCAGCCCTATACTCATTGAGATCCTTGCAACCATGCAAAATCATCCCAGCAGCCTGACACCCTTGTTAAGACCCTTGCAACACATGACCTTTACAAAACGCAAAATAAAAAAAATATATATATAAAAATGCAAAAAAAAATATATATATATATATAAAAAAATGAATAAAACGTTGCCACCACGCAATCTCAGCCCCTCGGCAACCTGACACCTGTTGAGACCATTGCAACCATGCAAAATCGTCTCAGCAGCCTGACACCCTTGTTGAGACCCTTGCAAACGCAATATCGTCTCAGCAGCCCTATACTCATTGAGATCCTTGCAACCATGCAAAATCATCCCAGCAGCCTGACACCATTGTTAAGACTCTTGCAACACATGACCTTTACAAAACGCAAAATAAAATAAAAAATATATATTAAAATGCAAAAAAAAAAAAAACCCAAATATATAAAAAAATAAATAAAACGTTGCCACCTCGCAATCTCAGCCCCTCGGCAACCTGACACCTGTTGAGACCATTGCAACCATGCAAAATCGTCTCAGCAACCTGACACCCTTGTTGAGACCCTTGCAAACGCAATATCGTCTCAGCAGCCCCACACTCATTAAGATCCTTGCAACCACGCAAAATCATCCCAGCAGCCTGACACCCTTGTTAAGACCCTTGCAACACATGACCTTTACAAAACGCAAAAAAAAATATATTTATATATATAAAAAATATATAAAAACGCAAAAAAAAACGTTGCCACCACGCAATCTCAGCCCCCCCGGCAACCTGACACCTGTCGAGACCGCTGCAACTACGCAAAATCGTCTCAGCAGCCTGATACCCTTGTTGAGACCCTTGCAAATGCAATACCGTCTCAGCAGCCCCACACTCATCAAGACCCTTGAAACCACACAAAATCATCTCAGCAGCCTGACACCCTTGTTAAGACCCTTGCAATACAAGGCCCTTACAAAAACGCAAAAAAAAAATATATTTATATATATAAAAAAAACGCAAAAAAAAAACAAAACGTTGCCATCATGCAATCTCGGCCCAGCAACCTGACACCTGTTGAGACCATTGCAACCACGCAAAATCGTCTCAGAAGCCCTACATTCATCAAGGCCCTTGCAACCACGCAAAACCGTCTCAGCAGCTTGACACCCTTGTTGAGACCCTTGCAAACGCAATACCATCTTAGCAGCCCCACATTCATCAAGGCCCTTGCAACCACGCAATACCGTCTCGGCAGCCTCACACCATTGTTGAGACCCTTGCAAACGCAATACCATCTCAGCAGCCCCACATTCATCAAGGCCCTTGCAACCACGTAATACCGTCTTGGCAGCCTCACACCATTGTTGAGACCCTTGCAAACGCAATACCGTCTCAGCAGCCCCACACTCATCGAGAGCCTTGCAACCACGCAATACCATTTCAAATACCCTCCCACTCATCAAAGAACTTTGTGACCACGCAGTCTCGCCCCAGCAACATGGCATTCATTGAGACCCTTGCAGCCAGAAAAATGGGTGTTTTTCAGCCGCCCCTGATCTCTCCTCTATGTTTCTTATCAGTACGTCTACACAGGATCCCCAATCACTCCTCTATGTTATCTTATCAGTACATGTACACAGGATCATTTATAGTCATTTCTAGGCAGTTGAGTTCAGAAACCTTCTCGGAAAAAAAAATGGGTTCAGACGGATGTTCAAAGGCATTCGAAACGCCAATGCCTGTAACAGCTTGTAAACACAGCCAGATGTGGTAACTCATGTTTACCAGCGTTTCATTCACAGTCGTTTTCATAAAAAAGAAAAAAAGGGGGGAATATTGTCTCAGCAACTTGACACTCATTTGAGACCCTTGCAAAATGTCATCTCAGCTACCTCAAACTCGTCTACACCTTTGCAACCACACCCACGTGGAAGAAAAATATATTTTAAATATATTTTAAAAAAACATTCTAAATATATTTTTCCCAAATATATTGCAATATATTTGAAATGCTACAATTTTGGCCAGATTCAATATATTTCAAAAATATATTTCAATATATTTGTGAATATATTATTGAATATATTGGGAAATGCATTGTGAAATATGTTGCAAATATACTCATAAATATATGTTAAATGTACTTCTGAATGCATTTAGCAATATATTTATGCAGCCATAAATATATTGCAACATGCATTTTGGAATGCATTGTGAATATATTCAGACATATATTGCTAAATGCATTCAGAAGTACATTTAACATATATTTCTGAATACATTCACAATGCATTCCAAAATGCACTTTGCAATATATTTATGGCTGCATAAATATACTGCTAAATGCATTTAACATATATTTATGAATATATTTGCAACATATTTCACAATGCATTACCCAATATATTTACAAATATATTGAAATATATTTTTGAAATATATTGAATCTGGCCAAAATTGTAGCATTTCAAATATATGGCAATATATTTGGGAAAAAATATATTAAGAATGTTTTTTAAAATATATTTTAAATATAAATGTACTGAATGTAAAATAAAAAAAAAATACATTCCTATTACATTTTGAAATGCTGTGCATTTATATATTGTATTTTATATATTGTAGGCCTATAAAACCAGCAAATATTTGGAAATAAAAACGATAACACAGTACAATACACACAACTTTATTATCATGTAAATATACAAACACTACAACACAGAGAATAGAAAGTGGTGTTAACTGTGGTAAATGACATACAAGTTTATTTGTGGTATTCTGATGGTTCCCGATGTTTCCCTTCAGGTGATATTTCAACACCGGAATTGTTCTCGTAAGAGCGTCACTGATCACACCGTTTGAAGTCCCAGGAAACTTTGCCAAAGTGGCAGCTTTAAAAAGTAAATGGAAAATATTAGACTTATTAGATTTTCCCTGTGAATCAAAAGCCATATAAGACCCTTTTCACACTTTAGCGCTGCTAAAGCTCCGGCGGTGTTTGCAACACTTTTTAGGCGTTTTTTTTTTTTTTTAAAGGGAAAAAGTACAGTTTTTAATGCGCTTTTAAAGTGCTTTGGAAGTGCTGCCCATTAATTTCAATAGGCAGGTGTGTTTTAGGAGCGCTATTTATAGCGCTCCCAACCCGCCCCAGATGCTGCTTGCAGGACTCTTTCTAAAGTTCCGCAAGCGCATCGCCCCAGTGTGAAAGTGCTCATTGCACTGCAAGGGATGCAGTTTCATGAGCTTTTTAGAGGCTATTTCTAGTGCTAAAACACCTGAATACTGGCTCAGTGTGAAAGGGGTCTAATAGATGCAGCTGAGTAAATAAAACGAACAAAATTAAGCATGTAAAAAAAAAATATTGTAGACTTTTAAAAAATCTGTATAAAAATCAACATCTTGCCTACAACTTGCCTTTTTAGTTCAGACTACTACCAGACTGAGCAAGATATCTTATTTTGACACAACAGTCAAATTGGCTTACAGTCTACATGTCAAAGCTGATGTTTTCATAGGGTCTAACTGTACTTGCTTCTCTCCATCTGTCAGCCGCTTGGAGGCACCTCCTTAAAGGTTACTTTTTATTGAAGTGGTTGTAAAGGTACAAGGGTTTTTACCTTCATGTATTCAATGCATGAAGGTAAAAAAAACTTCTGTGTGCAGCCCCCCTATACTTACATGAGCCCTCTCTCAATCCAGTGATGTCCACGAGAGCCTTGTCTCTCCAGGGACTTGCACTGCTGATTGGCTTTCTGTAGCGGTGGGAGCTATTGGCTCACGGTGCTGTCAATCACAGCCAGTGAGCTAATTAGGAGATGGGGTCAAGGCAAGGCTCAGTGTGTGATTGGACACACAGAGCTCTGGTTCAGGAGCACCGGCATGGGACCTGAGAAGAGAAGGATCTGAGCTGCTCTGTACAAAAACCCTTACACAGAGCAGGTAAATAGGAGTAGGATATGTTTGATATTTAAAAAAAAAGACAACCATTTAATGTTTCGATACCAAAAGAAAACCTACCTGTTTAGGCCTTGAGTACGACACTTGACAAGGAGATGAGCTCAAGTCTTCAGATGGGACAAAAGGTGATGCACACGATACACCCACACAGGATGAACTTCCACCATCATTCTTCAGTGCTATTAGCTGCGCTCTTGTTGTTTTCAAAAGATCCATTACACCAGGCAACTCTATGGAAAAGCATAACAACTTTTTAAGTAACATAATGGCCTATTTTCTCACTATATCCATTCATTTCATTTGTTAGAAATGATGACTTGTGGAAAAATGTACTTAAATGTACTTAAATGATTAGAGGGTTTCCTCCAGTCTGCTGCTGACCCCCCCAAGAGGGTTTCTCCCAAGGTAAAAGTAAGGATGTTCCACAAAACAAAAATCCTACTTGTGCATATAGTATGTAGTTACCTCAGTGCACTCACTGATACTATAATGAATGTAGTACAGTAAACTTCCAGTTACTCAACGATCCCCATTGGTACTGTTATTTCTGGTTGCTTGAGATCTAATAGTAACTCTCAAGCATCCACCTCCCATGGCACCCTGACCCCCTCCCACTTAGCAGCTAAAGGGGGTAGGGATTGGGGGCAGGGTTTTACCACCCCCAAATTCACATGTGAATGAGCCTTAAAAGTGCTATTGCCAAATGCAACTTAGGGCTCATTCACAAGTGCCGTATGCAATGCTCCAATGCGCCTCTGAGAAATTCTGCAAGGTGGTGAGGAGGCAAAATGTTTACACCAAAAATTGCAGTGAAAGGCACACAATTGCAGCGCGGTAGTACGGCAATTATAGGTTTTAGTCAGGTGTGAGGAGGCAACATTGGAGGAGACTGTGCCCTGTGATCTTTGACTTCTCCCATGTTGTTCAGGTAGATCTCCAACTCTCTAAGGTTGCCTACCTCTGCCTTAAAACACTGTAGAATGAAAGGGCAAATGATTGGTCAAACAGAAAATAAAGATAAAAATAACAAAGGCAGCAGAACTGGTGGAATAACACACAATAAATAGATAACAAAAATAAAAGACTGTGCCAATAAAAAAGATTCAATGAAAATTAAAATTGAAAAAATGTCACCAATACCAATTCCATTGAAAGATTGGCATCCAGGGGCTGATATGCCAAAAACGGTGCACAATAATTAACCAAAACAAAAAAATCAGAGTGCAAGGAAAAATTTGTATATAAATTCACAAAATGAATGTCAAATTATATGTATAAACAATGAGAGGTTAATACGCCAAATCGGTGATCCCAAAATTGTATGCCAACAGCACACAATTGGCAAACCAAACCTCAAAAATTCTTAATGATATCACCACAAAACTCAAACGCTGATGACCAAATGAATAATGAAGGATGATGCAGATATGATGATCAGATACAGTGCCAGTTTAATGCAGTGATATAAACCGCAATTAAGTTGTCCGCTTACCAAAGGCAAGTTGTCTCAGTTGTTGGTTTTCTTCTTCCAAGTGCTTATTCTGGTTTTATATTCACCAGCTGTCAGTTAGTCTTGGTCAGGTGCTTTGACAGCGGCTGGCGGCCCATCTGTCAGAATCCGCCAAAAATAAAAAATAAATAAATTATCTTTCCACCTCCACACCCCCCATCCACTCCCCCCCACCCCACACACACACACACACACCCATCTTTCAAACCCCCCGCCCACACACACACCCCAGACACCGCTAACCTCCTTCTGCACAATTTATTTGATGGTAGCTGAATGTAAACAGCAGGCAGTGGGGGAACCATAGCCAGACTGCCATTGGCTGTTTCAATTTTAAAATTAGGCTGACTATTGCGCCCCCTTCCCACTGCCTGCTGTCAATCAGCAGAGGAAGACCTGAAGAAGAATGTTCTCCTTCAAATCCTCTCCTTTGCTGATTGACAGCAGGCTATTGATTTCCCTGCTATCTGCTCTTTTTTCTGCATTCTGACAGTGGCCAGTGGCTGTTAGAATACAAAAAAAGGCCTAGATGTCAACTGATATCAGGCTACTTCTGGGGCAGCTGGATGTAAACATAATATCATTACCTCATATTGTTATCGGCCTGAAAGGTGGCCCATAATTGGTATCTGTATGGAAAAATCCATATCTAATGGCACCTAGTAGCAGGGCAGATAATAATATGCAAAAGGGGAGGGAGACATAAACATTGGTAGCACTATGCACTGACATTATGGGGTATATTTACTAAAGGCAAATCCGCTTTGCACTACAAGCGCACTTGGAAGTGCAGTCACTATAAATCTGAAGGGGACAAAAAAAAATCATTTTTGCCTGTACATGATTGGATGATAAAATCAGCAGGGCTTCCCCTCATTTCAGATCTACCCCTCAGATCTACAGCGACTGCATGTCCAAGTGCACTTGTAGTGCAAAATGGATTTTCCTTTAGTAAATCAACTCCTATGCTGCATGGCGAGTGGATATAGAATAGAAGCCATATAATATTGTATGCAGCAATGTACACTGAAAGTAAGTTACACAGTTACTGGATATAACATGGAAGCCATACATATTATATACAGCAATGTGCACTGACAGTATGTTACACAGTTACTGGATATAACATGGAAGCCATACATATTATATACAGCAATGTGCACTGACAGTATGTTACACAGTTACTGGATATAACATGGAAGCCATACATATTATATGCAGCAATGTGCACTGAAAGTAAGTTACACAGTTACTGGATATAACATGGAAGCCATACATATTATATACAGCAATGTGCACTGACAGTATGTTACACAGTTACTGGATATAACATGGAAGCCATACATATTATATGCAGCAATGTACACTGAAAGTAAGTTACACAGTTACTGGATATAACATGGAAGCCATACATATTATATGCAGCAATGTGCACTGACAGTATGTTACACAGTTACTGGATATAACATGGAAGCCATACATATTATATGCAGCAATGTACACTGACAGTATGTTACACAGTTACTGGATATAACATGGAAGCCATACATATTATATGCAGCAATGTACACTGACAGTATGTTACACAGTTACTGGATATAACATGGAAGCCATACATATTATATGCAGCAATGTGCACTGACAGTATGTTACACAGTTACTGGATATAACATGGAAGCCATACATATTATATACAGCAATGTACACTGAAAGTAAGTTACACAGTTACTGGATATAACATGGAAGCCATACATATTATATACAGCAATGTGCACTGACAGTATGTTACACAGTTACTGGATATAACATGGAAGCCATACATATTATATACAGCAATGTGCACTGACAGTATGTTACACAGTTACTGGATATAACATGGAAGCCATACATATTATATGCAGCAATGTGCACTGACAGTATGTTACACAGTTACTGGATATAACATGGAAGCCATACATATTATATGCAGCAATGTACACTGACAGTATGTTACACAGTTACTGGATATAACATGGAAGCCATACATATTATATGCAGCAATGTACACTGACAGTATGTTACACAGTTACTGGATATAACATGGAAGCCATACATATTATATACAGCAATGTGCACTGACAGTATGTTACACAGTTACTGGATATAACATGGAAGCCATACATATTATATGCAGCAATGTGCACTGACAGTATGCTACACAGTTACTGGATATAACATGGATGCCATACATATTATATGCAGCAGGGTGACATGCTGTGGAAGAGGAGCTCTATAATATTACATTACTGTGCACATGCTGTATGGTAACTGGGAAGGTGAATGTACACAGAATGAGAACTATTCAGCAGGAAATAGACAAATACAACTTAACTCATACACCAAACTTTCACAATTCTAATATTATTACATAGAAGGCTCACCTTTCATCCAGGAGAATACATCCAGGGGAATACAGAGAGCGTCTCCACCATGCTGCCATGCTTTCCTTTTCAGACTAGGCCTTACCAGGAACAGGAAGTGAGAGGTGAAAGTTCACCCCTCTGGTTCCCACTGCTCACTTCCTGTCACACACCTCCTGTATTGTTTCCTGTATTATCATTGCAGTCTCATTTAAAGAGTTTTCCCCAGGGCTGAATTCACATATTATAAGATCGAAGGCACAGAATTCAAACCCACATCCCAATAAAAAGAATGAGATAAAAGAAATGAGAAAAATATTTATACATGTAAGTAAGTGATGGGAGATGCATTCTATATATATATTTTGTATCTTCATTCTGGTACATGTGTGTGTGTATATATATATATATCAGATATACTCTATGTGTATGTGTGTGTGTATATATATATATATATATATATATATATATACTAAGGTGACCAGATTTTTTAAAAAAAATCCAGGGACACATTTTTTTTTACTAGTAATGGCGGCAATCAGCGTCTCTCTGCCCATCGCTGCAGCCGCCCACCACACAGCCTGCCAAGTCTTACACTCCGGGTCCCCGCTACTGCTTGGTGGGGAGCGGAGGAAGATAAGCAGGCAGGCAGCTGGCCGGGACTTGAGCCAAGGCAGAAGAACATGGAAGCGGAGCTGAATGGGAATGCACCTGAAACTGAAGAAATATTCCCTCTGCTCCGACCAACACATGATCATCAGAAAGGGGCACAGGTAATGGAAAAAATCCCCCCCCCCCCCCAAGCTAGTAGGAGCGACAGAGTAGGGGGGTGTAATTCAGAATTATTATTTTTTTAATTCTGCACTGACTGTCTTTGAAATTGCCCCAGCCCCTGTTCAAATCCAATGGGGACAAAACTGGGGACAGACTTGGTCTAGGGACAGTGTCCTTAATCCAGGGACTGTCCCCTGAAACCGGGGATGTCTGGTCACCCTATATATATACACACACACACACAGTATATCTGAGATATATATATATATATATATATGTATATGTATATATATATATATATATATATATGTATATGTATATATATATATATGTGTGTATGTATATATATATATATATATATATATACTGTATTTGCTGGCGTATAAGACTACCTTTTACACTTAAAAAAACTGGGCAAAAAGCAGGGGTCATCTTATACACCGGGTCAGCTGCTCGGATGCCTGCTGGATGTGCGGTAATATCGCATGTAGCTTCGGCTACATACAGTATATACCGCTGAGCCAATCCCGGTGAGCGATGTATTCAAATGAATACAGAGCCTGCTCAGATTGGGGTAACAACCTCTGCCAATCCGAGTGCCTACATACAGTAGCCTGCTCGGATTGGCTTTGAGAGTCAGAGATGCACGGGCTGATGATGTTACAACCTCTGCCAATCCAAGCAGGCTTTGTATTCATTAATAGAATACATTGCTCGCTGTGATTGGCTTCAGTCCCAGTAAGAATGAAGAAGTATATGGCTCCAGAAGGAAGAAATATGAAGTATCGGAACGGGGATCGTCTTATACGGTGAGTACAGGCAAAAAAAACGTTAAAAAACTGTAAAATTAGGGGGTCGTCTTATACGCCTGGTCGCCTTATACGCCAGCAAATACGGTATATATATATATATATATATATATATATATATATATATACACACACACATACACACACATACACACACACACACAGTATATATATATATATACACACGCACAAGAATGCAGCTCTCATCACTTACATATTTATCTTCCAGCACAGCCTAGCATTGGCAGTGCAGCTTGGGCAGGGATATGACATTTAAAGCGGAGTTCCACCCAAAAGTGGAAGCTCCACTTATTTGCCTCTTCCCCCCCCCCCCCCACCTACTTTGCCAATGCTTTTCTGCATGTGTGTTTTTGATGCATTCCAGGGTATGTTTGGTGTGTTTTTAAAGCATTCCAGTGCATTTTCCCCTCTTTTTTTTCTTAACCTTAAATAAGGACATGTGTGTTCCAGTGTGTTCAGGTGCATTCTAGTGCGTTTTTGATGTGCTTTACAGTGTTCCATTACAGTCCAGTGCAGGAAAAATGCAGCATGCTCTACTTTTTTTCTGGAACTGCAAGCACTAGTGTGAATTATGCCATTGAAAACCATATAACACACTTTTCATGCAGACAAAAAAAAAAAACGCACTGGGCTGCATGTGGTGTGAATTGTCCCTATATATAGGCAATGGAGGCAGCAGCACCTGAGAGCCAATGGAAACATTGGCTGGGATACCAACATCGCCGGATTCCAGGACAGGTAAGTGTCCTAATATTAAGTCAGCAGCTGCAGTATGTGTACAGTATGGGGGGCTATTTACTAAAGGCAAATCCACTTTGCACTACAAGCGCAAACTACAAGTGCAAAGTGCATTTGAAATTGCACTGAAAGTGCACTTGTAAGTGCAGGCGCTGTAAATCTGAGGGGTAGAACTGAAATGAGGGGAAGCTCTGCTGATTTTATCATCCAATCATGTGCAAGCTAAAATGCTGTTTTTTTTTATTTTCCTTGCCCCCCTCAGATCTACAGCAACTGCACTTCCAAGTGCACTTTCCTTGCAATTTCAAGTGCACTTTGAATTTGTAGTTTGAACTTGTAGTGCAACGTGGATTTGCCTTTAGTAAATAACCCCCTTTGTGTAGCTGCTGAGTTTTAATTTTGTGCTGGGGGGAACTTTTTGCTGCTGGAATTACCCTTCGGCAGGTACGAAGTCCAAACAATGGACTGGACTTAGTATAAAAAGAATATACAGTATATATACAATATATATTATATTGCCAAAAGTTTTGGGACACCTGCCTTTACACGCACATGAGTTTTAATAGCATGCCAGTCTATAACAGCTTCAATTCCTCTGAGAAGGCTGTCTTATGGGAATGTTTGACCATTCTTCCAGAAGCACATTTTTGAGTTCAGGCACTGATGTTGGATGAGAAGGCCTGGCTCACAGTCTCCACACAAATTCATCCCAAAGGTGTTCTATCAGGTTGAGGTCAGGACTCTGTGTAGGCCAGTCAAGTTTCTCCACCCCAACCCACTCATCCATGTCTTTATGGACCTTGCTTTGTGCACTGGTCCAAATCATTTGGTGGATAATGGTGTGTGTGTGGGGGGGGGGGATTATGGTGTGGGGCTGTTTTTCAGGGGTTGGGTTTGGCTCCTTAGTTCCAGTGAAGGGAACTCTTAAGGCGTCAGCATACCAAGACATTTTGGGAAAATGTTATGCCCCCAACTTTGTGCGAACAGTTTGGGGACGGCCCCTTCCTGTTCCAACATGACTGCCCACCAGTGCACAAAGCAAGGTCCATAAAGACACTGATGAGCGAGTTTGGTAATAATAGTGCAACTTCTGATTCATGGATTAAACAGAACATTGAAGATTTATATCCAGAGTTTCTCTCTGTACTCTGTAAGCAGACAAGACCCTTGGACTGTGGAGGTGGATGTCTGTGAAGGTTCTCATTCATTCAGGTCAATCAATAAATCAATATAACTGTACTTGCTGGTCCGCCGACAAGCGTTCTCAATTCAGAATGACTTATACAAAAATTCTTTGGGAATGGAAAGTGGATGCGAGAGGTTTATCTGCTTTGTATTGAATGGATTATGTGCTTAAAATCTTATAAAAAAAATATATTTTATTTGAATCTTTTATTTTTTTTTTATTTTTTTTAAAAGAGTAAAACAAGCCATTTTAAAATGGTAGTGGGTCTCTTATAAATGTATTCAGAATGTTATCTATGACATAGTTACAAAAATATCAGACAAAATATATGTTGAAATGTCTTTATTAGACATTAAATATTTTCAGAAAAACATATTTTAAAAATATATTTTCTAATATATAGCTTTGTAAAATATATTTCAATTATATTTTTGGAATGCATTTACAAGTATATTTAAAGATATATGTTTGAATGCATTTTTTTATATGTTCAAAAATATCTGGACAATATATTTTCAAACATATATTTTCACATATATGCCTTTGGAAAATATATTAAAATTATATTTTTGGAACACATTTACAAATATATGTAAAAATATATGTTGAAAAAAATCTGAAGAATATATTTAAAAAATATATTTTTCAATATATGTCTTTGGAAAATGCATTTAAATTATATTTTGGAATGCCTTTACAAGTATATTTAAAAATATATGTTTAAATGCATTTTTTTAGATGCTCAAAAATATATGTCAAATATATTGAAAAAAATATATTTTAAAATATATGCCTTTGGAAAATATATTTGAATTTACATTTTTGGAATAGATGTAAAAATATATTCGCGTAGGCCAATATATTGTAAATATATTTAAAATATATAATTTTTTAAAATAAATATATTGGAAATATATTTTTCTTCCATATGGGCACAATCTCGTCTCAGCAACCTAACGCCCGTTCAGACCTTTGCAGCTATACAAAGTCGTCTTAGCAAACTGACACTCATTTGACACCATTGCAAACGCAATATCGTCTCAGCAACCTGACACCCGTTCAGACCTTTGCAGCCATACATAGTCATCTCAGTAACCGGACACTCACTTGAGACCATTGCAAACGCAACATCGTCTCAGCAACCCCTCACTTGTTGAGACCCGTGCAACCACACAAGGCCATCTCAAAACAAACTTTATAATCATCGAGACCATTGCAACCACGGAATATCGTCTCAGCAAACCAGACTGAGACCCTTGCAACCACACAATATTGTCTGCAGCAGTATAAAACACTTTGCAGCACGCACCTACGTGCAAACCCGAATACAAACTAAACTTGCAAACACACAGTGGCACCCAGTTGGCCATTCATCTTTAGTGGCACGCGGGCCACTCATCTTTTCCCTGTCTTTTTCCCTGCAGTTAGTTCAGGTTTCTAACCAGCACCAGCGAGTGCACGTTGGTCTGCGAGTGCACGTTGGTCTGCGAGTGCACGTTGGTCTGCGAGTGCACGTTGGTCTGCGAGTGCACGTTGGTCTGCGAGTGCACGTTGGTCTGCGAGTGCACGTTGGTCTGCGAGTGCACGTTGGTCGGCGAGTGCACGTTGGTCGGCGAGTACACGTTGGTCGGCGAGTACACGTTGGTCAGCGAGTGCACGTTGGTCGGCGAGTACACGTTGGTCGGCGAGTACACGTTGGTCAGCGAGTGCACGTTGGTCAGCGAGTGCACGTATATCGTCTTGTTGAGCACCTGTGTATTGTCTTGATTTTCTCTCACCAATGCAAGATCCAGTCCAAGTTCTCAAACTAGACCAAGCATCAGTAGCAGACTTAGCTATGTGGGACAACTTCCCCACCTGATAGAACAGCATTTCAATCTTCATCTCGGCAGTGTCAGCCGAGCCACCACAGGCTTTTGCCTGCATTTTTGTCCGCCGCTGGTTCTCCAAACCTTGGCCCCCAGAAATTCTCTTAAATTTCTGCTTCACCCAGTCTTCATCACGCCTCGTGCTGTACCCCATTGTGGCAGCTGCCCAGGTCTGGGGCCACACTTGAACTGGACAGACAGTGTTCTTCACCACAGACAATCAAGCCACAGCCGACTTCATCAATTAAGGTAGATCAAGCCTCTCCCCATCACGTCCTTCCTGCGCAGGCTCGCGCAGCTGTCACTTTGTCACCAGTTTAATATCTTCTGTAGACATGTTCCAGGCAAATGCAAAATCGCAGCTGATGCTCTGTCCCATTCCAACCTTACTTTGTTTTTCCAGCAAGAGCCTGGAGCTGACCCAATAACCATCCCTGTCCCACCCTGGTCATTGCTGACGATGGATTGAAGTAGCATCTTACCAACTCCACCCAGTTTATTAACCACTCCTTGGCACGCAACACACTGAAGGCCTATCGCACTGCTTGGAACACTAACTGCTAATTTTTGGCCACTTGCCTCGGAGCAGCAATAGGCAACGTTAGACACGTCCTAGCCTTCATATCGTATTGTCACATGCAGCTGACCCTTTCTCACAATACTATCACGCCATATCTAGATGGCGTCCAGCATTTCCTGTCCCTGCAGGACCCCAGTAAACTGTCAGTATTCTCGAGCCCATGCAGTCAAGTCCCTTCTACAGAGCATACAGAAGCACCAACCTGTAGTCAGTGGCGAGCGCCTACCTTTCAAGAGTGCCCTCTTTAGGGACATGTCTGAAATACTTACTCGTTCCCCATTTAGGGCCTTGCCCAGCATAGTCATCCAAGCAGCCATCTACCAGGCCTTCTACGTTCCCTACAACCTAGTGAATTTACAGTCAGTGGCTCCGGCAGTCAGACACTGCTCCGACGCCACCCGACTCACTTTCGAACCCCTACACTCTCAGTCTGCAAACGCAACAAATCAGCCCTGGGGGTTGACATCAACCTGTTTCAGACTAACAATGCCTGACACCCAGTGACGGTGCTCGACCGACTACTGCTCCATCTACCCAGCCAATCTGATGGTAGCTTGTTGCTACCCTTTCTAAACCAGCTCCCTGAGTGGCAGACAGTTGTCAAGCATGTCAGAATCCTAAGCAACTTGGGCTTCAAATCCCAGTCGGTTCTCTGGACATTCTTTCCGAATTAGAGCAGCCTCAACTGCCTCCCAACAGGGAGTACCAGACCACGTAATCGAGATACCAGGCTGCTAAGAAGTCTCCTTGTTTTGCCACATACATCCCAAATCCTCAGGAAGGAATGGCACAAGCCTTTACCAAGCTGGCTCAATAAATACAAGAAATCAATATAAGCTATTTCCCTATCTGAGTCTTTTGCCCCCTTTTCTTGGCATACTGACCAGACCACCAAGGCACACTTCAGGTCTATTTATGTTGTAAGTCTTGTCGCGTGTTTATGTGATCCACATCACTCTCGGTCAGAGGGCCACAACCATAAATAAGAAGGTCAGTATGGTGGCCTGAGTTTATGGGAGGAGCCCGGAGGGTATTTAAGCAGCCCACTCACACATGCTCTTTGTCGGTTCAGTGTGCAGTACTACACGTCACTGGGCCGACTCTTCCCAGCTCACCTCATGTCCGTGAGTCTGCGCATTCAATCGCATTCGACACCCTCCCACCCTTCCCTTTTTCAGGGCACTTCTCAGCATATCCTTCTTCAACAACTACCCATTACGTACTTTGGGTATGCCCCCTTTTCTTGGCATACTGACCAGACCACCAAGGCACACTTCAGGTCTATTTATGTTGTAAGTCTTGTCGCGTGTTTATGTGATCCACATCACTCTCGGTCAGAGGGCCACAACCATAAATATATATATATATATATATATATATATATATATATACATATATATATATATATATATTTATTTATAGCACAAAAAAATTAAACCACAGAGGTGATCAAATATAACCAAAAGAAAGCTCTATTTGTGGGGGGGGGGGGGGGGATTATAAAAATGTAGTTTGGGTACAACGTCGCACGACCGCACAATTGTCATTCAAAATGTTACAGCACTGAAAGCTGAAAATTGGCCTGAGCAGGAAGGGGGTGAAAATGCTGTATTGAAGTGGTTAAACAATCAATGTTCAACAGGCCTATGCAAAACAAAACCTGAGTCAAGTGCCAGACAGCCCTATAGTCAGGAAATGGGAAGAAAAAAAGGTGCAGGTGGATTCTTTTGTATGATCTATTCTAGGGCATTGGCAGCCCATTAAAATTAAATGCACTGCCTTAAAGTGGTTGTAAACCCTTACAGACCACTTTTACCTACAGGTAAGCCTAGATTAAGGCTTACCTGTAGGTGCAATAAATATATCCTAAACCTACACCTAGATATTTGCACTAAAGACTTGCGCTGATGTCTACAGCGCAAATGCGCCGATGTCTACGGCGCATGCGCCGCAGACAACGACACAGGCGCACTTTAGAAACAGCATTGTGCCGTTTCTAAAAGAGGATGTGCTGTGACTGGCGGCAAATCACATCACTGGAGCTGTGATACCCAGAACTCACTCTGGGAGAGATGGCAGTGACGGAGGAGGGGAACGAGGACCGCTGCCGGGGGTTTGATCTCAGGTAATTATTGGTAATGAGCTAGTATGCTATGCATATTAGCTCATTATGCCTTTGTCTTGCAGGGTGTTTTTTTTTTGCAGAGGGTTTACTTCCTCTTTAACATAAACGCTTGTTAACTCGCAACATAATGAACATTAGCATAATAGATCAGAAAGAACAGGTAATAAGCAGGTACTCATTTCAGGAACCATAAGCACTCAAGGAGTCTTGTCCAAACAAACAAACAAACAAAAAAAAATGTAAACTCTTGCATCCTTGGTGGTAACAGGACTAAGTCTCCTGTGATGCAAGCCTATAGTTCCAATCATATCATCGTCATAAAAAGTTTTTTTTACCTCTGAATAAATTTGCTAACTGTAAGGCCTCGTACACACGAGGGGATATGTCCACTGAAAACGGTCCGATGGACCGTTTCAGCAGACATCTCCGCTCGTGTGTATGGGCTAGCGGACAGATTTGTCCACCCGACAGATTTCAAAGCAAGCTTTGAAATCTATCCGGTGGGAATCTGTCCGCCCAACATGTCTGCTGGTTAGTACACTTACCAGCAGACATGTCGTCCCGCACCGCCGCCGCCGAATGTATTCGGCGCATGCGCAGAAGTGTTTTACTTCCTAGTGCGGTGACGTAGCGGTGACGTGGCGGCGTCAACGTCACCGCCACGTCACCGCGCCGTCCGGCGGCGGGGAATTTGATCCGATGGTGTGTACACGCCATCGGATCAAACTCCCGATCGGACATATCCGATGGAAATGGTCCGCGGACCGTTTTCATCGGATAAGTCCGATGGTGTGTACGAGGCCTAAGAATTTGTAATTAGCACACTATCTCATGAAGTACGTCATGATCACTTTTCATTTTTAGCTATCAGATTATATTAGCAACAATATGGCAGTACTTGAGCCTACAAGTCCCTAAAGTGTGCTGAGATAAGGGCTGTGAGTGAGCTTTGTATCTTTACAGGGAACGGTGAATTTAGCAGCAATCTTCCTTATGAGGACAGTTAGGGTTATTTAATGCCCTGTTCAATTATTACATTATTCAACAGATATTACTGTACTCTTTTTCTAGATGAATGTGTAATAAGCATCTATAATAATGGCACATAATCAATGGGTTTCTGGCACTCCTGACATATCACCAGAATGAAAGTACATTCTTCATTCTGTAGCTGGTTTGTGTTCATTCCCTGCGGTGGCAGCCAGTTTCCCAGCATGCAGTAATGCATCACCATTCTCGTAGACCCCGATAAAGAGCTCAAATAAAACAGAAACGTGTTTCATTTTTATGGCAACATTTTTTTTTCAGCTGAGTTTTAGTAGCACTTAGCACATACAGGAAGATATTTAGTTGCTTGCTTCATCTGCAAACCGTTTATCTCTTTTATTGTCAGGATACATATATTTTACATCGCTTCACATCCACTTGGAAAAATGTTACTGTATTTACATAGAGCTATGGACTTGTGTTAAACTTGTTTCTGGAAAAAGTTGCATTATGAAATTGAGAGATAATAATAAGGCTATGCGGTTTTGTGCTATCGTATAAATAGGGGATCTTACCATCAACCCCATTGGTGCAGATATTATAAATCACATTCATGGAAATGCTTGGTCTTCTAAATAATTGTTTTACCTAAATATATCAATGTATGCTAACTTTTTTAAAAAGCCTAGTTTTTCGGTATAATTTGTATTTATATATGTATATGGGGGCAGCCATATTTGCAAAACAGTATCCATTTCCTCCTTTGAAGTGCTACACATTGGTAGTGCTTAACTGCTATTTAAAGTGCAAGGTTATGGGCTGACTTGTTAAAAAAAAAAGAGGGATTTCCTTTTGCAACTCCAAGATGTCTGAGCCTCGACGAAGTTGACTGCTTCCACAGGCTCAGACATCCATCCCTAACCACAATAACCACTTTGCTAGTGGCTACATGCGAACAGCGGTGGCCACCGTCAGACTGCCATTAGCTTATATGGGCTGAGGGGCCATTGCTATTCGCATGCCCCTGTCATTCCAGCTGTAAAAATGTGCTTATTCTTGCTGCTGGAATACAGCGGGGGCATCAGAATGGTAGTGTAATGGATGCCTAAGGAAAAAAAAAATGTTTACGGACGTGTTACTATACAGTTGCTACCTATTTCTTTCATATATGAAAGAAAAATAAATGTTTGGATATGTTATAAATTATTCTTTTTGCATTATTGCTCTTTTCTGTTGTGGAAATTATTAGTAAGTTAGTAAGTGGATCTGTGCAGAAGGTAAACAGGGTAAACTGACATATAGAATAAAATACACGCATCTAGAAATTGCTGCACATTGGGGTTGATTTACTAAAAGCTAATAGACTGAGCACTTTGCACGTGCAGTTGCTCCATTGCTTTGTAAATTAGGGGCTCCGCTGACTTCCATCATCCAATCATATGCAAGCAAAAATGCTTTTTTTTTTTTCCTTGCATGTGATTGAATATTATTTGCAAAGTCCAGCTTCACCTCATTTACTAAGCTCTTGAGCAACTTCTATTTGCCTTTAGTAAATCAACCCCATTGTGTAGATATTTTACTAGATTGTTCTGGAAGCTTGACACTAAGGCTGTTTTAATGAGCTAACACTGATTTTTGGAGTGTGTTATGCCACGTACACACTATCGGTTTGTCTGATAGGTCGTTTTCATCAGACTAACTAATCGTGTGTGGGCCCCATAGTTTTTTGATCCATCGTTTAAAAAACTAGGAACTTGTTTTAAAATTATCTGATGGTTAACTAACCGATAGAAAGAAAACAATCGTCTATAGGCACGTCCATCGGTTAAAAATCCACGCATGCTCAGAATCAAGTCAACGCATGCTTGGAAGCATTGAACTTCACTCTTCTCAGCACGTTGTTGTGTTTTACGTCACCGCGTTCTGACACAATCGTTTTTTTAACCAATGGTGTGTAGGCATGACTGATCATCAGTCAGCTTCATCGGATAACTGATGGAAAAATCCATCAGACCGTTTTCATCGGATGGACCGATTGTGTGTACAGGGCATTAAGGTCACACCCCTTCCGCAAGTTTTCTGCCCCTCACCACTGAACAGTAGGACCACTCCATAGTAACTAATCACTTCTAAATATCTGGAGAAAAACAGGGTGGGCTCAAGCTCAGAGGCAGTATGTATAAAGTGAATATAAATCTGCGTAATCTCATAAAATAGTGGTGGTGTAAGCTAATTTTGAATAATTAATAATAGCTGCTATCACTAACAAGTGTTTTCATTTCACTTAAAAGGTGAACATATTTAATAGACAGTGCTACGCTATAAAAAACATCAATAAGTAAAAGTGTAACTAAAATTGGTAATCAATAAACGTATATTGCTGAAAGTTTTTACATAGTATCTGTGACTGATTGAAGTGAATTCAAAAAAATCAATACATCAGCGGTGCAAAAATGCAAAATGCTTGTGCTTTCCTCCACCAGTCTCACAGGCTTATCACCTCACATCTGAATAAAATCAGCAGTGTTCCCCTTTGGGAACAATAGAGAAGGCTGGCGTGGTGCTGGTAATCACTTTCCTCCTTCAAATGACTTTTTCCAATGGGATTAATACCCTGATCATCTCACCAGATATGATGTTTATGCAAAAGAAGAAAGGCGGAATCTAGTGCTCTCCGTTTAAAATGTTTAATAATATATACAAAGGGTAAGGTATAAAACTCCCAAAGATGGCACTGTAAGCCATGCAAGCAGTGTTCCCCTCTGGGGATAATAGAGAAGGCTGGCATGGTGCTGGTAATCACTTTTCTCCTTCAAATCATGTATTCTCATGGGATTTAAACCCTGATCATCTCACAAGATATGATGGATATGCAAAAGAAGGAAGGCAGAATCTAGTGATCTCCGTTTAAAATGTTTAATAATATTTTAAAACTCCCAAAGATGGCACTATAAATCATGCAAGCTGAAAACACATTTCAGATACAATAGGTCTCAAGTTGGCCATGATGTAACGTCAGTACACAGGCTCCATCCCATAGATGCGTATTGTCAAAGCATTGACTTCAAAATCATTTGAAAACCTGTAATTTAACCAGTTTGTTCCTCTTTCGTCCAGTTTATGGGCACAAATCAGAAATTGGTGTGACACTTTTGAGCCAAAAACTTTAAGGAAAAGTTTGGAAGACTTCTGCCGTACAGACAATAAATTGAAAGGTTAACGTGTTTCACGCCAGTTATGAATTTGACTGTTGGTACTTCGCATGTGACCCAGAAGCAGAAAACAAACAAGAAAGAGATTCGCTCAATACATGATGGCAATATCGTTTGTTCTCACAACCGAGTGTTTGTTTTTCGAAAATGGGTTTGAACGATTTTTCAACTGGTGTATGACTAGCATTAGAGACAAGCGAAACGTAGGTCAGACAGAGGTCAATGTCAGCTGAAATGCATCTGTTAATTATCTCTGAATGATCTCAACAGTGTCTTAGCCCAGGTTCACACTGGGTACGATTTAGTTCGTTTTGAAAGCGATTTCACATGTGAAATCGCATCTCAAATCGGCGGCAATTGCCGGCAATGACACCGTCCTAATCGGTGCGACGCGGCGCTGCACCGATTTCAAAAAGTAGTTCCTGTACTACTTTTTGCGATTTCAGGACGCCATTTACATTGACATCTGTGCAGAACCCTGCACAGATGTCTCCTAAATCACGCCAAAATCGGGACTGCCAGAGGGAGTGAAATCGCGCGATTTCAGCTGAAATCGCGCGATTTCACTCCCGCAGCCCAGTGTGAACCAGGGCTTAAACTGATCTTGAATGCAAGGTAAATGCAGTTTAAAGCGGAGTTCCACCCTAAAATTGAACTTTTGCTTTTTGTATTCCCCCCCTCTCCGGTGTCACATTTGGCACCTTTCAGGGGGGAAGGGGAGGGGGGGAGCAGATACCTGTGCAATCCAGGTATTTGATCCCACTTCTGGGCATAGAGGGCCACAGTATCCACAGTGATCTACGTCACCGGCCCCTCCTCCATCCCCCCACCCGATGTCTTCTGGGAGGCACACAGGTCCCAGAAGACAGCAGGGATCAGTGAAATCACGCAGCTTGACTCACGCATGCACTTCCTGATTTCCTTACCAAAGATGGCAGCGCCTCCACCCGACAGATCGGCTTCGGGTGCAGACATTGCGGGCGCGCTGGATAAATAGGTGTCCATGTATTAAAAGTCAACAGCTGCAGTATTTGTACCTGCTGACTTTTATTTTTATTTTTTTTCGGCAGAACTCCGCTTTAATAGAGTCACTTACTGTAGATAGCAGCACTCTGAGTGAGGGAAGGACATAACAAGAGCCTATGAAGTTCTGCTGAGTGCATGTGTTCTAGCACATATTCCGTAGAGACAGATTGAGCAATAGTATGACCTTATCAGTACGCCTCTGTTCTTCATTATACAATCAACAGGTATGGGGGATATTTTACCTGTATTCTTAACCAAGCTGTTTTGCTCCTTTAGTGAAGTTCTATGAACGGATTAAGCTGTCTGGCAGGGGTACCTGGCTTACAGAACTGGTTGCTGTAATTAGAAATCCTTTAGCAGATAAATTATTTTCCAGATATTTATTTTTTTAACTGTGTTTTGGTTGTTACATGTTGTATAACTTTCGGCAACAATTAAATTCTAATTAAGAACTCTTCTTTTGTGCAGATATTAAAGAAGTCGTGCTCAGAAATTTTGACCGTAGATCCATCATCTGTGTGTGTTGGTGGTAAGCTCATTTATGTTATTTTACCTTTTTATAAGCTGCAAGGTATACTGACTTCTTTTAGCCTTATACTATGCCATGCTATATTGTGCTATCACCACATAAAGTAATACTTCCCATCTCTCGCTTTTCTGTCTTACAGCCAAATAAATATTCATGCTCAGATATTTTTATGGAAGGGATGGTGATCTGAAAAAATAAATAAAAGTGATTGAGCATAACTACATTAAAGTTATCCAATGCAAAATGTTACATATTTATTTATTTTTTGATATTACTTTGGCCTACTCTTATTTCTCCTGCACAGCACAGTTACCAGTTTTAATATTTCTCGGCACAGAAGCATCCCCAGGTTTATCGTAGTTTATCGACAGCTCAACTGCTGACAACTCTGTAATCAGTGTGCTAGGTCACACAGAAAAAGTGAAACATTTCTGCGTTTAGTGTTCATAAAAGGAAACACAATGCAATCCAAGATATAAAAATGATCAAAAGAGTATTAAAAAAGGCAAAGCAGCTGGGAAGGTGTGAAGTACACAGTTCATCCTACAGTGGGCCATAAACATTCTTTACATCACCTTCATAGCTGAAGACCATCAAATTACTAAAGCTTGCTTGAGCAAAATTGGAATGTAGCATCAATATTTACCGTCTATTATTATCCTATAGCTATATTTAAGGAAGAATATAGTAAGTAAAATTGTGTTTTTCTTTCCCGCTTAGGTTTCAGGTTTAAAATTTAAATTTGTGCTTATAGTAAAAATACATGATAAGCAGTATGTTAGTTGGTAAGGGATATACAATGCTTGTTTAGTTTAAACACAACATTTGACATACAAAGTTCAATATTCAAACATTATGTTTCAGCCCTGGGCTTTGGCAAGATGGCATCAAGGTTCTGTAAATGAACACAGCAGCTTTTTGTCACAGAGAATGATGCTGCCTGTCCTGTATGAACATACATAATCTAATCACCTGTATCTAAATTGTAACCTATATCCCCATGCAGGTGCAGTAAATATTATTATGTAGCTCGCCTGCAGTAAAGTGTAAAGCCTGATACCCACTACAGTTTAATTTTTGAACAAAGATAAACTGTCAGCTCCAGTCGGAGCCGCTGTACTAACTATGCTAAGTTAGTATAGCTATCTCCCCCGATCTCCCCTGCCATAACACTCCGATCAGTGATCTCTGCCATTGGCTGAGATCGCTGATCGGGAGACGGTCAGTTGGTCGGTGGTTTTCCAGCATGCACATCTGGCAGAAGCTGGCTTTTGTTAAACAGGGTGGCATACACATTTGGACCGTGTATATGGGGCATTAGGCTTGTTTCACACCTATGCAGTTTGCTTTTGATAGTTTCTGAAGTGTTTTTTGCATTTTTGCACACACGATTCTGCCACAATTTGTGTTTTGCCTTTTTTATGCTTTTTTTTGCCCAAATTTTGTTGGGCAGATTAAAAGATGCAAATTGTGGGGAAAAATGCACAAAATGCTGTTCTGCAGTTTTTCCATTGAAGTCTATTGAACCAAGAAAGCAAAAAATAGTTTTGCATTTAAAAAAAAAAGTCCCTGAGCCTTCCGTAAAATGCAAAGGCTGAAAAAAGCATTGATGTGAACGTATTAGATGAACTGTAGGGCGTTTCTGCAAAAAGCACCAAAACACACATACAGTGCCTGCCGCCGAGAATGTGTTTTTAGCACGCCAGCATCGCGCTGAATCTCGGCGACAGGCTGCCGATATCTCGCACTCGCTGGAATAGTAAAAGCACATTCCAGCGAGCGCGTCATAGAAGCGACGGGGATCCGACGCGGATTTCCGCCAATTCTACACGTGGGCGGAGTTTGTTATGAATCCTGAAGGAGAAATCCCCGCCGGATTTAAAAAAAAATCCGGCATGGGTTCCCCCCTCAGGAGCATAACGGGCCCTTAGGTCTGTTATGGGTTGTAAGGAGACCCCCCCCTACGCCGAAAAAACGGCGTGGGGGTCCCCCACAATCCATAACAGACCCGTATCCAAAGCACGCCGGCCGGCCGGTCAGGAAGGGAGTGGGGGCGAGCGAGCGCCCCCCCCCTCCTGAGCCGTACCGGGCAGCATGCCCTCAACATGGGGGGGTTAGGTGCTCTGGGGCAGGGGGCGCACTGCGGCCCCCCACCCCAGAGCACCCTGTCCCCATGTTGATGAGGACAGGGCCCCTTCCCGACAACCCTGGCCGTTGGTTGTCGGGGTATGCGGGCGGGAGACTTATCGGAATCTGGAAGCCCCCTTTAATAAGGGGGCCCCCAGATACCGGCCCCCCACCCTAAGTGAATGAGTATGGGGTACATCGTACCCCTACCCATTCACCTGCAAATAAAAAGTGTAAACACAAATAAACCACACAGGTTATTGAAATATTTTATTAGTTGGCCGCCGGGGGGGGTGTGTATGATCGCTTTTATAAAAGCGCCCCCCTCCGGCGGGGCTTCTGTGGGGGGTGGGTGCCGCCGTCTGGTTCTCTTCCGCCGCCGGGGGGGCGCTTTGATAAAAGCGCCCACCACCCAGCGGGCTTCTTTCGACGTCTTCGGTGGCGGGGGGGTCTTCTCCCACTCTCCGGGGTCTTCTCCCGCTCTCCGGGGGTCTTCTCCCACTCTCCGGGGTCTTCTCCCGCTCTCCGGGGGTCTTCTCCGCTCTCCGGGGGTCTTCTTCTTCTTCAGGACTCGCCGCCGCTATCTTCGTGTGTTAGCTCAATTACTAGCGGCGGCGTCCCCCTCTTCTGCGACGTCGGCGTCTTCTTCTTCTTCTGCTCTCCAGATGTTGACGCGACGCATCCTTCCGCTGTTATGCCGGGCGCGCGGCTCGCAGCGAAATATATAGGCCTGTCTTGTGACGTCGCAGTCCCATCATGCTCCGGTAGGTACCATGTGCTACCTACCCACGAGATCATACACACCCCCCCCCGGCGGCCAACTAATAAAATATTTCAATACCCTGTGTGGTTTATTTGTGTTTACACTTTTTATTTGCAGGTGAATGGGTAGGGGTACGATGTACCCCATACTCATTCACTTAGGGTGGGGGGCCGGTATCTGGGGGCCCCCTTATTAAAGGGGGCTTCCAGATTCCGATAAGTCTCCCGCCCGCATACCCCGACAACCAACAGCCAGGGTTGTCGGGAAGGGGCCCTGTCCTCATCAACATGGGGACAGGGTGCTCTGGGGTGGGGGGCCGCAGTGCGCCCCCTGCCCCAGAGCACCTAACCCCCCCATGTTGAGGGCATGCTGCCCGGTACGGCTCAGGAGGGGGGGGGCGCTCTCTCGCCCCCACTCCCTTCCTGACCGGCCGGCCGGCGTGCTTTGGATACGGGTCTGTTATGGATTGTGGGGGACCCCCACGCCGGTTTTTCGGCGTAGGGGGGGTCTCCTTACAACCCATAACAGACCTAAGGGCCCGTTATGCTCCTGAGGGGGGAACCCATGCCGGATTTTTTTTTAAATCCGGCAGGAATTTCTCCTTCAGGATTCATAACAAACTCCGCCCACGTGTAGAATTGGCGGGAATCCGCGTCGGATCCCCGTTGCTTCTATGACGGCTTTGTCTCCATCGCGGCAAGCCAGCTCGGCGCTGGCTCTCGCGATGGGGCTCGCAAGTGCTCAATCTCGCCGAGAAAGGGAGCGAGATTGACACAATATCCCAGTCACCTACTGTAGGTTTGAACTGAGCCTAAAGTCCTATACACACTATTCGATTTTATGCAGATTTTTGTCTTCAGATCTATTAAAACCATTTAATATGAGGTCAAACCTTAAAGCCTCGTACACACGATTAGATATTTGACGGAATCTAATCCGATGCATTTTTTCGTCGGATATCCGATGAAGCTGGCTTTCATCAGTCTTGCCTACACACCATCAGTCTAAAAATCTAATCGCGCCAAAATGCGGTGACGTAAAACACTATGACATGCTGAAAAAGTTCAATGCTTCTGAGCATGCGTTGACTGGATTCGGAGCATGCGTGGATTTTTGACCGATGGACTTCCACACAGACGATCGTTTGTTCTATTTTTTTTACAGATGGAAATAAAACAGATGGGGGCAACACACGATTGGTTTGTCCGAGGAAAACAGTCCATCGGGTCTGTTTTCATCGGACAAACCGATCTTGTGTAAAGGACTTAAGAGTTTCCATTTGTATGTATTCAGGCAGGCCCTTGCACTACATGGTTTTGGTAAATCTGAGGACAAAAATCTGCAGAAAATCTAATAGTGTGTATGGGGTCTTATTCCTGCACTGTGGCGGTGAATGCCATACAGTGTTCATTAAATCACAATATGGCAGTGAGGTTTAGTGCCTGCATATTAGTTGCAGTAAAGGCCACTAAAATCTGTTGCACAGGCTTGGGGTTATGGTTACATTGCACATCCGTGGGAAAAAGTGACAGTGAAGTCTCTGGTTTTCCAGGTCTGCTAACATTGCATGTTCTCACGGTCAACTAGCAACAAAACTACAGCTTTGGGGGTAAAAAAAAAAAAACTGTGCCGCAGTAGCTCAGGTCGAACAGGCTACACTAAACCTCCTTTACCGGAACTGCAGAAGCACTAGATGCAGTGGCACATTACTGGCTCCAGCTGTGTATAGCAGACTATAGTAAAGGGTGGGTTTGAGGAGGGTTATGCTGGATAAATTGAGAGACAAATGTGTGCCAATTCTTCCCATGTTTACCCTCTTACCACTCTGCCAGCATCCCCTGCCATGCTGCTGCATGGAAGGAGGAAAGGGGAAGAAAGTACAGGCAACTCTAAGTTGCTATGTATTAAGACCAACAGATTGAGCACTCACATGAGGTAGAATTTAGTTAGGCATATCAAAACATGAACTGGTGCTTCCGTGGTGCTAGTAATGCAGAGCTTGCGCTAGCAGGGAGCTTGAGAAAGGAGTAATGTGCCTTCACCGTGGACTTCTGTGCATTCTCTGAAACACGTTACTTTGGTTGTCACTTCCAATGAGTGCATGCCACACTGTGCCCCAACATCCTACACAGCTCCAGTCTTCCCATTCTGGCCCCGTGGGTTCGACCGCAGCCACTGGCTCAGCTGACGACTACCTGCTAGCGCAAGCCCTGCATTACCAGCACTGCAGAAACACTAGTTCATGTTTTGATGTGCCTAACTAATTTCTACCTCATGTGAGTGCACAATCTGTTGGTCTTAATAAATTGTTTTTGAGATACAGTAAAACCTTGGTTTGAGAGTAACTTGGTTTGAGAACGTTTTGCAAGACAAGCAAAATGTTTTCATCAATTTTGCCTTGATATACAAGTGATGTATTGATATAAGAGTAGCATCATGTCACAACTGAGTATAAAAAAAAGAAAAACTAAGTGTAGCAATATGGTTACATTTAATGAAGGTACAACATTTAGCAACTTATTGCTACACTTAGAGGTGCCTCGCTTCTCTTTTATACCCTGTAAAAAAAATCTTTAATATACAAGTGATTTGAATTACAAGCATATTTCTGGAACAAATTATGCTAGCAAACCAAGGTTTTACTGTAATACACTTAGAGGTGCCTGTCCTTTTTAAAACTTTTCGTTTGAATTGTTGTATGATTTATTGCAGTCACACTTATTGTGTCACTTACACAGTGCATTCTCCTTTTTTACTGTTGCATGGAAAGTGGAAGATGACAGGAAAAGGAAAAAGTGCTAGCCTGAATCCCCTTTTTCTCACCACTTTGCAGCCAGTACTACTTACCTTCCATTCTCATTAATCACTGATCTGCCAACAATCAAGCCCCCAGAGCTGCCAGAATTACACTTCCATACTAAGAGCCGGTTCACACTGGGGCGACTTATCAGGCGGCTCAGCCACCTGACGAGTAGCTTCCCATTGAATGCAATGGAACCGTTCTAATAGGAGTGACGCAAGTCGCTCTGACTTAGAAAAAGGTTCCTGTACGACTTCTGGGGTGGCTCGGGGCGACCTGCATTGACTTTTATACAGAAGTCGTTTTGCAGGTCGCCTCTGAAGTCTTGCAGAGCCACCCCCGGAGTTGTGCCACGGGAGTGTGAATCAGCTCTTACTCTTACAATGCAAGCACTGCTCCCTTCACTTTCGCTACTCTGCCTGAATTACACCCCTTCCCAACCTATTCACACTACTCCTCCCACTGCTGCTGATGTACCTCCACACCCCTCTCCTCATCATGCACCAGCACACTTGCATACCCCACCAGCACCATTCCACTTGCATGCTGAATTAAAACATTGAATCTGACCTTCAAAAACATATGCCTTAAGGGCTCTTTCCAGTGTCACCACCATACCTTCCACTATCCCACCACCACGGCATCACTGCTTGCTACCATATTTCTGACATCAAAATTTGGCAGCAGGATTCAATGCAAGCAATGGTAGTGATAGTGAGCACTTCCATTGTTCTCCATTGTAATATTGCTGTTATCACAGTATTCCTGCTGCAGCTAGGGAATATAAATAAAGGCAAGTAGTGGTTTTGATCTCCACTGCATCATCTGGCTGAACATCGGCACATTTTCTGTCTGAGGGGGTCCTAAAAAAATCAGTGGCCTATTGTAATTTTACATTTCCCACTAGTGAACCTAGGGGGTTGTGTTTTGTGGGAGCAGGTAGGGTGGGGTGCACCTAGAGAACTTCTGGTAGCACTTTTTAGGTTTGCTCTCTGACCTGTCCTGCTGTAGGCAGTAAAGGAGGAGAAGGGCAAACAGAGGAAATTAGGAAGTGTAAACCCCTCTTATACCACAACTCGGTCATCCCCCTCACCACTCTACCATCTCCCACCACTCTCCTTTACCCCCCTCCTCATCTCTCTGCTTCACTCCCCTCACCACTCGAAACTTTGCCCTTCAGTACTCACAATAAGGATGCCCATCCACTCGTGCCATTCTACCATTACCATTTACTTCCTTTTCCCCAGCACAGGACTGCTCATGCACCCCCCAAACCTACTGGTACTACTCCACCCACCATCTCAGTCCATCTCCTCTCACCAGTTTAGCCGCCATCATACTAACCCCAACTATACCTGTTCTGGAGGAACAGGCTTTTTTTTTATAGTATTGCTCACTGCAAATTACTACCAGTCCCAACTGTGTGTTATGAATCACTTCAAGCTGTAGTTCAGCTGCACTTCCTCCACCCCCATAATTGCAAGCCCCCCCCCCCCCCAGAAAACTCTGATCAGCGCTCTTTGCTATTAGCCCCCTCTGGCTCCCGCACTGCCACTGAATACAATACACAGATTCATGCATTGCATGAATCTGTATATTGTTGCTGCCACCCACGATTCAGATGGTCGGCCCCCTGGTGAGCGCCAGCCATCTGAATAACGGCAGCTGGTTGGCTTTAGAAGTGCCTATCAGAGCCAGCTAATCGGGTTCACCGGTTCTGGTATTGCTCACTGCAAATTACTACCAGTCCCAAATGTGTGTTATGGATCATTTCAAGCTGTAGCTCAGCTGCACTTCCTCCACCCCCATAATTGCAAGCCCCCCCCCCCCCAGAACACTCTGATCAGTGCTCCCTGCTATTGGCTGAGAGCACTGTTTGGGAGTCATTTGGCTGCTGGTTTTACACCTGCATGTCCGACATAAGTTGGCCAACTTTTGAACAGACAGACTATCACACACGCAGAATGTTAGTTTGTATTTTTTGTACTGGCAAATGGCTCCCAACTTTCTGTCTGTGTGTATGGAGCTTAAGCTAACATTGCAATTCTCCTCTATATGTCCTGAAAAAAACATTTGCAATTTATTCAAGTGTAATTACTTGCTGTGGCAGATAAATGCAGTGGATAGTTGTATTTGTGTACAGACATTGATTTTATGACTCACCAGTGGCGGTGCGTCCATAGAGGGCGCAGGAGCGCTGCCCCCTCTGGCTCCCGCACCGCCACTAAATACATTACACAGATTCATGCATTGCATGAATCTGTGTATTGTTGCTGCCGCCCACAATTCAGATGGCCGGCCCCCTGGTGAGCGCCAGCCATCTGTATAACGGCAGCATCTCTGATAGGCTTTCCGATTACAGCCCTCAGGCTGTAATTGGCTTCCAAATAGTTATCCAGGGGATGCATGGGGGTGCGTTCCTTGGATAAGACTGACAGGCGTCTTAGCCAATCGGGTTCACCGGTTCTGGTTACCGGAAACCTGATTGGCTGAAGCGTCATCGAGGGTGGGAGAAGACATCGAGGGACCATGGAAGGAGGTTGGCTGACCCCAGAAAGGTAAGTGCCGGGTGGGGGGCAGGGGGCAGCATTTTACAGGGCACATTGGCGACAATTAAAGGGCAAAGTGGCAACAATTAAAGGGCACAGTGGCGACAATTAAAGGGCACAGTGGCCCTTTAATATTTTTCGTTTGTTTGCGCCCCCACAAAAATTTTGAGCACCAGCCGCCACTGTGACTCACAATAGGTATTTATGTGTCTTTTATGTAATGTTCATAATACAACTTTTTGTATGATTTTGCATTGCACGGTGTGTGCTTCTTTCTGTGCCAGTAAAGTCTGTTACAGTTTTGGTATATAATGATACATGGATGTGACACCTGAGTGGCCCTACATAATAGTGATAGATGTGTGTAATTCATTGGACTGGCTAAACTGAACTGCACAAAAATAGTAACCATTTATACAGTTTATAATTCAATGGTGTATTTACTGTAGCTATTTGTTTATAATTTAACTTTACTGAGCGTATTGAAACACAAATAAAGATCATTCTAAGGCCTCGTACACACGATCAAATCTGTCCGCTGGAAACGGTCCGCTGGACCGTTTCAGCAGACAGATTCGATCGTGTGTACGGCCGAGCAGACAGATTTGTCCACCCGACAGATTTCAAAGCATGCTTTGAAATCTATCGGGTGGGAATCTGTCCGCCCGACATGTCTGCTGGTTAGTACACTTACCAGCAGACATGTCGTCCCGCACCGCCGCCGCACCGCCGCCGAATGGATTCGGCGCATGCGCGGAAGTGTTTTACTTCCTGGTGCGGTGACATGGCGGCGTCAACGTCACCGCCACGTCACCGACACGTCAGCGCGCCGTCTGCTGGCGGGGATTTTGGTTTGCTCGTGTGTACACGCGAGCAAACCAAACTCCCAGCAGACAGATTTGTTCAAATCTGTCGGACGGACAGATTTGAACAAATCTGTCCGCTCGTGTGTACGAGGCCTAAGAGTCGGTTCACACTGGGGCGACTTGGGATCAGACTTGAAGTCGTCTCAATTCGTCCCAAGTCGTGCTGTCCAGAAAAGCAATGTAAGTGAATGGGAGCGGTGTTAATACACACTACTCATGTCGCTCCGACTTCAGAAGAGGTTCCTGTACTACTTCAATCAGACTTCTAGGCGATTTGTACCCATTGATTTCAATGGAAGTCGCTTCCAAGTCTGATCACTGTTTTAATTGAAGCAACCTTTCAAGCAAGATAACATACATTTCTCAGGCAAACCCCTCCCTCCCCCTCCCAGAGCTGATTGTCGTTTTATTGGCCACTGGAATGTCTCCTGACCTGAAAAGGACTTCAAGTCGTGTTGTAAATCGCCTCAGATCGCCCTGTGGTTCATGCTCAAGTAGTGTTGAAGTTGCTTCTGAAAGTCGTGCTGGAAGTCGTGTCGCCCCAGTGTGAACCGACTCTAAAGATCAAAATGACACTTTTAATAAAACATTTGCTAATTTTTTGCTGCTGCAATCAATAGAGACCTGTCTAGCATTCATAACAATGGTACACTTTTATGTGTATTGCAGGCCTATTATACTTAATATTTTTCAGGTTATATAATAGGTAGGCAATTTATGTCACAGGACAAAGTGGATTGATTATTTGTTAGCCGAATACATTTAACAGGATTCACATGTCAGACCTAAGATTTTAAGAGCTGTGCTTGTTTTGCTCCATAAGCAAAGCATCACTTCTTCAATTTAATATTTCCAGGGGGTTGGGTGGATGAGCATGATTCCAGAGAAATGGGATAATTGATTTTCTGACTAAAACATTTACTTTAACAGCACAGATATGTGATGGTGACAGGTGAATGTAGAGATAAACATTCAAATGTAGGCCAAATCACAGGGGAAAGGTATTACAGAAAACAACTATTCATTTATAGTCTCAAAGATTCTTATTCTCTATCTCTATAAAATTCTAACCCCCCCCCCTCCCCCTCCACCCCCAAAAAAAGGTATATAAGTCAAGTTTGGATACTGAGTAATCTTAGCCAAATGTTAGAAAATGCAATGACATAATATAAAATAGCGCATCGCTAACCCAGCTGTATATAATGTATACATACATATATATCACACATTATTGTATGCTTTTGGGCCTAGTATCACAGACTTTTTTGGCGCTAACAGCTGTTTTTTTTTTTGGTGGGGGCTGCACTTAAGTGCAGAGATATCCTATTTTTAAAATTTCATAAATAAATTACAACACTGCAGATCATCTGTGGAGGTACATAGTCCTTTACTCAGCAGAGACATATATAAACCCCCTGCCCCCCCCCCCCCCCAGCCAGTCACTAACCGGTATTTACCAGCTTTGTGCTTCAGAAACTGGGAAACTTTAAAAAGTAAATTATACATTAATAAACCCCTGCCTCCTGCACACCAGGTGACATTTTTATTCTTGCTTACAGAAAAAAATGTCTGTCTTGGCTGCTGAAATGGCAGAGAACAGAGAGAGCAGAATTGTATCTGTTAGATGGTCCAGATGTTGAAACATGACATGTAGAGTTTAACCACTTGCCTACTGTGCACCTACACCCCCTTTATGCCCAGACAAAATTTAAGCTTCCGGCACTGCGTCGCTTTAACTGACAATTGCGCGGTCGTGCGACGTGGCACCCAAACAAAATTGGCGTCCTTTTTTTCCCACAAATAGAGCTTTCTTTTGGTGGTATTTGATCACCTCTGCGGTTTTTATTTTTTGCACTATAAACAAAAATAGAGCGTCGATTTTGAAAAAAATTCAATATTTTTTACTTTTTGCTATAATAAATAACCCAAAAAATATATAAAAAAATATTTTTTTCTCAGTTTAGGCCAATACGTATTCTTCTACATATTTTTGGTAAAAAAAAAAATGCAATAAGCGTTTATCGATTGGTTTGCGCAAAATTTATAGTGTTTACAAAATAGGGGATAGTTTATGGCATTTTTTTTTGTTTACTATAAATGGCGGCGATCTGTGATTTTTTTATTGGGACTGCGACGTTATGGCGGACACTTCGGACACTTTTCTGACATTTTTGGGACCATTTACATTTATACAGTGAACAATGCTATAAATATGCATTGATTACTGTATAAATGTGACTGGCAGTGAAGGGGTTAACCACTAGGGGGCGGGGAAGGGGTTAAATGTGTGTCCTATGAGTGTTCTAACTGTAGGGGGAGGGGGGGTGACTGGGGGAGGTGACCGATTGTGTCCCTATGTACAAGGGACACAGCAACGGTCTCCTCTCCCTGACAGGACGTGGAGCTCTGTGTTTACATACAGAGCTCCACATCCCCGCTCAGTTACTGGGCAATCGCGTGTGCCCGGCAGCGATCGTTGCCACCGGGCACTCGCACCGGGATCTCAGCAGAGCGGCGGGTGCGCGTGCCCGCCTGCGGCTTTAAAAGGACATCACGTCATATGACGTGATGTCAGGACAATGGAGTCCTCCGCCCGCCGTCATTTGACGGTGGGCGGAGGACAAGTGGTTAAGGACGTAGTAAAAATCCAACACCAACACTCTTTTAAATGTATGTATAGCCCACTTTTAGTTTTGTATAAATAAGGGGAGGATTAAAACTTGTGTTGCTGTCTGGGTCTCTGTTAAGTAGAATAACCATCTATTTTTGTCCTGGTGGCCTCTGTCACCAAGAGATAAAGTGATGAAAAATCTAGAATGTTATGCCCTGTACACACGACCGGTTTTCCTGACATGCCAAACCCGACGTTTTTCCTGACGTGATTCCTCTCAAATGTTTAACCACTTCAGCCCCGGAAGGATTTACCCCCTTCCTGATCAGAGCACTTTTTGTGATTCGGCACTGCGTCGCTTTAACTGACAATTGCGCGGTCGTGCGATGTGGCTCCCAAACAAAATTGGCGTCCTTTTTTTCCCACAAATAGAGCTTTCTTTTGGTGGTATTTGATCATCTCTGCGGTTTTTATTTTTTGCGCTATAAACAAAAATAGAGCGACTATTTTGAAAAAAATGCAATATTTTTGACATTTTGCTATAATAAATATCCCCAAAAAATATCTAAAAAAAAAATTTTTTTCCCCAGTTTAGGCCGATACGAATTCTTCTACATATTTTTCGTCCAAAAAAATCACAATTAGCGTTTATTGATTGGTTTGCGCAAAATTTATAACGTTTACAAAAAATGGGGGTAGTTCTATGGCATTTTTATTAATATTTTTTTTTTACTAGTAATGGCGGCGATCAGCGTTTTTTTTCGGTACTGCGATATTATGCCGGACACATCAGACAATTTTGACACATTTTTGGGACCATTGGCATTTTTATAGCGATCAATGCTATAAAAATGCATTGTATTACTATAAAAATGCCATTGGCAGTGAAGGGGTTAACACTAGGGGGCAGGGAAGGGGTTAAGTATGTTCCTGGTGTGTTCTAACTGTATGGGGGGATGGACTCACAAGGGGAAATCACTGATCTTCTGTTCATACATTGTATGAACGGGAGATCAGCGTTTCCCCGCTGACAGGAACGAGAGGTTTGTGTTTACACACATACCTCCCGTTCCCTGTTCTGTAACGAACGAGCGCGCGTGCACTGCGGCGATCGCACCAGCCGGGCACGCGCGCGGGAACACGCGCGGGCCGCCGGCGGCGCGCACGCGCCCTCTTGCGGGTAAGAAAGATAGGACGTAGAGCTACGTGCTCTCGCCTAGCAGTGCCGACCTGCCACAGTAATATGACGGCGGCTGGTCGGCAAGCAGTTAAACAATGAATAGATTGCGCTAACCTTGAAATTGTAAACCAAATTTGTGAGCAACCTATTTTTATGGAGGAAACCCGTAAAGTGGTATACTCCCATTCAGTGAATTACCACTAGGCTTTAAATTTGTGCTTATTATACAAACATACAAGAATATATATATATATATACATCCCCCATCTAATATACATCCCCCCATCCATTATACATCCCCCTTCTATTATACAGCCCCCATCCATTATACATCCCCCCCATCCAGTACACATCCCCCCATCCATTATACATCCCCCTTCCATTATACAGCCCCCATCCATTATACATCCCCCCATCCAGTACACATCCCCCCATCCATTATACATCCCCCTTCCATTATACAGCCCCCATCCATTATACATTCCCCCATACAGTACACAGCCACACTGCACTCCCATGAGACCCCCAGTCTCCTGCGACTGTGCTGCCAGCATTCTCTACTATTAAGTAAAAATAAAATCACTGTCAGCCCCTTCCACACTGCTCTTCCGGTGTCACTTTTATTGCAAACTGAGGCTTCTATCTACCTCAATAGCTCTTTTTTTTTTTACTGACCTGGTCATATGACTGCTCTCCTCTGATGTTACACAGTAGGTCACGTGATTGCTCTCCTCCTCCAATCAAAGCTACATTCAGAGGAGGAGGAGGAGAGCAGCCAGAAAAAAACAGAGCTATAAAGATATTTACAAGCTTCGTTTTACAAGTGACTTTTTTTTCTCAACTTCAGAATATGCAGGGAGCATTATTCCAGGGCGAGGGGAGGCGGGATGGTCGGCCTGACACCCCCCCAATAGGTGGCTCCTGGGGCGGACTGCCCGATCCCCGCCCCCCTATTGGTAAAACATGATATTGGCTTATAACACGCAGGCACTGTTTACCCTCTGTTTTCAGAGGAAATAAGTGTGTGTTATATGCCGATAAATACGGTATATATATTTATATATATATATATATATATATATATATATATATATATATATATATATATATATATATATATATATATAATAATATAATAAGCACATATTTAAAGCCTAGCGGTTAATAACTGAATGGGAGTATATGAAATGACTTTACGGGTTTCCTCCATAAAAATAGGTTGCTCACAAATTTGGTTTACAATTTCAAGGTTAGTGCAATCCATTCATTGTTTAATTTTTTTTAGCATTTCATTTAAGGGTGACGTGCATTTTTGATTGCAGCAAACTAAATAATAAGCTATAAATCTATTATATATATTGTATATATTCTTTTGCGCCAGTAACATCCATTTTTTATTCATGATTCCTCTCAAGCCTGCCTTGCATATGCACATTCAGTCAAAAAACGCTCAACCAAAGCACAGTGGCATCCAACACGTACGACGGCACTATAAAGGGGAAGTTCCATTCAAATGGCACCACCCTTTGGGCTGCTTTTGCTGATCCTTGTGTTAGTAAAAGTTTGGTGAGAGACGATTTGTGCTTTTCAGCCTTTTGCTTTTCAGTCCGTTACAGCGTGATGTGTGCTATCTCAATTACGAACGCTAGTTTCACCAGAACAAATACTCTTGCCACATACTTTCTGAGCATGCACGTTTTTTTTCCCCCTCGGAAAAGCATACACACTAGCAGTTTTTCACAACGAGAAAGAGACTGACGGTAAACACGAAAAAATAGAGCAGGTTTGAATTTTTTTGCGGGCAGATTTCTCGTCAGGAAAACTGCTATGGAGCATACATACGACCGGTTTTCCCAACCATCTAAAACATGGCAGTTTTCTGGTCGGGAAAACCGGTCCTGTGTACGAAGCATTAGAGTTGTAACCAGAACATGAGAACTGGGTAAATATTCCAACTGTGGCTCATATGTTAGTGACATATGTTCATTTTATAGAGATTTCCTTTTCCTTTTGTATCTTTGGAACAGGAAGTAAAGGAAAATCTCCCTAATAAGACAGTGACAGCAACATTGAACTGACAAATGTATAATTTCCTAATTGAAGGGAATAACTGCAATCATAGGGATAACTTTAACAAGGTGTGAATTTATGTTTCCATTATAAATTCTCTCTTCAGGTGAAGTTATTGTCTTTTGCTACATATGAGGTTTTCTGGCTGGAATTAGCTATACTTCATGACCTTATTATTCCAGATGTTATTGAGTCATTGTGCTAAAAACAAATGAGTTCTTAGTATTTGTTCATCGCCTAGAGCCAAATTCATTTTGTACTTCAGAATTTAACCTTGCAGAATAAGCTCAATGTATTATCTTGGCATGTCCACAAATAGGGTTACATTTGAACAGATGTAATAAACAATAATTATCTTTTTAATTTTTTTTGTACTAGAGAATAAAACATAGTGGAGGCTAGCAATAACAAAGAAGAGTCTTGGTTTGCCCCTGCTTCTAGTAAAACCCTTGTTTTAAACACTTAAGCAATTAATTTAGCTTAATCGCAGTTAGGCTCCATGCACACTAAAGCTGATAAAAGCTAATAAAACCCCAGTAGCTTTGCAGGGAGCCTTGCAACGTTTTTTAGCGTTTTTGCAATAGCTTTAATCAGCGTTTTTCAGTGTAGCTTTTTTTTACTTTTTTTTTTTACTTTTTTTTTTTTAATGGATAAAAAACGCTAAAAACGCTGGCTGGTTTTTAACGTTTTTCAGGGTTTTGCGTTTTTTATCGCTTTCCCTGCCGAAAAACGGCACTTTGAACGCAAATTTCGGGCATTCAGAAAAAAGCCAATAAACTCCAAAGCTCATTAACACTGAAAAACGCCCAGGTGTGCATGGGCACATGGGCTAACATAGAGTTCAGTTTATGGGCTTTAAAAAAAAAAGCCAAAACGCCAATAAACTGCAGTTTATCAGGTTCAGTGTGCATGGAGCCTAAGATGTCAACAGAAAATGTGTACAGTTTTTAATAAACACACATTATGTTCGGGTAAATTGTGACAAAACTGGTATCGTAATTCAGAGTAAAATAAATATACAGCACAAGAGACTCACTGTAGATAAATTAACCAAAAAATGTTTACGACATAAACAACATAAAGGTATTTTGAATCTATTGTTATTCTGTAAATCACAGAGAAATGTACAATCAGGTTTATTTAGTATTAAATTGCTAACAACATTGATATCAAAATACAGTAACAGCTAATTATAAAGGTATCTGATTTTTTACTGCACTTTGCAAATCATTAATGCTATTGGTAGCGAATAAATATAAAGGTAGGCATATTTATAAACCAGGGAATTTGACATTTACCAAACATTTACTGCAGATGAATCAATTACTGTCATTTCCAACACATGCACCAGGAAGATACAGTATACATGCATTGAATGCTTGGTAAGTGTCAAATGCACTGCTTTATAAGTGTGACTTCCCACCAGAAACAGAAAAAAACTGTTGCAGATATAAGGTACATTTGTTTCCCTTTATTTTTCTAGAGACAGGGAACCTGATTTATTAAAATGTAGGGTTTAGCACCTTCACATGCAATTAATTATGTGACTATTCACGTCAATTTGCCAGTTATTTGAAAAGAAAATTCCTGATTACTTTCATGTTCACATGACTGAGTACTCAAAATAAACATGAATATACTTTTAACATGATTATATAGCTAAACTGAATAAATATTGCGCAGATATCCTCAACTCCGTTCATAAAGCAGCTCAAGTGTCTCTTTGAGTCCCAGTTCACACTTATGCGATAACAGACAAAGTGTGTGATTTGCACCGCATTTCTTTGCAGACCACATGCAATATCTGTGCAATGCGATTTTAGCCAATGCGAACTGTATGGATGAAATAGCTGTCGCACCAAAATGGTGCAGGTCCCTTTTTTTTGGTCTGCACTGGAATTTAATAGCATGGGTTTTTACACCTATGCGATCCATTTCCTCTACTATTTCACAGTACGCACTACGATCTGCGAACCAATCTGGGGGTGTCGTTAACTTTACATTGACACTCCCAGTGGTTTGCAGATCTCAGTGCGAACCACTGTGCGATGCAAGAACCCACACTGGATTTGCAGGCTTCCCACATTGTACCAGTGTAAACGCAGCCTGAAGGTCTGTTTTAACCACTTGCCGACCAGCCGCCATCATTATACTATGGCAGGTTGGCTCTATTGTGCGAATCGCAGTAGCTGTAAGACGGTTCATGCCGTGAATGTGCCTTCGGCACGGTGCCAGAGCCGATGTGCGTGACCTGCAGCTGCAATGTCCGCCAGCCACCCGCGATCAATCCACAGGGAGCCAGAACAGGGATCTGTCAATGGAAACAAACAGATGCCCATTCTGACAGGGGAGTAGAGTGAGATAGTCTATTCCTAGTGATCAGGAACAGCAATCTCACTCCTCCTCCATGGCAGTGCAGTTCCCCCACAGTTAGAAACACCTCCCAGGGAACACAGTTAACCCCTTGATCACCACTAGAATTAACCCCTTCCCTTCTAGTGTCATTTACAGTAACCAGAGCATTTTTATAGCACTGATCGCTGTATAAATGTCACTGGTCCTAAAAACGTGTCAAAACTGTCCAATTTGACCATGTCAATGTCTCAGTCTTGCTAAAAATCGCTGATCACAGACATAACCAGTAAAAAAATAATAATAATAAAAATGCCATGAATCTATCCCCTATTTTGTAGACATTATGGCCCAGATTCACAGAGCGATTACGCCTGCGCAACAGGAGATGCGCGGCGTAAGTCTAAATGTGTGCGTGCGTTTCGATGCACGGCATCCCCAGAACGAGATACGCAAAAAATCTACTTTTTTTTGTCCAGCGTAATTTCGTTAGACTGGCGCATCCGTCCGCGCAAAAGTGCGCTAGACAGACCATTGATTTGCTAGTCAAATATGCTAATGAGGGACTTATGGGGATCCACAAAAGAACGTTTGGGCAGCGCAGGCTACGCAGTGTGCGCAACAGCAAAATGTCCTGTCTAAAATTAGACCATATAAAAGCTGGTCTAAAAAGAGAAAAAAAGTCTACTTGTTAGATAAAGCAACACTGTTAGTGAGGAGCTCAGCAGTCACACGTGTTGCACAACAATCTGTATGCCAACATGCCAGGGGCATCGTCGCGCATAGCTATACTACTGACTTTAGATGAGCAAAGAAGGAGGAGGGCACGGAGGATGGCACAGGAGAGGATATACCGCACCCGCATAGACCTGTTTGGCATGAGTGATTCTGAGGTGTATCGCATCTTCAGATTCACCCCTCATGCCATCCTGGAATTAACCACAACCTTGCAGGAGGACATCACCAGCCCAACACACCGCTCACATGCAGTGCAGCCACTGGTGAAGGTCATGGCAACACTCCATTTCCTTGCCAGTGGCTCTTTTCAGCGTACAAGTGGAGTGGTGGCTGGGATGGCACAATCCTCCATGAGCAGATGTGTGCACCAGGTTGTCCCTGCAATTCTCAGACGCATGGCCAACCAAATCATCAAACCCACCACTGAGGACCTGCGGCTGAAGGCAATGACAGATTTCTACAGAATTGCCAGATTCCCACGCACCGTGGGGGCCATTGATTGCACACATGTGGCACTCCAGCCCCCCCAGGAGACAGAGCACATGTACCGCAATCGGAAGCATTGGCATTCCATCAACGTACAGGTGATAGTCGATGCCCAAGGCCTCATATGGCACGTCCGTGCCAAACACCCAGGGTCCAGCCATGACAGCTACATATACAATCAATGCCACATCCGAATGGAATTCGATCAGAACGTGTATGGGGCCACCTGGCTGGTTGGTGAGTGACATGGGTGGCAGGCATGACTGTACCCCCCCCCCCATGATGCACATATCACAAGGGGCACATGCATGACTAACATCCTCCTGTCTTTTCCCTTACAGGTGACTCTGCATATCCACTGGGACCCCATATCATGACTCCTATCTGGAACCCCCAAACCCCAGGAGAGGAAAGATACAATCAAGCACATGCCCAACCACGTGCAGTGGTGGAGCGCACCTTTGGCCTCCTGAAGTCACGTTTCCGATGCCTGGATAAGTCTGGGGGTACCCTCTTGTATTCCCCAAACTTTGTGTGCCATATTATCGGTGCCTGTTGCATGCTGCACAACTTCGCAGTAAGAAAGGGCCTGCAGATTGACCTACGTGATGACTTGACCCCTGAACCAGACAATCCCCCCCTAACCGAGGATACCCCGTCTTCTGAGGGAAGAGCAGCCAGGAGACAGCTCACATTGGGCATCTTTGCACGTTAAACACACACATTAATCATGGCACAATGAGAATGCATGCATGCACACCACTGTGGTCCCTAGCACACACACCCCACATCCACATCAAATTGGATTGGCACCAGTCCACCATGCTGGACTTGTGAGCAGCAACGCCACGCCAAGGCTCCAATTATGTGACTGTACATTCATACACCATTCACACGGACCTGGGGATCACTTCTCCCTGGTCCTGGGGAACCCTTCTCCACCAAAATTGAGGGTGACACCCCTTTTCCGGCAGGAATGTCACCCCCACATTCAAACAGCATTCACAACCCCCCCAAAAAAAAAAATGACCAGCAAAATCAAAAAATTTCCAGCCAAAAAAAAGAGGGGAAAAAAATATTATTGCCCGTGAGCCACGGCCCCGGCTCCTCAGGGAAGACTCATGAGGAGGGGGAAAACTGGGGAAGGAGGAGCAGCCCCTGATCTCTGCCCACCTGGCGGCCTGCTCTCCAAGGCCACGGCTATTCTGTCCAGGGCAGCACCAAGTGTTGCCGTGTTGGCCTGGATAGCCTGGGTAAGGGCCCTCACATCCTGCCCAACGCCTGCTGATGTCATCTGCAGTTCGTTTAGGCAGGTTGTGAAAGCCCGGGAGTGGGAGTCCAGGTTCCCCAGCGTATCCTTGATGGAGGACAGGCTCTCCTCCATCCGCACCAATGTCTGGCTGACCTGTCCCAGATGGCAGGTCTGGAGGAACTGGTAACTTCTCAGAGTGGCGGGCAGGAGATCGGCCACCCCCTGGTCTTCTGGGACGACTTCCTGCCTCCAGCTGATGCTTGTGGCTGGGGAGAAGGGGAGGCCCTTGGGAGGGGAGCCATGTTGGGGGAGGAGGGGGGGGGCTCCCCCTTAGGGAGGGCTGTCTGCTGCCAGCCAGAGGGGAACAGTCCTCAAAAACCAAAAGTCCAGTGCCTGACATGGACTCCTCCTCCTCATGAATCTCCTCCTCCTCAACCTCCTCCTCCTCCTGTTCAACCTCCTCCGCGGACTCCGGCCTTGTCGGGGGGGCCTCATTAGGCTGCTGTCCTGGGGATGGTGCGGTCAGGCCAGATGGCCCTGCACCCTCCTGCACATCTGTGGATGATACAAAACATTCACAGGTTGGGAGATCCACACACTTGCCACATATTCCCTTTCACCCCCTCCCCCACACATGCTACACACCTGATATTAAAAAAAAACTTACCTGGCACCACGGGCTCCGGACTTGAGTCAAAGCCGGGCAGGCCCTCAACTTCATGCCGATGAAAGGTCAGGGCCACCGCACGCTCCTCCGCTGTCAGCCTAATACGGCATGGTGGGCCCCCTCCTGTGCCCCTGGCATGGGCAAGCATTTTGGACAGCTTCTGTTTGACCAGACGCCGGAGGTCATTAATTTTTTTGTCAATCCCAGACCGGGTCCATGTCTCCCCCTCCCCCGCTGAATTGACCTGCTCAGTGATGAGGTCCAAAATCTCCCTCCTCCTGGCCGGGGTGGTGTTGGCACTGTCTGGGCCGTGGAGGAAACGCCCATAATCGCTAATGGCCCGGGCAAGAATTCTTTTTTCCCCCAAAGTAAAATTGAGTTTTCGCTTTCTCTCTGTCATACTTCCAAAAAAAACCACTCCCAGTCAACAAAAATCAGTCACAAAAACAAGCACAACCAATCAAGCAAGAACACACACAAAGAGAAAACTAACACCCAAAAAATCACACAAGCACTCAGCAAAAAACAGTCACAAAAACAAACAGCAGAAAATCAGCAAGAAAACAAACGAACAGAAATATATCAAACAAACAGTCTCTCAAACACTTATCAAAAAACACTTTCAAAGATCTACTAACAAACACTTGATCACACAGAACACTAATCTGACAAATACAAAACACAACGCAACGAACAACAGGACAAAAGCACTTGGTTAAATGGGAAGGGACAAAGGGATGTACTTTTGCAATGCAAGTGCGTTTGTGTCTGTCTATTTATGCTGTCTGCGTAGTCCTTAGTCCATTTCCAATTTCACTGATTGCGCCGCTCCCGAGTTGTGAGCATGGTCTCCTTCAAGCGCGCATTTGCGAGCCGGCCGGCCCTTCATTTGCATGGGGTCACGGCTCATTTCAATGTAACCCGCCCACGTCCTTCCCAATTTGTATTACTCCGCCTTACGCCTCTGAAATAACATTACGCATACGCAATTTTCTGCGCAAAAGCTACGAGAATAGGGTGATTACGCGGCTACATTGCGCAAGTCTAACGTAAAGGCGGTGCGCTACGCCGGTCCAATAATGCGCAGATGTACCTGAATCTGGCCCTATAATTTTTGTGAAAACCAATCAATATATGCTTATTGCGATTTTTCTTTACCAAAAATTTGTAGAAGAATACATATTGGCCTAAACTGGGGAAGAAATTCATTTTTCTTATATTTTTGGGGGGATATTTATTATAGCAAAAAGTAAAAAAAAAAAAAAAAATTAACACTCTTTTTTTGTTTATAACACAAAAAAATTAAAACCGCAGAGGTGATCAAATACCACCAAAAGAAAAGCTCTATTTGTTAGACATGTGCATTCGTTTTCGTTAGAATGCATTTTCAAACGAAAATGTGTTTTTTTCGTTATCGTTTTAACAAACGATAACGAAAGCGCAAGAAACAAAAACCGCAAGATCCGACATAAAAAATGGTTTATTTTCGTTTTCGTTGCGGTAAAAATTTGATATAGAGAGATTGGACATTATAGGGAAAAGATTGGACATTATAGGGAAAAGATTTGTCATTTTAGAGAAAAGATTCGACATTATAGAGAAAAGATTCGACACTATAGAAATAATAGATTCGACATTACAGAGATTAGATTTCGATTTATGAGAAAATAGATTCGACATTATTACTAGTCATACAACATTAGAATTCTTGTAGGCGGAATATTTGAACGGAAATGTACGATTTAACGTAACGATTCGACATTCCGTCTAATATTCTTTTGACCATTTGACAGAAACCAAGTATTATTGGATTTTCGGGCGAAAGCTACTCCCCAACGAAAACGAAATAAATCAAAACGATTTTCAGGAGTAACTAAATAAATGTATTTTCCAAGCGAAAACGAAAAAACGAAACAAAATATTCCAGTCTGCACATGTCTACTATTTGTGGGGAACAAATGACACAAAGCGATGCAGTGCCGTATCGCAAAAGATGGCCTGGTCATTAAGGGGGTAAATCCGATCCTTACGTGGTTAATGGACTTTGGGATTGTGTTGATGACATTTGTTTCGGAATTCATGGACATGTGCATTTGACCTGCTTCAAGTGAGTTTTGCAATCCTACTTGTAGGGGGATGCAAGACCCATCTGAAGTGAACAAAAGCCCATTGATATGGGTTATAGGTGTGTTTATATTTTGGAAGTAAATGTTGGAGAGTTCAGGTTTTCTCAGTCGTTATAATTGCAGAAATTTCCTTTAGCCTCAATACTTACTTTTTATGTATAATCTTATTTTAGTAAGGGAAATTATACAATTTGATTACACAAACATCTGTATCTTCTTCTAGAGAGTTTTCAAGTTGTCTTAAGAGGGAATGGATTTTTGTTTGGCCGGAATTCAGATAATGTCATGTGTACATACCACGTGAACAAGACAACAAAACGTAAGTACATACAAATATTCAGCTCTGGACATTAGTAGTAACTGCACTACGGGTGCACTGTATTGTGTACACCATAAGAAGTTTAGTAGCAACTACGGCTGCACTGTATTGTGTACTGTGTACACCGCCTGAAGTCTATTACAAAAAGTGGCAGCGATAGAAACCACAAGGCTATATTATTGCCCAGGGTCAAGTTTAGAGTATTTAGATCACATGACAGGCAACTTAAAATGTGCTAAAAAGATAAGGATATCATTGATCTCTAGTTAACAGTGATAAATGTTTGCACTGATTTATGAAATAACTGCAACAAATATATATATATATATATATATATATATATATATATTTCAAATAAACATTTTATTAAAACATTTCTGAATAGTACATAGATACAAATTACTCTGTGAGTCCAAAATAGTTACATAGATAGGCATCAACAGAACAGAAATACAACATGTCTAAACATCGCTAAGTATCAAGCATATTCTCCATTGGGGCAATGATGCTTAGACGTAAATACCCTAGGAAAGGGAAGACAGAACTACAGAATTAAAAAAAAAATATATATATATATATATATATATATATATATATATATATATATATATATTATTAAATAAAAAAATAAAAAGGGGGGTGGAGGGAGTTACATAAAGGAAAGGCATGTCAGGGAAAGGTAAGGAGAGGATAAGAATGTGTTGAGGAGAGGGGGGGGGGGGGGTGTGAGGGAATCACTAACTACCCTCTCCAGTTTCCAGTAATCAGAACACTAAAGTGCATCATGCCAGTAGCACGACCCAAAGTCTGCCCTTAAGATCGGGGGTATAAATATTTTTTTAAGGACTTTGCAGGTGCTACAGTGATCACTGCATAGTTTCATAAAAACAATAATCTTATTCTTCTCACATCTGAGAGTTCCCCCACACACCATGGGCCACTGTTACTCTACCATATATTGCTGAAGATAGCAATTCAACTTAAGTCAAAAGATAATAACTTCTCCAGTGAAAGGCTGGTGGCATTTTACTCTCTTAATGCATTTCAAAGACTATGATGTCTTCTTCCTCACGAGATACCATGAGTGTAAAATAATAATAATAATAACCACCAATATTGTCATCTTTATCATAATAATTACATACACAATGAGTAGGAAACCCCAATTTCAGTGACCAGGGTGGCTGGGAAGAAACCTCATGGTGAAACCAATTGGCCAGACCTTACTTTATTTAAGGCAGTGTTTCCCAACTCCAGTCCTCAAGGCACACCAACAGGTCATGTTTTCAGGATTTCCATTATTTTGCACAGGTGATTCGATCAGTTTCACTGCCTTAGTAATTACCACAGCTGTTTCAATTGAGGGAAATCCTGAAAACATGACCTGTTGGTGTGCCTTGAGGACTGGAGTTGGGAAACACTGATTTAAGGGAATATGCATCCCTTAATATGTTTCTTGTGGGGCTCCCATTGCTGTTATTGACCATACAGATGCATCTGATATACCTGCACCCTTTGGGGGGCACTCTTTAATGGGTGTATGTGCCAATACAGGAACAGTAACAGGTTTCAGACAAATTTAGGCAATGTTTAGATCAATCAACAGATCGCTTTTCATAAATGGCGATGAGGCGAAGTATGCCATCAATTTCCGCAAAATGAATCAGTCCAATCACTGTCTGCTGGTTAAACGGGTATCCTCATCCATAGCAGCCAGGCTCTCCGCCTAAATTTTGTATGAATAAAATTCATGTTTTTTTATGTAACTATGTAGGCATCACTGTAACACCTGGGAAAAAAAAACAAAATGGGATATGCTCCACATAAAGGTCCGGCTGGTTGAAATCCATATAGTTGTTGTTATGTGATTTCTGAAAAAATTTGACCTTCAGAATTTTTTATTTAATTTGCTGACAGAAGATCTGCTATTATATGAAAATCTACAAAATTAACCACTATTCTCTGATTCAGTTTTTTTTTTTAAATATGTGCTTCTTTGCAGACTAATAGGCTTAAATGTCTTGCTAATATTCAGAGTTGGTTTACTACTAGGATAACATTTACACTAGCCTAGTAAATATTGACTGCTAATAATCATGCACAAACAAGCAAATCATATGCTCACTTTCTTTGGACCCACAGTGTGTGCACAGGTATCAGGTGTCAGAGAAAATATGTGTAATTACCTAACAAAACTGTTTTTATGTGCAGGCTACACTTCAGCATCAAAACAAATACCAGTTAGACTATAACATATCTAAAATAAAAGGTTGCTCTATTTTTGGGTTAATAAAGATGCATATAACAAAAATACAACAAAAACCTTGTTTGAGACCGAACTCTACTCCATAGCCAGTGTTGTACAATCCTACATCTCATGTAGATTTCCACAAGGTCCCATATTGAATGCAAGAAAATGGTATATGTTCACATACAGAGATGCAGGATTAAAACTGAATATATTTAAATTATCCAAGTATGCTTCTCAAGAGCTATGTTACGAATTTTACCATAGGTGGACTGGGTGTACTTCCGGCTCCAAATAACAAAGTGCATCATCTATAGCTTTGACTTAATCACAAGTCAGTGTACCTAACGTCCCTGTCTAGAGGAGCATGGATATACAACCACCAGATTGCTAACAAAGACACATTTTTGGGCTCTTAGAAACATCACTTTAAAAGATCCCCAAATGACGCATTCTCCCAAACCTTCCTCCAATAATCAATAAATACTGCAATGGGAATACAGTTCAGGCATTAGGAGTCTACTAGGAGCATCCAAATTGGCATAATAATATCCAAAGCATATTTGTAATACCACATCCTGAATAATCATAGACATCCATGGTTAATCAAGGTATATTGATTTGCACTTGACCTGCTTTAGCTGCTTTTGCAATACCATCAACCTGTATGAAGGAAGAAGCAGTTCTGAAGCAAACAAAGTCAATCAACCTTGGCCTTAATTGATGTAAGAAAAATAGAAGAAAAACAACTGTGCTAAGAAACTACAAAAAATTGATGAACTAAATTGAGAGAAACTAAATGCTCGGGTGAAGCTGCATCTGACTGTACATACTAAAACAGTGAAAACAAACAATGGGAAAAATGAGATGCGCTACAAAAAGTGAAAGTCAGTACATATGTCCAAAACGTATTAACACAAGTGATTGTCCATACAGACAAGGAGGCAGGAAAAGGTGATTAGAGTCTATTGATAAACAACGTAGATCCAGTGCACCAGTGAATTGAAGTGTAAAAACAGATGATATGGTGACAATCCAATTGAAAAAAGATGATAGAAGATCCTCCACCGTAAAGGTATTAAATCTGCTTACCAGATTTCAGGTGGTCTCTTACTTAAAAGAAGACCCCAGAAAGCATGTAGGTGGTCTCTAGGAGGGTGAAGTTGGACCGGACCAGATGTCAATCCTCACTCAAAGGCAGTTGGATGAAGAACTTGGTTTCAAGTATCATGGAGAGACACAAAGGGCCACAATAGTGTAACACCGTAGGGTAAAATTTATTTAAAAAAGACAAAAACACACTTACATGGTAACATTGTATAAAGGCATGTCAGTTTGGAACTCCGGCCGGAAGTAATCCAAAAAAGCAACCCGTCCAATAAGGTAAGGAAAAAGTTTAGTCAACGGGGGGTGATCCGATGTAACACAGGTTCCGCCCAGACATATTTTTGGGCTCTTAGAAACATCACTTTAAAAGATCCCCAAAGGACACATTCTCCCAAACCTCCCTCCCATAATCCATAAATACTGCAATGGGAATACAGTTCAGGCATTAGGAGTCTACTAGGAGCATCCAAATTGGCATAATAATATCCAAAGCATATTTGTAATACCACATCCTGAATAATCATAGACATCCATGGGTAATCAAGATATATTGATTTGCACTTGACCTGCTTTAGCTGCTTTTGCAATACCATCAACTTGTATGAAGGAAGAAGCAGTTCTGAAGCAAACAAAGTCAATCAACCTTGGCCTGAGGTTGTGGTAATGAATGGAAGGACAATGGGAATGATAAGGATTGAGTAAGTCTAAATGTACAAACGTGTTGTGCTCTATCAAAACAAATTATAAAAATCTATGAAATGTGTCAAAGTTCATATATAAAACATACAAAGACTCAAAAATATATCACAAAATGTCCACAGATATTCCAAATCTGTGGGTCCAAAATGACCATGACAAGGTGCTCATTAGTAAATTTTTACAACAAAAAGAGTAACCAGCAGCCACCATCAACCCAAATGTAGTAAGGTGCTTACCAAACTATCATGACCCTCTTTACTCAAGAGAAGTAATTTAACGCTTAAGAAATCACAGCGGGACTGTCATTCTACTTTCCCCAGCATTCTCCTGACATCTGGGTCTCCGCCACTAGACAAAGCAACCAAACTCCACACGGGGATATTCATGTAAGGCACCTCTACATTGTGCAATTAAAGCTGGTACCATATTTAGTAAATAGATAAAATACATTCACATAAGGTATCAAAGACATGTGCATGTAAATTGAAATGTGGACTTCATGTGATATATCTTTGAGTCTTCGCCTTTATATGTTTTATATATAAACTTTGAACAAGGGGGAGGTTGGTTCAAATATATCAGGGATGGAGGCACATGAATCTACCCCTCATTGCCTCACACAAAGTCCCACTCTCACCCCCCCCTTTTCTAATCTTATAGATAAACTTTGTCATATTTCACAAATTTTTGTAATTTTTTTTCATGAAGTGCAACACTTTGTACATTTATGTTTATTGGGAGGGATACTTTCTCTTATGTGGTTGCAGCTCAACTATTTTGTAAGTGCTTCTTTTTTTTTCTTTGTAAATATTGAGAAGTTTGTCAATAGTAGTATGAGCAAAAATGCTGAGAAATATCCACTAACATTATCCAGTTCAAACCCAGGTGCCTATTGCCTTTTAGCCTCACCATTTTTTATTTATTTTTTTTTGTCAAAAAAAATAAAAAAAATAATTTTTTTTTTAAATCTTGTGAATTTTAACACTCCTTTTCTATCCACAGATGAAAAACCACTAACGGTGAAAGCTCAGTATATGCTGTGTCCAGTTACAGTACTTGAAGAGGCTAGACAGTAAGTACTTTCCCAAATCTTTCATTACTCATTAGGACCTTGTTGACACATGCAGTTGGGGACAATAAAAATGTGTGACTAAGCCATGTTTTTACTACATCCCAACCACTCCCCACTAAACTGTAAAGGCACTAATGCCTGCCAAATGTGACCAATTTAATGGAACGGGGAAACCCCATAACGGTGTGCAATGTCCACTGTTGTGGAGCGCTGTTGCGGTGTTAAAACAGGCAGTGAGAATCTTATATGATAAACATTTCTCAGAATGGGGATGGAAAAATTTGCCCATGAAGCTTGCACGTCAAACAAAAGCTACAAAGCAAAGCTTACGGGAAAAAAAAGGAACATTGGACCCCTTACAGGTGTAATGCAAAAAAAATGGGAGGGGGGCCAGCCAGGCCTGTAAGGGGCTCTGAGGACCACCGGGCCCCTTACAGGTATAATTTTAAAAAAACATGGGAGGGTGGCCAGCCGGGCCCCTGGGGACCATCGGGCCCCTTACAGGTGTAATGCCTGTACCACCCTGATGGTGGCCCTGCACACAGGATATAAATTGTTGGGAAACTGACTTTTTCTTTTTGAGTGTCTGTGAACTGTAACTGTATTTGCAGTCAAAGTTTTCCTCAGCTTAGCAATTACTTCTAATCACAAAATTGTATGGTTTGGGGTATAGGGGAATGATCCTATGATCAATCAAGCAATATAACCTGTAATTGTTAGATGAGATCATAACTACACAGCAGCAGCAACATATGCTGCAAAGGGTTTGTGCATGCAGTCTGAAAGAAAGAAAACATGTTTTATAATATTCTGAGCCTGTATCTAGAAATGAATTCTATCTGGGGTGTGTCCTGTACAATGGGCATGCTGTTCTTAGAAAAAAATATAGGCCCAGATTCATAGAGCAATTACGCCTGTCTAACTGGTGTTAGACAGGAGTAATTTCAAATTTCGCGCGCCGTATCACTAGTTTGAATCCTCAAACCATGATACGGCGGCTTCGGGCTTCGATCCGAGAGGCTTACGTCTTCATAAGCCTTCGGATCTACGCTGCAATATTTTTGCGGCCGCTGGGAGGAGTTTGCGTCGTTTTCATGCGTCGGGGTATGCAAATTAGTTTTTACGGCGATCCACGCAGGTACGAGTGTCCCTCGCAATCGCCTACGTCATTTTTTGGCTACGTAATGTTAGAGGAGCTTTTTGCTGGTCTAACAGTGCGTAACCCATGTAAAGTATGGCCGTCGTTCCCGCGTCGATTTGAAAATATATATATTTTTTTTAACGTAACTCGTTCGGGAATAGGAATGTACGTAAACGACGCTACTACGACGTAACAACGTGATTTCGCGCAATGCACAGCGGGAAATTTGCGAACGGAGCATGCGCAGTTCGATCGCCACGGGAACGCGCCTATTTTAAATGCTTCATGCCCCCTACTCGCACAGATGGATTGCGACGGGAGAAATACACTACGCCGCCGTCGTTTACTGGACAAAATCTACCTGAATTCCACGTAGAGCCAGGTAAAAAACGGCGGCGTAGTGTATTTCTGATACGCTACGAGAATCTAATTCTCTCTGAATCTGGGCCATAGTCCTTTAATATCAGCCACTAGGTAGCTGCAGGGAATAATTGCACCAATTCTTCTGCTTACTGCCATTTTTACATTGCAGGAACAATGGAGAACAATCTGAGCATATATCAATAACAGGAAACAATTATTCACACAGTAGATTGTTTTTTTCTATACTCAGTATCCATGTGCCTGTGTAATAAAGAATCCTAAAAAATAACAATACACCTTGCAAGTTTAAATACATTTTGCAAGTGCTGTTATACAAACACAGAAGAACACCCACTGCTTACTGTATGTGTAAATACCTAATCACTGGATAAATAATTATGAAGTAAACTTGCAATTCTCTAGACCTAGAGACTTGCAGATTCATTAGTGGATCCACAACCTAGAAGTCAAGAAGTTTTAAAGGTTTTTAGTGAATTTGACCAATAATCTCAGATTTCAGCAGTTAACCTCCCTGGCGGTATGAGTCTTTCTGGTTTTAGGTGCTGGAAGCGGTACCATTATTTGTAAGGAAATTTGGCGTTTTACATTGTAGGTCTGTAATTCTTAGGAATAACTCACTTAAATCTGACCAAACAAGAGTTTAGTAGGCATCCTGGGTATGAATTAAAAAAAATTATAAATTATAATATAATAAATAATTATGAATAATTATAACAAATAATAATATAATTATAATAAAAAATATTCAATAATGTAATCAACTCAAAATCACTGAAATTTGCTCAGTTGCAGAATTGTCGCTGTCATTACTTTTTTTTTATGACGAATTTCCCCACAAATCACTATCGCTCAATTCTGCAAGTGATTAGAATTTATTATCGCTGTTTTCTAGCTGATCTAAAACCATTTTTGACATATAGTGACACTTTTGGTTGCTATGGACAATCTACAATTGGAGGCAGAAAGGACAGTTTTTATTATACAAAAAAACATGTAGGACACTGGGCAGACCACTAGGGACAAGGGGGGTGTGTATTTTATACATACAGTACTGTAATCTATAAGATTACTGTATGTACTGTGTTTGTTTACTTTTTTGAATTTGGTTCATCGTAACGTCGCAGGGAACGGAGATCGGCGGCACACAGGCACAGTGTGAATCGAGCGAGGACGCCGCTTGCTCACACAGCGGGGATGCATCGCTGGGTCCAGTGACAAGGTAAGTAAACCATGCCTATGGATGCTGCGAGACGAGCCCGAGTCTGACTCGGTGTTATCGATCGCAGCACAGAAATTTAACCCCGAGTCAGACTCGGGAATAGCGCCAGGGGGATTAAGGGTAGTCAGACTAATGAAAGTTTTGCTTGATAATTGTTACTGCCTTTTGCACATTGTGCAATCAAATTTTAGCATGTGTGGCAAGCTTTAGTTGCAAATAAATTTATTAGAGGTAATGTTTGGAATATGAAAAAAGGAATGTACAATACGAATAACGTAATTAGGAAAAAGTGAAAACAAACCTAAAGGAAAATAAATACATTTAAATAAGCCTGAAGGAAATGTGTAGTAGTGATTTGGTGTAAGATTTGTTTCTTTATATTCAGGACACATTTTTGGCTATATATTATTTTTATTTAGGTAAATGTAAAATATGACAAATTTCCGAGTTCTCTTTATCAGCCAACAGATATAACATTAAGTGTTTTCTTACAGGCTTCCAGTTAGCCTCCTAATAAAGAAAAAAAATATTATTTTTAGATTTCAATACCTGAAATACCTAATATATGCACACAGAAGGGGATAGCACTTTTTAGTAACTTATCAGTCTTTCAGTCAGACACAAAAAAGCCTCTGAGCAGGCAGATACTGCTGTTCTGTCTCTGTAGCTAGGCCACCATACTCTGGAATTTTTTAATCTTGTATTTTATGTTAACGGGGTTGTAAAGGTTTGTTTTTAATGTTTGTTTTTAATGTTCTAAATAGGTTCCCTTAAGCTAGTGCATTGTTGGTTCACTAACCTTTTCCTTTGATTCCCCTTCTAAATGTTTTTTTTCTTTGTCTGAATTTCTCACTTCCTGTTTCTCCTCAGTAAGCTTTCTACCATCATCCGAGCGGTGGAAAGTCAGTCAGACTGACTTTCCACCGCACGGATGATGGTGGAAAGCTTACTGAGGAGGAACAGGAAGTGAAAAATTCAGACAAAGAAAAAAACATTTAGAAGTGAAATCAAAGGAAAAGGTAAATAACCCAACAATGCACTAGCTTAAAATAACCTATTTAGAAAACAAAACTTTACAACCCCTTTTTAACAAAAAAAAAAAAAAAGATTGTTATAGGTGTTCTGACTACACACGTATTAAAATCAAGGACAGCCAGGTTTGAAGCATTTTCAATACATCACAGCAGCCTTGCTTATCTCTCTCAGCATGGGCTTTCTTTAACTAATAATAACTACAGTAAGGATCAGCATTAGTTAAGAGATCCAAGGCCCCAATTTTGTTAACATAAAATAACAAACTGTGTATTATTATCTTATTTACTTATGGTGACTGCCTGGTGATGGTCTAAAATCACAGGAGCTATTAAGAAAATAGCTTTGCTCTGTTGAGGTGATAATTGTCACGCCTCTTGAATTCCTGGAGAGATCTGATTAAAGAGTTCAAGATAAAACGTAGAAATGACTGTCATGTAAGATAACTAATGTTTAGTATGTTTGCTTAATTAACTTTTGGCTAAGGATTGGAACCCATTAAGTAGCTAGTAGTTAGTACATGTTGAAAATAAACACATCTGGTCCCGCAATGAGTGAGGGTTCTCTCTGTGTGGGTGACAGATGTGGCGATCATTTACCCTGCTCTCCGCGTTTAAATAATTAACAGCACACTGGAGGAGCAGCCTTAAACAGACTGCCTCTTAGCCAGCTAAATGTTTTCAAAGTGCCGGTATTTATGACCAACTGGAACTTTTTTAGCTTTAATAACTTACGTGTCTACGAATAGACACATATTTTAAGGGACATTTATTATTAATCTTTGTGAAGCCTTTTATTGGAGTAAATATAAAAAAAACTGATCTACAAAACAATTACGTTTTACCTTAGCTTGTGTTCACTTCAACTAAATAATAAGTTCAGGGAAATTATTTAAAAAAACAAAGCTTCACTGTTGCAAAAATATATTGTTAAAAGCCCCCCGTTACCTGTAAAAGAGTACAGTACAATATATAGTCATTTTCCTGGGGCTCACACTTCTGAACACAACCCTGTTCATAAAATCTGCCCCCACCTCCATGGTGGCAAGTCAACACTTCTGAGATTGTCAATCTACCAGATCCCCCACAGCTCTCCCTGGTTTCACGCTCTAACCTCATGCCACTATTGTATGCTGCCATTTCATTACATCCAATGAGTGTTTCAGGGGACCCAGTAGTTCAACAAGCCCGAAAATGTCAGTTTCCAAGCTAGCTTTAAACTAACTATTTTGGATGTGTTTGCCATTATGAGCAGTGGGAAATGTGAGTAATTACTGTTTTTTTTTTACAAGCAACAGGGGTTTTAAGAATCATTTTTAATGACAACATTTTAATATACCATATTCATCATTGTAGAAAATATATATCTTTTTTTAATAGTATGATTTTTTTGTTATTTTAGCTTAAAGATTGTGTTTGCCCAAAGCTAACAATTATGGGCCAGATTCACAGAGCCCTCACTCCTGTCTAACTCGCGTTAGACTGGAGTACTTTCAAAGTACGCGCGTTTTTTCACTACTCTGAAACCTCAAACCATGAAAATACGGCTGCGGGCTTCAATCCGACTGGCTTACGTGTTCGTACACCTTCGGATCTACGCTGCAATAATTTTGCAGCTGCTGGGTGGAGTTCCCGTCGTTTTCCGCGTCAGGGTATGCAAATTAGCTTTTGCCGACGATCCACGAAGTTACGAACGTCAATCGCAATCTCTTACGGCATCTTTAGTAATCTTTTTGCTGCGTAAAATTATACCAGCTTTTTGCTGGTCTAATATTAGACAGCCCATGTTAAGTATGGCCGTCGTTCCCGCGTCGAATGTCAACGTCTTTTTTTATTTTTTACGTAAGTCGTCCGGGAATAGGAATGTACGTAAACGACGCTACTCAAACAACGAATGACGTATCGACGTTATTTCGCACAATGCACGGCGGGAAATTTCTGAACGGAGCATGCACAAGTTCGATCGCCGAGGGGACACGCATAATTTAAATGCTTCACGCCCCCTAATCGCGTATTTCGATTACGCGGCGAGAAATACACTAAGCCGCCGTACCGTAAGGGACAAAATCGACCAGAATTTGGCGTATAGCCTGGTAAAATACGGCGGTGTAGTGTATCTCTGATACTCTGCACCAATGTAATTGTATCTGAATCTGGCCCTATGTTTTTAGTGGATAATTTGGAGTAAAACACTCTCTCTAATGACTGTGGTATTTGACTTTGCAGAGAATAAACAATCACACACAAGGAAAAGGATAACAAATAATTTTTGCTTTCACACATTTGGATGATAGAAGTCCCAAAGCTTCACATTGTTTACTAAACCAAGTAGCAATTCCCTGTGAAAACAGGCTTTACTCCTTTAGCAATTCAGCCACAAAATTAAACTTCACAAAAATATGCTAAGGTGTGATTTTTCATTGACTACAACATAACAATTTTTCTTTCAAAGAATTATAAACAAAACAAAAAGTCAAGGATTCAATGTAGATGATAGGATAATCAAGCTGTTTGTTTAGAATAGCTTCATTTTTATTTAGTAAGCAAAGTACAATACATACACGGCAATCAGAATTTATATTTCCGTGTGCTAACAAGGCAAATTTAAATCTGTTATTTACTACTTTTACACTTTTTAATGCCATGTTGAATAAACCTTTTATTATCATTGTGTTCTATGAATCTATATATAGTATTGCACAATGAAGATTGGTAACCAAAATATCATGCAGGAATAGTCAGTATACACCATATACATTGAATCCTGTTAACCATTTTAAAGACTGTTCTAAGGACTTCTGTCTAATACAGAACCAAAACCACTTTTTTTTATTATGCATGTTTACTTCATTAAGTTACCGGTAAAACTATTGGAATGATATAGCAATGCCACATGTAGGAGGTGGCTGTATATTTTGTGAGTTTGTATGCTTTTCACTTCTGTTCAACATAGATAATACTACTACTACTAATAATAATAGAAAATAATGTTGTTTTAGGGCTATATTACATGGATTTTTAAGTGTGCTACCGATGTAAGTTACCTGTTGTGCAGTTTATAGCTACACTCTCAAAGGACCTCATTGTTTTGAGCTTTTACCTCCCAAATGTCATCCTTACCTGCACTGAAATGTATTCAGGCAACGCAAGCAGCCTTGATTATCAACTACCCTATACCCACTTGCCTTGGTGTGGAAGCAATATGCTATGCTCTAAAAACAGGCATTATTTGGAGTATGCATCAATGTTTTTTTGTCATTCGTTATAACGTCCAAGTATTCGTACAGCCTATAGTTTTGCTATTACTATCAAAACAGTGCATAGCCATAACTGAAAAAAGAAAGTATTTACACTTTAACATTTTAATCACCCCTCTTTTTTAACCTGAAGCAAAATCATAGCTTGTGAAATTTTGTTGGGTGCAACAGGCAACAATTACATTTTTCGTTCCTATACTTTTAATATAAGTCCCACGCATACTGTAGCTTCTTTCTTATTAAATAGTTACTAAATAAGCTCACTTGAATTCATTAGGTCTCCATTGGCTACTAAAACTTCTTTACAAACAGTCTTCTATTCACTAATCAAGACTGCTATTATTTTTTTTTAAATTGTTGGCGTAATTTATTCATTTTAGTGCTGGTGCTTGATTTCAAAATATCAGTCATTATAATTTTAATAACTTTTTGAACAGTTGCCAGTTTAATTTTCAGTGTGTGAAAATTAGAGGTAAATTATTTATTACTTTCAGCAAATGTCTTTCATGATTTTATTTAACATTTTTTCATCTTTTTTTAATGGATCGTAAAATGACAATCTTTTATTGTACACTCGTAAAACAAGGAGCAAATGAATACTTTGCAAATAGGTTTCTGTGGATTGAAATGTCAACTGTAATTCACTTGATGTGAAATTCTTAATCAGGCACGTGGCAAAGGGCCATGTCCAGTTTACTATGGTAGCCTTGTCTAGTGGACACAGGAAAAAAAAAATAGATCATATTGCTCAGTTAGTTCTTAAATTATTTTCTTTCTAATTCACTAAGGTCGCGTACACACGATAGGTTAAACCGAAGAGAACGGTCTGATGGACCGTTTTCATCGGACCAAACCGATCGTGTGTGGGCGCCATCAGTTAGTTATCCATCGGTTACAAAAAAGGGAACTTGTTTTAAATTTAGCCGATGGATTCCTAACTGATAGGTCAAAACTGATTGTTAGTATAGGTACGACCATCGGTTAAAAATCCACGCATGCTCAGAATCAAGTCAACGCATGCTTGGAAGCATTGAACTTCATTTTTCTCAGCACGTCGTTGTGTTTTACATCACCGCATTCTGACATGATCGGTTATTTAACCGAGGGTGTGTGGGTGCGACGATCCATCAGTCAGCTTCATCAGTTAACCGATGAAAACGGTCCATCAGACCAATCTCATCAGATGGACTGATCGTGTGTACGCGACATAAGGGACTCTCATCCTTCTCCCAGCATGACTTTTTTTTGCTGGTATCCATAAGGGTGGACTTCTTCTCTCTGCTCCACTTTGAAAAGTCTAACCTTTTGCTACATATTTTTCCTCAATCAAGATTATCTTTACTTTCATTCAAGAGGAGAAGTTTTTCCTCTGAGAGCACCTGAGATCTGTGTAGAAGGAGGAGGGCTGCCTGTGATCTCCTGTGATTACTGAGCAGCTGAGTTTTAAAAGTGAAACCAAAGTTAAAAAGACCGTGTAAACACATGAAAATAATAAGCACTGACCACCGGTGCTTTTTTTATCTTGCAATTTTTTTACACACATTTTGGCACATTCTTTAAATGTGTGTTTTGGCCCTTTTTTATTGCTAATTTTGGCAATATTTACGCAAATTTTGCCATTTTTCAACATGCCCTAATTATTTTTAACGCGCACTGACCGTAGGTCTTTTCTACCGTGCATTTTGACGCTTTTTTAACCACCTGCCACCCGGGCCAATTCTGACATTTCTCTCCGACATGTAAAAATCATATTTTTTTTGCTAGAAAATTACATAGAAGCCTGAAACATTATATATGTTTTTTTAGAAGACACCCTAGAGAATAAGATGGTGGTTGTTGCAACTTTTTTATCTCACATGGTATTTGCGCAGCTATTTTTCAATCGCTTTTTTTCACAGTTTTATGTTTAAAAATAAATAAATTAAAAAACAGTAAAGTTAGCCCAATTTTTTTGCATAATGTGAAGGATAATGTTACGCCGAGTAAATAGATACCTAACATGTCACGCTTCAAAATTGCACACGCTCGTGGAATGGTGCCAAACTTTTCTTTTTACTGGTTACATGTTCTGAGTTACAGAGAAGGTCTAATGTTTGCAGCGATATCTCACATGTGTGGTTTGCACACTGTTTACATATGTGGGCACGACTTATGAATGCGTTCACCTCTGTGTGCGACCACACGGGGACAGGGGCACTTAAATATATATTTTTTCTATTGTTAATTTTACTTTTATTTTCTAGTTTGACACTTTTTTTATGTTTTTTTTAATCACTTTTATTCCTATTACAAGGAATGTAAACATCCCTTGTAATAGGAATAAGCATACCAGGTCCTCTTTACAGTGAGATATGGGGTCAATAAGACCCCACATCTCACCTCTAGGCTCGAAAGCCTGAAATAAAAAAATAAAATAAAAAAAACAATTGCAGTTTCTCAACCGATTTTTCGAATGCAGAGGCCGGACACTCAGCCTTCGAAAGGTCATAGAGACTCCAGGTTCATTGGAAATCTCTATGGTAAACATCTGGGGCCAGTGGATCTGTTCTCTGACTCACCAATGGCAGGGGTGAGTCGGGAGAAGCACTGGAGGGTGACGGGAGTTTTACTATAGCAGTATGTAAATCACCACCTCCCATCAAACAGTATGTCCCCCTAATCAGACAAGGCTCCCATGTCATTCATTTGATAATCCCTTGTCTATTGTCTTTGATATGGCCAGAACTTATTTTTACAATTCGGACTCTTTTGACCTAAAAAGGTTAAACTTATGTTTGGAAAACCTCCACAAGCTGCAACTGGGTACATTTGGGTTGTACCTAGTAAAGAGTTCCTTTCAGGTATTTCACAAGGGTAAGGTGAAATTGAAGCCCAGAACTTCCTTCCTTCCTTGCTTAGGTAAATTTGGTCTTGCACCTAAAACAGGACACTATTCTTCTATCCATCTGTCTTGCCCCAGTTCATTGAAAGGAACTCTTTCTCCATTGTCTGAATATAGTTCATTCTGTGTGTGCCTGCCTATCAGCCACTGCTTACATTAGAAAGAGTGAATTTCTCTTTGTCATTTTAGATGGTCCCCAAAAAGGGGAAACTGCTTCTAGTTTCACAAGTTCTTGTAGCTCAGACAGATCATTATTCAAGCCTATGGTCTTAAAGTGGTTGTAAACCCTTTACAACCACTTTAAACTACAGGCAAGGCTATAATTAGGCTTACCTGTAGCTGCATTGTATATCTCCTAAACCTGCACGGTTCAGGAGATATCCCTGTATTTACATGTGCCGTGGTTGTGAGGCACATGTGCATTTAAGCCAACTGAAACAATGGCACGTATGTCCCATTGCTTCAGTTGTACTGTGCCATTCCCGGCGGCTCCCACGCATGCGCAGGAGTGACGTCATCGCCTTAACCGGGCAATCACAACACCGGATCCGTGATACCCGGAAATAACCTCCGGTATAGATGTCGAGGATGGCTATGGGGGCTTCGTTCTCGGGTAAGTAATTCATAATGAGCTAGAATACTATGCATACTAGATCATTATGCCTTTATCTTGCAGGGTGTTTTTTTCCCCAGGAGGGTTTACAACCACTTTAAGCAGAAGCTGACAACCTTCAGCCCTCCAGCTGTTAAAAAACTGCACAATTCCATTATGCCTCTGCCTCTGGGAATCATGCTTGTTGCTGTCAGTGTCTTGCAATGCCTCGTGGGACTTTTGTTTTGCAACAGTTGGAGGGCTGAAGTTGCCTACCCCTGATCTTAAGGATCTTGTCCCACCCTTTCCTGTCAAGGTGCACTTATATTTTAAAGGTTTCCATCTGTTTTTCTATGTACACATTCTCTAAGATTTACAAGGTTAATGTTTAGGCCTCTTCACACTTTTTAATGAAGGAAATCTGTAAATCTTTTCCTCATTACAAAGGATTACTTTTTTTTTAAATTGGAAACTTCCTTTTTTGAACAAAAAGAAAATATACATATATAAAACATTTGCGACAAATGTCCGGTATGTTAGACAATATCGCAGTCAACTATCACACTAAGGCCCCATACACACGATCGGACATATCCGATTAAAACGGTCCGCGGACCGTTTCCATCGGATATGTCCGATCTGGAGTTTGGTCCGATGGCGTGTACACACCATCGGATCAAATTCCCCGCCGGCGGACGGCGCGGTGACGTGGCGGTGACGTTGACGCCGCCACGTCACCGCTACGTCACCGCACCAGGAAGTAAAACACTTCCGCGCATGCGCCGAATCCATTCGGCGGCGGCGGTGCGGGACGACATGTCTGCTGGTAAGTGTACTAACCAGCAGACATGTCGGGCGGACACATTCCCACCCGATAGATTTCAAAGCATGCTTTGAAATCTGTCGGGTGGACAAATCTGTCCGCTAGCCCATCGGACCGTTTTCAGCGGACATATCCGCTCGTGTGTACGAGGCCTAAAACATCCCTTGATATTAAAGACATAAACATGAGATTTTTTTTGCCATTTTAAGCTATGTCAAGGTATAATATATTTTATGGTCTCTCCCCCCAGTTTCACCACATAAAACTAGCAGGGATACTGGAGGCCCGAAAGTTTATGGTGTATTGACTCCCCGTTAAATGCTGGTGTCAGGGGTCTGTAGCCACCTATCCCAGATGTTGTTGTACTTTGAAGGGCATCCCCTATGGGAGTATATGAGTTTTTTTATAGGGCAAATTATTAATTAATTTAACTATCCAGTTAGTGAGCTTCAGCGGGTTGGTCTTCATCCCTGCCTGTGTCTTTTTTTTTTTTTTTTGTACAATAGTTTTTATTGAAAATTTTCAAGAGTACAAAGGTAGGAAAGCAGAAAAACATTCACATGTATTCCCAAGGAACAGCAGGGGAAATCACATACATTGACAACTCCGGAAGTAAACAGGGTAAATCAGCAATAAACATATGAGTACGAGCAAGGCAATCATATTGAAGACAATAATTCAAGGTAGGGGGAAGAAACATCGTCTTTGCCACTTGCCATACTCTGGGGAGTGCATGGAGGAGTATCATGGGGGGAAATCGAGTAAAGTGAATAGGGTCAGGAAAGAGAGGGAGAGTAGGGGGAGGGCGAAAGGGGGGGAGAGGAGAAATGGAAATAGGAAGGAGGGGAAGGGGTGGGGGGGATGAGATGGATACCTGAGTGTTCATTATCGTAAACTCTTACATAGGCATTTGTTCAGAACATATCAAAAGGAACATAACCTAGGCAGACATTCCAAAGTCACCATATCACCGCACCTCGAACCAGTCAGTCCAGGGCTTCCACTGAGTATCAAATTTCGCTCTCCTACCCTCTCTGCTTGCCAGCAGGGACTCAAAGACATAGTTATTTCTGGTAACTTCTAGGACCTCAGATACGTTTGGTACATTGTGTGATTTCCAATTCCTAGTCAGCAACAGTCTGGCCGCCAGCAGAATGTGAGTGACTACAACTCGAAAATCTGGGGGGAATCCTTCGATTCCCAAGTTCAGTACTGCCAGTTCCGGGCAGGGGGGTGTGAGTATACCCGTTATGCGTGAGATACATCTAAAGACTCCCCTCCAGTAACTCGTGAGGTTCCTACAGAGCCAAAAAACATGAAAAATATTGCCAATCTCTCCACAGTTCCTCCAGCACAATGGGGAGGTCGAAGAGTAAAATTGGGCTAAACGATATGGTGTTAGGTACCACCGCAGAGCTATCTTTTGGGACAGCTCCCAATGGTTAATACATCTGGAGGCTATGTATATGAGTTTAAATGAATATTTCCATTGGTTTGGAGAGAATGTTTTGCCCAAATCGTTTTCCCATTTACAAAACGGGGGGGACTTTTTGAAGAGAAGCTTATCCTGGAATAGGTTATAGAAAAGGGAGATACCTTTAGGGGGAAGGGTCGAATTAGTGTAGAACTGCCATACAGCGCTGTGAATCAGTACATTTCGAGATTGTAGTGATTTGAGGAAATGGGACGCTTGCGAGTGCCTGAAATTGTCCAACTGTGTCAAACCAAAGTCCGCGGCTAGCTCGACAAACGGCTTTAGGACGTTCCGGCAATATAGGTCTTCAACCTTGGTAATGCCTTTGGCGGCCCAGCTGGAGAAGGAGGTGTATGGCACTGCTGCCGACAAGGTTTCAATCGGAATTGGTACAGAAATATTACTAGAGGACGTGTACGCCAAGGCACATAAATCTCTCCAGGCTAGTATGGTGGCCTGGATAGTCAATGGTAGGTGGCGCAACGGGAGAGGTCTCCAAGAGTCGAGTATCAGAGCACTGTAAAGGTCTTTGGTCGGGCTAAGGGCTTTTTCTATATCACACCAGAGAATGTCAGGGGTTGGGGAAATCCAACGTCTAATCTGGGTAAGTATAGCCGCTCGGTGGTAATCTTTGATGTCGATCATGCCCATGCCCCCTATCGATTTATGCGTGATCAACAGGGACCTTGCGCATCTCGGCCGCTTGGTACCCCACATGTAGCGATTAAGGATGCCGTTAAGGGACCTAAGGTGACCTGGCTTCAGAGGGATGGGTAGTGAGCGGAATATATACAAGATTTGGGGGAGGAGCAACATTTTGAAGGAGGCCAAGCGTCCCGACCACGTCAATTCGACCCTGGCTAGGCGAGTGGCCTCCTTAGCAATTTTGTCTATCAAAGGAATATAGTTAGCATCGGCCAACTTTGCAGGGTCAGTTGTGATTTGTATCCCCAGGTATTGTATATTGGATGTAGCCCAGGAGTATGGGAAGGAAGTTTGCAAGCGGGATTGAAGGGAGAGAGACAGATTGAGGCCTAGAATGAAGGACTTGGTGTAATTGACCTTATAGTAGGATATGCGACTAAATTCTGCGAGAACGTCGTGTGCGTATGGTAGGGAATAAGACGGTGAGGTTAAGAAAAGGATAATGTCGTCTGCAAATAAACTTATATTATGTGTCCGTCCCGCCACCAATAGACCCGGGATACCTGCATGTGCTCTAATTTTTTCCGCGAGGGGTTCTACGAGTAGGTTGAAAATGGAGGGGGATAGGGGGCACCCTTGCCTGGTACCATTAGTTATGGCAAAAGCAGAGGAGAGCATACCTGAGGTATAAACTTGTGCACAAGGGGAGGAATATAGTGCAAGGATTGCCGACAGGATGGGGCCGGAGAACCCAAATTTCTCCAATACCTGGGTCATATATCCCCAGTGTACCCTGTCGAATGCCTTCTCCGCATCCAGGGAAAGGAGTAGAGAATGCGTCCGAGAGGCCCCGGCATGATGAACCAAGTCTATTACCCGTCTGGTCGCATCTGAGGACTGTCTACCCGAGGTGAACCCCGTTTGATCCGGATTAATCAGAGAGGGGAGGAGTGGGAGCAGTCTGGACGCTAAGACCTTGGCATACAGTTTCACGTCGGTGTTTAGTAAGGAGATGGGTCGAAAATTAGCAGGTGTGGTGGGTGCCTTCCCCGGCTTTGGGATGGTTACAATGAAAGCATTAAGCATTTCGCTTGGGAAGGAAGCAGAGAGCATTGCTTCAGAAAACACTTTGTTCAGCTCTGGGGCTAAGATGGAATCAAAGGCCTTATAGTAATAATTAGGAAGCCCGTCCGGGCCCGGGGACTTCCCCAGGGGGAGGGACTTGATAGCCCGCTTGATTTCACGTTCCGATATCGGCACGTTAAGGGAGTCGAGTTGGGTGTGCGACAAGGCAGGTAGTGCCAAGTCAGCTAGAAAGGAGCAAATTGCCCCCTCTACTGGTTGAGGTGTAGAGGGGTCCTCTCGGAGGTTGTAGAGGGAGGAGTAAAATTCCGCGAACGAGTTCGCGATATCTTGAGGGTTGTAAATTTTGTTGTCGTCAGATTGCTTGACAAGGAAAGGGATAGTGGTTTTCACCTTTCGACTTTTCAGCCTCTGAGCCAGAAATTTGCCTGCCCGGTTACCAGACGCATAATGGGACAATTTCAGAGATTGGACATGTTTCTCGTATCGTTCGAGTAGCAGTCTCCTGAGATCCGCACGCACACTGTATAGCTTAGTAGCCGTTGAGATATCAGGAGTCTGCTTGTTCTGCGATTCTAAGGAAGCGATCTCAGTGAGTATGGAATCTAGTTTTTGTGCTCTCTGTTTCCTGACCCGTGCGCTGAGTTGTATCACAATACCCCTAATGTAGGCCTTATGGGCACACCAGACAGAAAATGGGTTAGTAACAGAACCAGCATTAACAGTGAAGAAATCTCGTAGATGAGAGGACAAATAGGCAACGTGAGCAGGTTGTTGAAGTAAATAGGAGTCCGCCCTCCAAATGAAGGGCGAGGTTATCAGGGCCCCCCCGTCCACCACCACCGACACTGGGGCGTGGTCCGACCACGTGATGTCATGGATGGCGGACGAGGACACCTTCTGAAGTAAAAATGTGTCTACTAAAATAAAGTCAATACGTGAATAGGAGTTATGTCTGGAGGAATGAAAGGAGTAGTCTCTTTCGCTCGCATGTTGACATCTCCAGACATCAAACAGACCTTCAGCATGTATCAATGCGCCTAGCGCAGGTTGGTGGCGTTTGGAGTGGGAGGTAGAGTCCAATGTAAAGTCAACCGTCAGGTTGAAGTCTCTGCATACAATCAAAGCTCCTTTTCTCATGTTATTGATTCTACAGAAAAGTTTCCTCAGAAAGCGGAGTTGGTGGGTGTTGGGTGCGTACAGATTGACCAGGGTGTATAACTTGTTGTTGAAGGTCCCCACCAGAACTAAGAACCTACCATCAGGGTCAATAAAAGAATCTTGTAGAGAGAAATTCACTGAGTCTCTGATTGCAATGGCAACACCCTTCCGTTTGTTTGGGGCGGATGCCAGAAAGACATGGGGGAACTTAACGTGGTGGAAGGGAAGTGAACCGGAGGCTTTCAGGTGGGTTTCCTGAAGACACAGGACATCTGAGCGCAATTTCAAAGCCTCCCTCCAGACAGAAGCTCTCTTAACTGGGTGGTTCAGACCCCGGACATTAAAGGAGGTAATTGACAGGGCCATGAGTGTGCATGTTAAAAGAATGGTAACAGTACCTTGCGGTGATGTATCCGGATTTCCAGATCAGCCGGTTCCAGGCGGTGGAAGCATACAGGGAGCAGGATGTCCTCACAGAAAAGAGTCCGGCGTCCATCTCAGGGGAAGGGGAAAAAGATGAAGGAGGTGTAAAAAGTAGGAGCAAAAGGGTCATAACAAAAACAAAGGGTAGCACAAGTAAAAAGGAGGATCCCAGCCGGGATCTGGATGCAGAGTAGCTGCACATATTGCAGGGAGGGGAAGTTCGTGGAGAGACAGGACTCCAACAGAGTCAGGGATTAACATGAAGAACAATAACAAACAGGATCCCCGAGGCAGAGGGGCTTTATGTTTTCTTCTTATTAGTACGTTTACGTGTCACCAGTGACCATTCGTCGTGGGCTTGAGCCCTGGGTACAGATGCGGACACCGTGTCCCCAGGGGGATGTTCAGGCAATATGTCCCATTTGCGGAGGAGGGCGAGTCCCTCTTCCAGGGACATGATAACGTTGGAGGTGCCGTCTTTGGTTACGATGAGTTTGGCCGGCTGGCCCCACTTGTATATAATGTTATGATTGCGGAGTGCTTTTGTGACAGGTAGAAGAGATCTGCGTCTCTGCATAGTATGCTGGGAGAGGTCTGCATACACTTGCAGGTTAGCATAGCGGTCAGACGACTGGGGGGTCTTGCGGAAGGCCAGCATGAATTGATCCTTGACGTGATAGAAGTGCACCCGCATCAGTACATCTCTGGGTATATTGTCAGGGAGGTGCGCGGGTTTGGGCAGGCGGTGAATCCGGTCTACTACCAGTTCTGAGTCAGGGACGGAGGGCAGGAATGACCCCATAAGCTCACGGGCATATTGTTGAAGTTGGGCAGGCATGACAGTCTCAGGTACACCCCTTAATTTGACATTATTCCTTTGAGATCTGTCCCCGAGGTCTGCGACCTTTGCCCTAAGCCAGGCAACCTCATCCCCTTGGTCATTGTGAGAGTCTACTAGGGAATTGTATGAGGAAGCATATTCTCCCATTTTCTGCTCCACGTGGTCCACCCTGCCACCCAGCTCCCCTATTTCTGTCTTGAAGCCTCTCATACATTCCATCATGTCTGCATTGAGAGATGTGCGCAGGGAGACCAGCATATCTCTCAATGTGGTGTCTGACACAGGCATATTGGAGGTAGGGAAGGTGTTAATGGGGGCTGAGAGTTCACGAGTGTCCTCCATAGAGCCCTGCAAGGCACTGACCTGAGAGTCACATGTTGCGGCCGACAGCCGTGGCTTGGACTTCACTGGGCTGCAGGAGAGGGGGGTGGAAGCCCCTGGGGAGCGGCGCTGGGTCCCCTCTTTCGATCCCGGACTCGGCGTTGAGATAGATGATCCGCCGGCGGAGGCCGGAGAGGCGCGGCCGGCGCCATCTTGGGACACGCTGCCAGTCCTGGGGGAGAAGAAATCCTCCAGCTTCGCCGGCTGAGCGGCGTTTTTTCGCTTCCTAGCCATCCTCGAGGGACGTGCGGGTCAGCGGGTGCTCTTTAGGGTGTTTCAGTACACCCCACGATGCCTCGGTGTGCTGGATTCCCTGACGCTGAAGCGGAGCTCCTGAGCTAAACGTCCATTCAGCTGCGCGGTAGCCACGCCCCCCCTGCCTGTGTCTTGATTGCACATTGGGCATTTAGCAGGTTTGGCCTTGTTTATACCAAGAAACTCTTATGCCATGTACACACAGTTGGAATTTCCGACAACAAATGTTCAATGTGAGCTTTTGGTCGGATATTCCGACCGCATGTGGGCTCCATCGAACATTTAATGTCGGAATTTCCAACAACAAATGTTTGAGAGCTGGTTCTCAATTTTTCCCACAACAAAATAGAGTCCAGGTGACTTAGATTACAGCTATGGCTTACGCGTTGCGAGGGCAGACCCTCTTCCTCAGAGCCAAAAATAATAGACTATCACTTTTGGCTCTGAGGAAGAGGGTCCGCCCTCGCAATGCGTAATGCTGCATAGACACGATAGGTTAGTCTGATGAAAACGGTCTGATGGCCCGTTTTCATCAGACTAAACCGATCATGTGTGGGCCCCAGCGGTTATTTTTCCATCAGTTAAAAAAATAGGAACTTGTTTTAAAATTATCTGATGGATAAAAAACCTATAGAAAAAAACGATCGTCTGTGGGAACTTCCATCGGCTAAAAATCCATGCATGTCGATGCATGCTTGGAAGCATTGAACTTCATTTTTTTCAGCACGTCCTTGTGTTTTATGTCACCGTGTTTTGACACGATCGTTTTTTTAACTGATGATGTGTAGGCACGACTGATCATCAGTCAGTTTCATCGGATAACTGATGGAAAAATCCATCAGATCGTTTTCATCAGACTAACCTATCGTGTGTACAGGGCATAAGCCGTAGCTGTAATCTGTTGTCTTTAATTTTTATTAAACCTAGCCATTGGTAATGCACAAGGTCGGTGCACCCTTTTCCTTTTACATTTTAGTCTCAAGAATACCAAATATTCTGAGGAGGGCAGCAAGATCCCTAGTCATTCCCTATTCCAACAGAAAACTCTGGTTGTTCACTAAGTGATCAAGCTCCCGAACGCAGGAGACTGTCTGTGTTTTAAGAGGTCAGAGGCTGCAGAGGGGGCAGGAGGTCAGAGGCTGCAAGGGGGCAGGAAATCAGAGGCTGCAAGGGGGCAGGAAGTCAGAGGCTGCAAGGGGGCAGGAAGTCAGAGGCTGCAGGGGGGCAGGAGGTCAGAGGCTGCAGGGGGGGCAGGAGGTCAGAGGCTGCGGGGAGAGGACAGGAGGTCAGAGGCTGTGAGGGGGACAGGAGGTCAGAGGCTGCAGGGGGCAGGAGGTCATAGGCTGCAGGTAGGGGACAGGAGGTCAGAGGCTGCGGGGGGGACAGGAGGTCAGAGGCTGCGGGGGACAGGAGGTCATAGGCTGAGGAGGGGACAAAGTTACAAGCACAGCATAGGCCAGACGAGACCTCACTGAGCGCTACTGCTTTACTATTAAAAATAGCACTGCTCAGTGTCATCGCGTCACTGCACATGTGCCCGCCTTTCCAAAAATTGCAGAGCGTGTACAGGCTTTTCCAAGCATGGCTAACTTCAGAACAGCACTGGCGCCTGCGCAGTTGCATGTCGACCCGGCCCGGCCCCGTAGCCATATTTTTTTCAGGTGCCGACCCACCGGGAAATTTCCCGATATCCCGGTAGGCCAGTCTGAATTTAAAGCAGGAATTGACATGTTACAAGCTCCAGCAATACAAAAAGGCTAGCACAAAATGCCCGCTATACTGCATAGTTGATATGCTGTAAGAATTTGTATGTGTAAAGGCATGCATGTATATGTAGTTACACTTAATTTAAGTTAATTTATTTTTAGAAAGAACTAGTGTTTGCATGTTTATGACATTTCTGGCTACTACCTCAATAATGTACAAAATTATCCGAATCTGCTGACAGCATGCACCTGTCACTACCTATAATTTTTAAAAGCTGGTATAAGCTGCTGTTGGTACTATATGTACCGATAGGAATAACAAGTTGCCAGCACCTAACAATGGATGGCACATCAAGGATTCCCTGTAAAAGCCATATGAAAACATAGACTTGAGTTCAAAGTTGAACCTCAGACATTCAACTGCCGTTGTATCAAGCAAGGCAATGTGGCAGTCTCTTATTAGGACAACAGGGACCTAACACTGCATTGTAGAATGACGGAAGACATGCCCAGCCTGCACACTTCCCAACTTCCCACACCTTGGGGTAGAGTGTACTGGCACCTTTGGTGTCTATTGTCACCTATTTATCCCAGTATGTACTATCATAAAATTATGAATTGATTCATAAAGATTGATTCATATAAAGTAACATGCTTGATTTTCTTGGTATTTTTTCTAGAACCATGGAGGTTTGGGTGAGCGTAAACAATGGAAACACTGCTTTAACTAGCCCTCTGACAATTACAGCTACAAATTGTGTAAGTAATACAGGACATGTTTTAGAAATATATTCTATCTGCAATATATATATATATATATATATATATATATATATATATATATATATATATATATATATATATATATATATATATATATATATATATACAGTTTATGAAAAAGTATTTTTTTGCATATTTCGTATACCTAAATGATTCAGATCATCAAACACATTTTAATTATACACACAGATAACCCGAGTAAATCCAAGATGCAGTTTTTTTATTATTATTTCATTTATTAAGGGGGAAAAGCTGTTCAAACCTGTGAAAAAGTAATTGCCCCTTTCCATGCTGAATCATGAATGAACTGTGATTAACCACATTTGTTTTGGAAAGCTGAGTTAAATTTTACTTGCCACACCCAGACCTGATTACTACCAACCCTGTTTAATCAAGAAATCACACAAATAGAAGCTGTCTGACATGTAAAGCATGCTAACAGATCACAAAAAAACACACATCATGCTACAATCTAAAAAAAAATCAAGAACAGATTAACCACTTGACCACCGGGCCTATTCTGGCACTTCTCTCCTTCATGTAAAAATCACAATTTTTTTTCAAGAAAATTAATCAGAACCCCCAAACATTATATATTTTTTATTAGCAGACATCCTAGGGAATAAAATAGCAGTCATTGCACGGTATTTGCGCAATAATTTTTTAACACTTTTTTTGGAAAAAAAAAAGTTTTCATGAATTAAAAAATAACAAAACAGTAGTTAGCCCAATTTTTTTGTAAAATACAAAAGATCATGCTACGCTGAGTAAATAGATACCTAACATGTCATGCTTTAAAATTGCGCATCACTCATGGAATGGCGCCAAACTTCGGTACTTCAAAATCTCCATAGGCGACGCTTTAAAGTTTTTTTACAGGTTACTATTTTCGAGTTATAAAGGAGGTCTAGTGCTAGAATTGTTGCACACGCTCTAACACATGCGACAATACCTCACATGTGGGGTTTGAATGACGTTTACATATGTGGGCGGGACTTGCATGTGTGTTCGTTATCTTTTATTTTTATTTTACTTAATTTTTTTTATTTTTACACTTTTATTTTAATTTTTTTGATCACTTTTATTCCTATTACAAAGAATGTAAACATCCTTGTAATAGGAATCAGTGTGACACGTCCTCTTTATGGAGAGATGTGGGGTCAATAAGACCCTGCATCTCTCCTCCAGGCTTACAAGCATGAAATCGCTGAAAAAACATTCACCAATCTCACACTGACAGCCTCCAACGGTCATAGAGATGATTGTGACCATCTGGTCACCAGTCATCTCTATGGTTCTTGGCCGATTCGCTCTCCGGGCCCCCGATGGCACGGGAGAGCCCGGAGAAGCACCGGATGGCGGTGGGAGGGGGGACGTCTATAAGAACGATCAAGCGGTGGCACTGCCACTTTGATCGTTCTTATTGTGCACAGAATCGCTGGCTGAAGACGGTGATATAGCTGCAGGCATCATTCAGATATCACCGCACAAAGCCCAGGACGTATTTTCTTGTACTGCGGTGGGCAAGTGGTTAAAAACAAAGTAATGTACAAGTATCTGTCTAGGAAGGGTTTCAAAGCCATTTCTAATGCCGCGTACACACGACTGTTTTGATGTGAATTTTTTTTTTCAATGTCATTAAAAACGATCGTGTGTGGGCTCCAGAGCATTTTTCATGATGTGTGTAAGCAAGTTATGAGACGGGAGCACTCGTTTTGGTAAAACTAGCGCTCGTAATGGAGATAGCATATTCGTCACGCTGTAACAGACTGAAAAGCACGAAGACTGAAAAGCGCGAATCATCTCTCACCAAACTTTTACTAACACAAAATCAGCAAAAGCAGCCGCTTTATTGCAGTTTTGCCGCCAAGGATGGCACAACCAGTTATTAGGTTCAGGGGCAATTCCTTTTTCACACAACTGTATATATATATATATATATATATATATATATATATATCCTGTTTCTTTTCCATTTAGCAATATCACTTGTGCATACACAACATGGATGCCAAATATATAAATCAAGGTGTTTCTTTTTTTCTTTGTGTGTATATAATTCATACTCATTGCTATTTGCAAATAATTTGTCTTGTGTGCATTCAATATATAAACTTGTTTTGAAAGTCAGCATTTAACTGCACTAACATGACAGCAGATTAGTGTTTCTATAGTAGCAGCTGGAATTTTGAACAGAGATCACGTATCCCAGGACTAGTTTGATAATGCTAATGAACCAGTAGACAATTTGCAAGCTATTCGCTGCCACTCGGGTCAAGGGAGTAAAAAACAACAAACAACACACATGCACATACTCCATCAGAGAATTCATTAAAACCTCTCTTGTCCTCTAGGTCTGTTAACATGTGTAAATTAACACATTTAAGCTATAATGACCATAATTTATTATAATATATTGCAGCCTAGCTTTGTAAGGTATGCAACATTCAGTTTTCAGGAAGTGTCACAAAAAATAGGTTTGGAAAAATGAGTGATACCTACACATTTTAAAATGTAAATGCATGTAAACAGAATTTGAAAACTCACAGGAATTGTTTAGTGTTTTGCAAATGCTTGTGGCAACTAAATATAGACATATATATAAAAATGGGAATGTTTGAAGAAATAAGTGTGAGATGTAACCTATCTATATACTGATAATTATTATTTAAGAAATATTGATCAATTTACTAAACAAATATGATACAAACGGTTGTAAATAATGTGAAAAAATGATGTGATGTAATGCATGATGTGAAAAAAAAAAACTTGTGAGATGAGGGTCTACAGATGTGAAGCTTCATAAATAGTTGTTATTGTACACAGTAATCTAAGAGCCGGTTCACACAGGGGCAACACGACTTTGTGTGCGACATTGCAAGGCGCCTTCAGCGCGACTTGGGGCGACTTACAAGGTGACTTTACGTCGCCTCCAGGACAGACGACTTTGGCTGCGGCCAATCAAACAACAATCGGTTCTGTTTGAGTGAGGGGTTTGCCTAAGAAAAATCGCCTTGAAGTAGTACAAGAACCTTTCCTGAAGTCAGAGCGACTTCAGTAGTGTACATTAAGACGGTTCTCATTGACTAACATGTCGTCTGACTTGGGGCGACACAAGTCGCATCCAGGTCGCGGTAGTGTTAAAGCAGAGGTTCATCCTAAAAACATGTATACTGTATAACATTACATTCTGCATACTTCCAACATTTACAGTATGCTGTTTGTTTTTTGTTGTACATAACGTCCCCTGCCATGCAGTGGGTGGTGCCCTTTGGTGACTGAAAAAGGTAAGGACATACCCATACAAGATTTCACCCAGGGGGGCATTCTAATGCAGTATATCTGCGTTAGCCGATCGGGAACCGGTTAAAGTGAAAGCCCGGCACTTCCTTGTTGCGGTGGATGCTGATGTCCCAGCATCCACCACTAGATCTCGCGCATGCGCACGAGCAACGGGCACCAGCGGCTTTGGCGTCTGTGTTGCGCATCACAATCGCGCGTCACTTACTCGAAATCGCGCGATATTTTGTCTAACAGGGGAGAATACGATATCAAGGGAGCTATGACACAAGCTCCCAGAAGACACTACGCGGGACAGGAAACTAAGAGAAACCCGACAAAAAAACAGAGGGAGGCAGACCGGAAGCCCATGCAGTTTAATGGTACAGTAAATACTATTTTAATTAAAAATATCGGTTTCAGCATTCTTTAGGAGAACTATTATTTATGCGATCATGTTTAATTTTGGGTGGAGCTCCGCTTTAACATAGCATTTTCTGAAACATTATAGATGATATGTTCTGACTTGCTGAAAATAAATTGTTTTAAACAGGTGATATTGTCCATGTTTTGGCACGACTGACATTTTCTGATGTGCTAATTAGTACATTAATTTCACAGAATTAGGCACATCCTTTTGCACCACTTCTACCTTTAAATAAAAAGCTCAAATTTGCCATATATGATTTATTGCACAGAACAGGTGTGCCTCTGAAATAAATCCAAAGGTTAACTGCTTGCCGACCAGCCGCCGTCATTTTACTGCGGCAGGTCGGCTCTCCTGGGCGAGAGCCTGTAGCTCTACGTCTGCTACTTTTGCGGCCACTAGGAGGCGCGCGGCCGGCGGTGGCACGCGCGTCCCCGAGTCCCGCGCGCATGCACGGCAGGTACGATCGCCACTGGGCACACGCCATCGCTCGGTACAGAGCGAGGACCGGGAGCTATGTGTGTAAACACCAATCAATTATATAGTTCATCAAGTTATATAGTTTACCCAAGTATGATTTAATGTGGTTTAAAGAAACCAAAGGTCCCAAAAAAAAAAAGAAGAAGGGGGAGAGAGAGAGCAGGGTCGATAGAGAGGACACAGCTAAAGGGATTCCCTGGTCCTACCCCCTCATCCCGACTCCCCCCCGTCCCCGTCCCCTCCCCCCAGGTCCCTATATCTCCTCCATCCCTCCCATATCTCATCGCACCTTGACCTATAGTTATTATGGGATGCCCATAATTCCTCCATCGTTTTAATTTTTTCTATTTCCTCTACCCACTCCTCAACCGAAGGTGGTTCTCTTTTCTTCCAATTCCTGGGTATGAGTGCCTTGGCTCCATTCAATAAGTATGGGACCAAGGAACTTCGATATTTTTTCCTTGTCATCCCCGTACTATGAAACAGACATTCCCATGGATCGTGTGTCACCTCCTGTCCATTGATTTTCTTTATCTGGGCCAATACCTCTTTCCAATAAACCTGTATCCTGGGGCATTGCCACCATATATGGGCATGGCTTCCCTCCATCCCACATTCTCTGCATCATAGGGGTGATATCTCTTTGTCTATCTTATGCATTTTTGTTGGGACATAATACCATTTAGTGAGGAGCTTATAGTTCATCTCTTTTACCCTTGCCTCCATTGACGTTGAGTGGGCATAATCTAAAACTTGCCTCTTCCTATCTATAGATATAGCTTGGTTCAGTTCCACTTCCCAGCTTTCCACTATTTGTAATGCTTCTAACTCTCATTTAGGTGTCAGTATCTTATATATAGTAGATAATCCTAGTTTTTCTGCTCCTCCCTGGGATATAAGTTTTTCCCATTGGTTCAAATCTTTGGGATCTCGCAGGGGCTTTGGTAGAGTATTTACGAAGTGTTGGGCTTGTCTATATCTCCATATATCACCTGGGAAGGCCCCATATCTCTCTCTTATATCTGAGATAGTGCCCAGTACATCTCCTTTCATTAAATCCATCAGTTTTAGTGTTTCAGTAGTTGCCCACCTCAGGAACATACCACCCCCCTTTACGGGCGGGAAGTAATCTGTTCCTGTTAGGGGCAACAACGGGCTATTATAGGCCCATCCTTTTATTTGACTAATTCTGTCCCATATTCTAAAGGTTTCTTTTGTTATTTTGAGGGGATTTTGGGGGAGGCCTCTATATTGCTTCGGTACCCAGATTCTCTTTCCTAGGTCGAACCCACTCAGATTTTCCTCCACTTCTACCCATCTTTTCCCCTTTCCCTAATCATAATAAATAAATTCATCAATAAAAATAAGTCCATACAAAAAGTCAGTGAAGAAAAGGATTTAGAAATTAAATCCAAATTCTCAATCAGATCCAGTACATGGAAGGTGGAGAGAGAGGATATACATAGGAAGAAAACACCAGCTTCCCCGGATCCTCCGTGTAAAAAACACCACCAAGATAGAAAGATGGCAGCTTACCAGAAGGTGTTAGCCTCCAAACTGATGGAAAAGCCAACAGCGCAGTGGGGAAAACCATTTCCAGGTGTGTCAACATAGGTACTGTCAGTCCTGGTATATCCTGCATCACAGCCTCTTACAGGTAACCAGCATCACAGCATGACATAGATATATGTTTGGAAGATGTATAAAGCTTTGGGTAAAATCATCATCTTGATGGTGTTTATTCTTCCCCACCAAGAGACTCTATCGACCCTGTATCCCTTTAGTTCTATTTTTAGTTTATTCAGAAGGAGAATGTAATTATCTTGATATATATACCTATCTGTAACTGATGGGAAGATCCCTAGGTATTTCATCCCCCTCTGCCTCCATACAAAAGGATAGAGGGCCTCAAGATCCCTGCGTTCTTTATGGCTTGCCGAGATGTTCAGAATCTCCATTTTCCCTTTATTGATGTTCAGATTTGAGATCTCACCATATTTCTCATATTCTGCTAGTATTATTGCCAATGTTTTCCTGGGATTCGATACATATAGCATCATATCGTCTGCAAACGCAGAAATCTTGTGCTCCCCATCCCCCACCTTTATCCCCACTATCTCCTGATTCATCCGGATGGTTTCCATTAACGGTTCCAATGAAAGGACAAATAGGAGGGGAGACAGCGGGCATCCCTGACGGGTCCCATTGTAAAGATGGAATCTCTCTGACAGTATGTCATTAACCCTTACCTGGGCAGATGGTTTAGAGTACAATGCCCCTATCCACCTCATCATATTCGGACCAAATCCCACATGTGATAGAGTTGCTAACATAAATTCCCAGTCCAACCTATCAAAAGCCTTTTCGCCATCTAATGATAGGAACATTATAGACTCCTTACTTTTTTTGGCTTTCTGAATCAAAAATAATGCTCTCAAAACATTATCTCTTGTTTCCCTCCCGGGGATAAACCCCGCCTGATCGTTTTCTATCATCCCCGAAAGAAGAGGTCTGATTCTCTCTGCCAGAATTTTAGAGTATATTTTTATGTCTACATTAATCAAAGATATGGGCCTATAGCTATCACACAATGAGGGGTCTTTGTCCTCCTTCCCTATCAGAGGCACATGAGCTCCCAGGGCTTCTTCACGCATTCTCAGACCTCCCCCAATAGAGTTCATGTACCTCTGAAAAAAAGGGGGACAGAATCTCTCCAAATCTTTTATAATATAAAGAGGTGTACCCATCTGGGCCAGGGCTCTTTCCCATCTTAATATTTCTTATAGTTTGATTTATTTCCTCTTTTGTTATTTCCCTCTCTAGGACTCTGATCATTTCCTCTGATAGACCCGGGGTCTTAGCTTTTTCTAGGTATTGTTTAATTTTCTGACTCCTACTCTGAGCTTCTGTTGTATATTGCTCTTGGTTAACCCTATAAAGTTGTTGATAATATTCCTGAAATACATTAATTATTCAATTCCTCGTTTTTATCTTTTATTTTCGGGATAAAGTTCTGTGAGTTTCTTGGCTTTATAGATCTTGCCAAAAATTTCCCAGGCTTATTCCCTATAGCATAAAATGTATTATTCATTTTATTAAATACCCATTTAGTTTCTTGTTATAATAATATACAAAGATCATCTCTCTTTCCAGTTAGTAGTTTTAGTACCTGTTCATCCTGTATTTTTTTATGTGACTGTTCTAAACTCTATATTTCTTCTAATAGATTTAGCTTCTGAGCCTGCCATATTTTCTTCCTTTTAGCTTTTTCCGCTATCAGCCTCCCTCTCCTATAAACCTTATGTGTCTCCCATAGCGTTGAGGGGGCCACATTTTCTATATCGTTCTCCTGGAAAAATAAACCCATATCCCTTGCAAGACCATCGGCCACCTTGGAGACATTCAGAAGGGTTTCGTCTATTCTCCAAATTCTCTGTTGCGCCTGAGCATCTACTAACTCCAGTATCATCTCAACCGGGGCGTGATCAGAGATTGTTATCGATTTTATTTCTACACCTCTCAGTTCCTCCAGTAGCCGGTGGTCCAGGAGAACATGGTCAATTCGCGAATATGACCTATGAACCGATGAAAAATATGTAAAGTCCTTCTCTTTAGGATGTAGAACCCTCCAGGCTTCAACTAATTGCATTTGGTGGAGTTTATATTTAATCGCTCTTAAACCTTTTCCTTCTGACCTCAAAGAGACGGGTTGGGTGTCCAGCTGGGGGTCAAATACAAAGTTGAAATCCCCTGCTAGGATCACCCTACCCTCTCAAAATCTCTCTAATTTACTCAGGATTTTCCTTAAATATACTACCGGTCTAACATTAGGGCAATATACATTTACTAATGTGTATTTCATATTAAATAATGAACTTTTAATAAATAGAAATCTTCCTTCCGGGTCTACTTCTGTCGCCTCTACCATAAATCTTGTATTCCTATCAAACCCTATAGCCGTACCTTTTGACCTTTTATTTACAGAGTAACTGTGGAACCAGGTAGGGAAATCTTTAGAATTTAGTCTGATCTTAGATGTTGTCTTTAAATGAGTTTCTTGTAAAAAACACTATATTACCCGAGAGTCTCTTCATGTCCTGCAGAATCTGATATTGCTTATTTGGGCTATTGAGCCCCCTTACATTATAGGTAACAATTTTTACAGCTGACATAAACTATATTTTACTTTTATCCCAACCCTTAGTCCCATGATCAGACTTCTGCATGGCTTGGGAGACCTCGGTAATTCCTGTAATCACATTCCACCAAAGTTGATTCATATATGACATCTTGAGACCACACACACCCCCCTCCTCCCCCCTCCCCCATTTACACTGTATAACAGTGTTAAGCCTACCTCGGCCAGTGCCCAGCCAGGCGACTAGCCGAGCAGGCCTTTCCTTGGGGCATCTAGTATGTCCCCCCCTTCTTCCGGACCCCATCAAGTTGAGGTCAATTCCCCGAACAAGGGGGTAAACATATTTACTCCACGCTCCCACCCTCCCCTCTACGGTTCTGATCCAATGTTATTCCTTACAAAATACATCTCGCCCAGATTCTCTGCCCCCAGATACAATCTTCTTTAATACCACAGATCAAACCCTCTATTAACCTTAGGTTCATCTTACACCCTCCCCCAACTAAAAAAAAAAAAAAAATTGAGTTCTGGGTTCTACATTCTAAACTCTGTTCCAATCCTGATCTTTCCACTTCTTCCATGCCGGGGGTCTCCTTTCCCAATTGTCTACTTGTATATGTTGAATATTTAATTTATTACAGAAGTCCTTTACATCTTCTGGGAACCGAATAAATGCCAATACTCCCTGATTTTTAACTGACAGGCAAGCAGGGAAGCCCCGTCTATATATAATATCCCTTTCCCGGAGATGATTCGTTAATGGTTTTAGGGCGCTTTTACGGGCTAGAGTTTCTGGGATAGGTCTGAAAATATAAACAACTGGGTTCCCCTGTATTCCATGTGACCCGCATTCCTGGTATTTTGGGAGACACATTCTTTATGTTCATAGTCCTGAAATCTAACAATAGTGTCTCTTGGGAGGTCTCTCTGGGCATTATATGATCTTTGAATTCTGTGTACCCTTATGAAGTGCATCTGGGCAGATATGTCGCATTTCAAAGCCTTGTTAAAAATCTCTCTCAATGTCGCCCCTAATTCTTCATCCTTTACTTCTTCAGTTAGACCCCTTACACGCAAATTTTTCCTTCTGCTGCGGTTTTCTTGGTCCTCGAGTCTATAATAGGCGTTTCTTATCTCTATCCAATCTGTATTAGCTCTTCCTCTCAGTTCTTCTATAGCTTTTTTATGTTCCTCCAGTTGCTCTTCTGTTCCTTCTACTCTCTGCAGTACATTCTGTATATCTTTTCTAGTAGCCCCCATCTCACCTTTAACTGTCCGTTCAAGGCGGGACATCATGTCAATCATATTTAACATGTCCTGTTTGGTTGGGGCATCTTGTAAGTCCTCCAGGGAGACACTAGATAGCTGTTTCTCAGGAGATTTCTGATCCTTACTCTGACCTTTTGCTTCTGGTGTTAGGTCCTTTTTACTCATCTTCTTGTTCTTTCCTGGGGTCTCTACTATGATCTGGGACACTTCTGTGTCTACATTGCTTTTTGCCGGTGGGCTTGATGTCCCTTTTTTTGGGCTCTCTGCCATTTTATCAGGTCCTTCAGGCACCAGATATGGTTTTATTGTATTACTCTTGGGGGCCTTCCTCACCATTTTACCGCTGCCTAAATTTATACGATTTAAGATGGGTTTTTAGATTGGAGTAGATACCCAGACTGATCACACACCACACCCAGACCACCTCTGTGTATCAATAACCGTCCCTTTGATATGTGACACTCCAGTGGTAAATGCATAGGTGATATAGTCAGCAATGCTTAGCTTAAGTATCCTTGGATGTTCCTGGACTAACCGAACAGTTCAGACACAGCAATGCCACAGTATAATTGCAAGCGAAGGTGTATGTATATAAATAAATACAGTTTACAGCCTTCCAAAAGAAAAAAAGAGGCGAGGAAAAGAAACTTCAGTCAGTCATCTTCCTCTCTTCACTCTTCTCAAAGCCTCTTCCTCAAGATTACTTCCCTATAGGATCCGGTTTCCATCAGTTCCACGCTTATCTCCCCTGAAGGACACAATTGCCCCCACTTTTCCTTGACCTGCTCTTGCTTTACTATATCTTCTTTATATTAGAGCAGCAAGTAATATAAATAATCAAGTAAAGATTTTCCGCCCAAGATTGACTCTTATTCAATATTTAATATTCAATATTCAATACTTCGGAGTTTCTTTCCATAGATACTTTACTTAGCTTTAGCCGGCTTCACGGTCCTCTGTCTTCCTCTGGAGTTCTTATCCTTCCTCAATGAGTGCAGCTTTGGCGTCAGGCTCACAGGTATACCGAGGTATACACAGGTATACCGAGATACGGATATCCTCCTCCCCTTCGGTCTACGGTCCGATCCCCGCTCTGCCTCCCAGGAAGCAGGGGGTCTCCTGACAGCCCACAGAGCACAGGGACACCAGGGCACAACAGCAGCCAGCGCCCAGGGGAAGGATCCCAGAGCCGAAGCCGGCACCCCCCGCAGACGTCCGAGACCCGGAGAGCGAAGAGAGCGGAGACGGCAGCAACAGCAACGTAAGTGGTGTCAGCGGTGTCTTCCGTGCCAGATGCAGATGTAGACACACTTGTGCACAGATGCAGCGAGACAGCAAGCCAGTGAGAGGTAAGGTGAGAGGTGGTGAGAGGTAGGGCTAACTAGAGATAGGTTTGTTTAGCCCGAGGGAGACCGAGAGAGGTCATCAGCCCTTCTGTTAATCTGCCTTTCCAGTCATCAGAACCGCGGGTAGAGCTCAGGCAGCGTGGAGCAAAAACGCAGCACACATCTACGGCGCCATGTTGAAAGCTCCTCCGCCTGTCTCCTTAGAAGAATACGTATCGGCCTAAACCGAGGAAAAAAATATTTTTAGGGATATTTATTATAGCAAAATGTAAAAAATATTGCATTTTTTTCAAAATTGACGCTCTATTTTTGTTTATAGTGCAAAAAATAAAAACCGCAGAGATGATAAAATACCACCAAAAGAAAGCTCTATTTGTGGGAAAAAAAGGACGCCAATTTTGTTTGGGAGCCACGCCGCACGACCGCGCAATTGTCAGTTAAAGCGACACAGTGCCGAATCACAAAAAGTGCTCTGGTCTTTGGGCAGCAATATGGTCCGGGGGTTAAGTGGTTAAACTAACTTATTTAAAATTGGTCCCTATTCATATTATAAAGCAGTAAAACTTAGCAGTGCCATTTGAATTGATGTGTACGATTAATGGGGATGACAACCAGATGCTTCTTTGCTACAACATTTTCTGATCTTTACCCTAATGTAAGAAGAGGAAACAGGAAAATGTCTGTTACTAGTTTATAGCATTCTGTTTCCTCCTATTATAAGCTGTGGGCTATTGGAAAAGAAGTAGACACTTTAATAAACTCCTATTTTTTGTATATTTGCTAGTCACAAAACTATTTAAAAACAACTCAGTTTCTGAATCCAGGAAGAATGCACTAGTGCCTATTCACTCAAGAGCATCATATGCAAAAATAAATGTTTTTGAAACAACAGTTTTTCAGAAGCAGTGATTTTAATAATGCTTAAAGTGAAAAAATATGAAATACATATTCCTTTAAATATCGTGCTTGGGGTCCACATAGTCTTCCTGCAAAATGGCACATCTGTGGAATGTATAGAACAGTGCCACAGCAAAATGACATTTCTAAAGGAAAACATTTCATTCAAACTTGCTTGCGGATGTATTGTATTGCCGGGCTCCCGGCAATATACTGTATTTATCGGCTATAACACGCACCTTTTCCCCCTGAAAATAGGGGGAATATCACAGGGGTGTGTTATACGCCAATAACGTAACTCGGACGAGAAGGAGGGGTTTGAGCGTATATAAAAAATCAAAGAAAAAATTGGTGTGGGTTCCCCCCAGTTCAGACATATCTGGTGTGGATTTTAGGGGAACTCCATGCCAACATTTAAAAAAAGCACTTTGTCCCCATGTTGATGGGGAGAAGGGCCTCTTCCCCACAACCCTGAACCCTGGCCCAGGGGTCTGGGAGTGGGGGTTTATTGGAATCTGAAAGCCCCCCTTAACAAGGAGACCCCCAGATCCCCCCTCCCCATGTAAATGGATAGGGGTACATTGTACCCCTACCCATTCACCAAACAAAGTGTCAAAAAGTAAAAACCACAATAGACAATTCCTTTATAAAAGAAAAAAGTGTCCCACGATGTACATCTATCGTCAATCATGCCGCCCCACAGGCACGAAAAATAGAGAAAAAAAAACCTCTGCCTCCATGGGAGGCCCCCCAGTGACTGCTGTCTTTTGGCTGTTATACAGGCAAGAGCAGGCCACCTGCTGATGTAACTGGATGACCCAACCCCCTCTGACATTACATGGTGTCACATGATGTCAGAAGGGGGTAGGGTCACTCGGTTACGTCACCGGGTGGCCCTGCCTTTATCTATAGTCCCTAGACACCCACCCCCTCACGTTCCCAAGCTTTAAAAACCTGATGGCATCTTTACCCAAAACCCCAATTTGGATTTGCAGGAATTTCATGCCTACTATAAGAAATTATATGAAGGCAGGTACGATACTGGTCAGCCAGAGTTTGAAGACTTAGTCGATCGACTCACTATCCCAACTCTGACAGAGACATAGAGACCTCTTAGATAGAAGAAATTACAGTGGAGGAGGTATTGGTGGTCATTAAACAAGCCCCACTGGGCAAAGAGCATGGGCCCGGATGAGATTGTGCTATTAGTGCTATTCTTCCAATCCACCCAAAGGGGGGTGACCTAATTGACATGGATTCTAATAGAGCATTTATTACTCTAATTCCTAAGCCCCATAAAGACCATAATGACGTAGCTAACTACCATCCAATATCCTTAATTATTACTGAAAATTTTGGCAAATAGGCTGTTGTCGTTTTTAGCTAGTTACATACACTCTGCAAAGAAATTGTCCCAATGGGGCTTTGAAGCAGCTAATGTGAGAAATTAAGTAGGGATGCAACGTCTGAAGTAAAACGTTTTTATTAAAAAAAATTGTATGACATAAAAAGTATAAATATAAGGAATGAGTTGCGACATAAGGCACAAGTTAAAATGTCAATACACATTTCATGATAAGACAATATGATACATAGCCTGTGATAGTGACAAGCATGTATAGGCCTGACGCGTTTCGACCAGTCGGTCTTCTTCAGAGGATTTTTAGTAATATCTGAAAAAAGATTCATTACATGAGTAAAATTATACATGAATTGTCTCATCTATATAGTCCCTCAGGGGTCCACATCCTGTGGGGGATGTTCCCAGACCCAAAGGGGAGGAAGACAAAAGAGTAATTTAAATTTGAATTGTTTACATGAAAAATCTGCATATTTACCAAGAAAAAAAGGGGGGTATGGAGAGTCCAGACAGAAATCCAATGTGGCTGTGGGAAAGGAAGGATCCAATTCCGCAAAGCTCCCAATCGCAGTCCCCAGTCACCGTTGCGCCCCAGGTGTTGCACCATCCGAGGGTAGCCACATGTGACTATCGGAGGAGCACCTGGCAAGAATTGCCGCATCCGGAAAGGGGGGGTGGGGCTGGCGTAGACGAATCCTATAATAAGTAGGTAATATATTGCTGTATAAGAAGTCAGCAGGTTATATATATATAGAGAGACTATGTATGCTAATCTGCATATTTGTAAAGGGTAATGAAATGCAAAGAGTAATCCAAGAATGAAATGGTAGTGAGGAGCAGAGGTCTGGGGTAGAGAGAATGGAAGGAATCGAAAACGAAAAAAAGTGGGAAGTAATGGGAAGAGGTGAGGGAAAAAATAAATCAAAAATGGGAGGGGAAGAACCCTGTGAGGGACGAGGGAGTGAGGACCTGGGTGAGTGTGAAGGAAGAGGGGGGAAGAAGAGGGGGAAAAAGAGTGGGTGAGGGTAAAAAGGAAAAGTGATGTGGGAAGTGATGAGCAGTATGATCAGTGAGGAGGGAATAAAGAGGGAGTAGTGAGTGTGAAGTGAAAGGAAAAGTGAGTGGTGTCGGGGTTGAATAAAGTTGGAAGGGATGATAGGGAAATGGGTAAGGGGAAGGAAAGTGAAAGAGGGAATGTGAAAGATGAACATACCAAGCTGTGAAGTAAGTGGATGTGAGGGATAGGGTGAATAGAAGTGAATATAGTATGTGAATGGTGACAAAGAGGTGTGAGAAGTGAGAAATTGGATAAGAGGAGAAAAGGAGGGGGGGAAGGGGAGGGAAGGAATAGGGCAGAGGGGAGAGTGATGGAGGAAAAAAGGGAAGGGGGGAATGGGGAAGGAGAAGGAAAGGAGAGGGGGAGGGGAAAAGGGAAAAGAAAAAGTGAGGGAGGAAAACCACGTGAACATTTAATTGGGAAATGTAATTGGGGGGGGAAAGGAGAAGGGAAAAAGACAACAACTATATGTGAGGGAAGTGGTGACTGAGCAGTGAGGAAGTGGGTGAAGGGAAAAAAGGGGATTACCCTTTACAAATATGCAGATTAGCATACATAGTCTCTCTCTATATATATAACCTGCTGACTTCTTATACAGCAATATATTACCTACTTATTATAGGATTCGTCTACGTCAGCCCCACCCCCCCTTTCCGGATACGGCAATTCTTGCCAGGTGTTCCTCCGATAGTCACATGTGGCTACCCTCGGATGGTGCAACACCTGGGGCACAGCGGTGACTGGGGACTGCGATTGGGAGCTTTGCGGAATTGGATCCTTCCTTTCCCACAGCCACATTGGATTTCTGTCTGGACTCTCCATACCCCCCTTTTTTTCTTGGTAAATATGCTGATTTTTCATGTAAACAGTTCAAATTTAAATTACTCTTTTGTCTTCCTCCCCTTTGGGTCTGGGAACATCCCCCACAGGATGTGGACCCCTGAGGGACTATATAGATGAGACAATTCATGTATAATTTTACTCATGTAATGAATCTTTTTTCAGCTATGACTAAAAATCCTCTGAAGAAGACCGACTGGTCGAAACGCGTCAGGAACTATACATGCTTGTCACTATCCCAGGCAATGTATCATATTGTCTTATCATGAAATGTGTATGGATATTTTAACTTGTGCCTTATGTCGCAACTCATTCCTTATATTTATACTTTTTATGTCATACAATTTTTTTTAATAAAAACATTTTACTTCAGACGTTGCATCCCTACTTAATTTCTCACATTAGCTGCTTCAAAGCCCCATTGGGACAATTTCTTTGCATATATATCGGGGTGTGCAGCCATTTCTCTCCGCTTGAAGGTCTGTCTCTTTTGTTACATACACTCTGACCAGGTAGGATTTTTGCCGCACAGACAGGCTGCTGACCAGGTCCATAGAGCAATTGAACTTTCCATACTACACTCCTCTTGGCATGGCGGAACAAATATAACCTGGATGCTGCTGTCCCTTGACATTCGTAAGGCTTTCGATTCCCTCTCATGGCCTTTTCTTTTCTGGGTATTGTCAAGATGGAACTTCGGTCCTAAGTTCTTGGCCTCACTGCACTCATTATATAGCTAACCCACAACTTCAGATCCCACAGATCAGATCCGATACCCATCTCATGTCGGACACTTGGCAAGGATGTCCATTATCTCCCATACTGTTCGCCATAGCCTTCGAAACTCTTGCAATAGCGATATGTCAAAACCCAGACATTTTGAGGATATAAAGTGGGGGGGAGGAGCCCTAAGTGTGCTTAATTCACTGATGACCTGCTGATGTTCATCACCTCTCTCCACACTACTCTGCCAAACTTACTGTCTTTTCTGGCCCACTTTGGGATAATTTCGACTCTACAGAGTATCCAGTCTCAATACTCATTTCAGTGGCAGCAGACGTCCCTCTCCTATTTAGCAATCCGACTGACCCCAATTGCTTCCTCCCTTTACACGGCCAACTATCCTACTATATTTGTTAGGCTATTAGAAGACATGCAGGTAAGGTCAGATGGGAGTTTGTCATGGATGAGTAGGATTGCCTCAGTGAAAATGACAGTCCTGCCCAGGTTACTATGTTTTTTTTCCGTACTTTGCCCAAAATTCGCAGTTTTATCTGGGGTACCAAAGGCCTCAGAATAGCAAGGGCCATGATGTATGCTCCTAAGGCCGCGTACACACGATCGAATTTATCTGCTGAAACTGGTCCGACGGACCGTTTCAGCAGACATCTACGATCGTGTGCACGGGCTAGCAGACATGTTTTCCCAGCGGACAAATTTCAAAGCATGCTTTAAAATTGTCCGCCGGAGACATGTCCGTCGCATATGTCTGCTGGTTAGTACACTAACCAGCGGACAGAAATCTTGCGCATGCGTCGAATGGATTTGACGCATGCGTGAAAGTATTTTACTTCCTGGAGTGGTGACGTGGCGGCGTCAACGTCACCGCCACGTCACCGCGTCCTCAGCCCGAGGGGATTTTTGTCCGATGGTGTGTACACGCCATCGGACCAAAATCCGATGAGACATGTCCGCTGGAAACGGTCCGTCAGACATGTTTGAGCAGACATGTCTCATCGTGTGTACGCGGCCTTAGGATATTGGTGGACTAGGTGTGCCCGACTTTAGTAGTGTAAATATTACATCACAGCACAGCTCGCTCAACTAGGCCAACTCCATAGCAAACATTACTGACCAGATTGGGTTTCCATAGAGTCCCAGGCACGTTTCCCCCACTTGCAATGGATCTCATCCTTTTGGTCCCCTTGAAACATTGTACTGAGCCCAACGCTCCCCCACTCACTTCAAATGTGGGACACAAGCTGCAGGAGATTGCCTCTGCATTCGACACATACCCCAGTAGCTTCCCTTTTTGGCAACCCCCTGTTTCCATCAGGTATGCAACCCGACAGGTTTATGTGAAAGATAGGATGCGCTGTGCAATTCCCACAAATAAATAGTGTGAATCCAATGTATCATAAATCTGTAGACAAAATAATACACTTGCTATAAAAAATAATAATCCATAGTTCGTCATATGTCACCACATGAATCAAATTAAAATAGTCCCAACATAGTGAATAGCATAATTGTTAGTTGAATTAAAATAGCAGATTCTCTTGCTGTAATACACTTCTTAGGCCGCGTACAGACGAGTAGACATGTCCGCTCAAACATGTCCGACGGACCGTTTCCAGCGGACATGTCTCCTTGGATTTTGGTCCGATGGCGTGTCTGAGGATGTGGTGACGTGGCGTTGACGTTGACACCACCACGTCACCACTGCAGGATGTAAAATGCTTCCACACATGCGTCAAATCCATTTGGCGCATGCGGGGGATTTCTGTCCGCTGGTTAGGCGTACTAACCAGCGGACATGTCCGACTGACAGGTTTGCAGCAGACAAAGTTCAAAGCATGCTTTGAAATTTGTCCACTGGACAAACCTGTCCGCTAGGTCGTACACACGATCGGAGATGTCCGCTGAAACTGGTTGGCGGACCAGTTTCAGCAGATAAATTTGATCGTGTGTACGCAGCCTTAAATATGCGATAAGTGATCCTTCACCACACACTGGATTAGACCGACACCCAAAGTGCACAAAAAATGAATGTGCTTACCCGATATATCTGACCTCTTTACCTAAAAAGAAAGTCAGAAAATGCTTTAGCAGGATTGTGCCTGCACGCAATGAAGTTACAGGCATGATATGAAAAAAAGATAGAGAACATCCATCACGTAATACTGTTTTGTTTTAAATTTCCAAAGTATAAAAATTTGCCAAATGGCTTCTTACATTAAAAGGTGCCTACCTGGCACTGGGGCTGTTGGCTCGTCTGGATACACTCCGCTTCCACCTCCGTGGTGGCGTGCGTTCCACCTGCCGTGAACAGCAACCGGAAGTGGCGTAGGACAAACACGTGACCAGGTACCAACGCCGACGTACGTTTCGTTGTTTACGTCCTCTGTGGGTGCCCTCGACAAGATAAAAAAACGACCTTTGATAAAATATGGTCCCTTTGGCTGGATTATTTGTATGTCTCAGGAAAATGAAGCCGATAATGACTTGAGGATACCCGGATTTACTTCTTCTTTCCTCTGTCTCTCTTTACCTCTTCTGTTGTTCCTTCGATTCTAGCTGTTCTAGGTATCATGTAAACATAAAGGATATGTATGTGCGCTAAATAATCAATATTTCTGAGAAAAATTTAAAGAAAAATATCTGCTAGCACAGGTCAATAGAAAAAAAATAAACAGTGCAGTGCTATCAGATAATATGAACATGATTCAAAATAAAATGAACATGATAATCATGATAAATAAATTCATTAATAAAAATAAGACCCTTGAAAAATTCAGTGAAAAAAGGGTTTAGAAATGAAATCCAAAATGCCAATCAGATCCAGCAAGTGAAAGGTAGAGAGAGAGGGTACACTGTTGTTACTACACGCTTGTTTCTAATAGACATCATGTGAGTGCATCCTGCTTTTTTATACCTAAATAAACCATTTATACGGTATCACGCTATGGTCTGTTTTTTTTTCCATCCATATGCATATGTATCTATGTGATGCTGGTTACCTGTAAGAGGCTGTGATGCAGGATATACCAGGACTGACAGTACCTATGTTGACACTCCTGGAAATGGTTTTCCCCACTGCGCTGTTGGCTTTTCTATTAGTTTGGATGCTAACACCTTCTTGTAAGCTGCCATCTTTCTATCTTGGTGGTGTTTTTTACACGGAGGATCCGGGGAAGCTGGTGTTTTCTTCCTATGTATATCCTCTCTCTCCACCTTCCATGTACTGGATCTGATTGAGATTTTGGATTTCATTTCTAAATCTTTTTCTTCACTGACTTTTTGTATGGACTTATTTTTATTGATGAATTTATTTATTATGATTATCATGTTCATTTTATTTTGAATCGTGTTCAGATTATCTGATAGCGCTGCTCTTTTTATATGATCTAGGTATCATGCTGTAACTGCTTGCCCCCCCCCCCTTTTTTTTCTTTCTTCCCTCTCTTTGTACTGAAAAATGTTTGTTATAGTTGGGGGATTGGAGCCCCCTATAGGGAAAACGGGAATATATTTTAGGAGCTATAGTCACTGAGCAAATGCTGCATACACACAATCGGAAATTCCGACAAGAAAACCGTGTATTTTGTCTGACGGAATGTTGGCTCAAACTTGTGTTGCATACACACAAATCTTGTCGGAAATCCCGACCGCCAAGAATGTGGTGACGTACAAGACGTACGACGAGTCGAGATCAATGAGGTTCAATAGGCAGTTTGGCTCTTCTGCTTGATTCTGAGCATGCATTTTTTTTTGCGCGTCGGAGTTGCATACAGACGAGCGGATCTTCCGATAGGAACTTTTTCCGTCGGAAAAATAGAGAACCTGCTCTCAATCTTTTGTTGGCGTAAAATTCGACAGCAAAAGTCCGATGGAGCATACACACGGTCAGAATTTGCGGCCAAAAGTTCACATCAGACTTTTCTTGTCGGAATTTCCGATTGTGTGTACACGGCATACAGCCTTTTTATTAATTTGAAGGCCTACTCAGTGATTACATTTCAGTAACGTCTAGATCTCAGGATCTTTCTGCTTTTCTGGTCCTTACTCTGACTTACAGGGCAATAGTCCTGACAGCTACCAGCCAGTGTTAACAATGTTTTTGTAATATACTCTGTACATAACCCAAAGCTTAGTTTCTTTTTTGATTTCTGTTGATTTCCATATGTTCATCTGTGGCCTTATTGAAGACCTAACCTGTTTACCAAAATCTTCTCCTGATGACTTTCTCCCCCCCTCCAATTTGTGTGCCAATACTTGTTGTATGATTCAGAGCATGTGAGGATTGTTTGCTGCTCTGTACACTACTTCATTTATTTTTTGCCTTTTTTCAAAATACTAATAACGATTGAAAAAAGAAATTATGACATTAACATGCTTCGATGATTCTTCTTCAGAGGTGTCAGAAACACAATGATACCGATAATTTTTATGAAAAGTAAGTGTAGACATAAGGGCACTTTCACACTGAGGTGGTGGGGGCGGTAGCGGTAAAGCGCTGCTAGTTTTATAAAGGGGTTAAAAGTGCCCGCAAAGCCCCAATGGGCAGGGCGGTTTAGGAGCAGTGTGTACACCACTCTTGCACTGCCCCAAAGATGCTGCTTGCAGGACTTTTGTTCTCGTCCTGCAAGTGCACCGGGCTTTCACAATGGGTCTGCAGGTGATGTAGTTTTCAGGCGCTTTACAGGCGCTATATTTTAGTGCCCCTGGAAGACGAAATTTATTTCGAAACGGACGTAGGGCGAGCGATGCGCTGTTGTCACCCAGTTCCTGAACGTTCCCCCAGTGGACGAGCGCTTGAGGGTTTTTGTGTACCGGCCAGCACATCAAAATTTCTAGGTGATTTTACACTGCATAATTGTAAGTGCATTTTAATTATTTTAAATACATTTTTATAAATGATAATACACCATGTAGAGCTATTGATGTTTTTTCATGTTTTTTCATGGTGTGATCAATCTGTCACGATACAGAAACACGGGTGTTTGTAAACTATTCTTCACTGACCTTTTGCAACACTTTGGACTGTATATTAATTAATTTTGAGTCTAAGTTTATACTCAGCATACCCAGTTGATGTTTCTTTATTTTTTCAGTAATTTTTTCACACCACTATTTTTTGTTTCTGTTTGTTTTTTGATGCATCACCATTATTAACCATATAATTAAGATTATTGATGTTTTTAGAGGTGACTGTTTAGTGCATTATTGGCCATTAGAGGTTACGATTTCACAGAGCAGCCAGCCCACTTTTTCACACATCACTGGAGATCACTTATGTACATACATTTGTGTTTGTTTAAAGCCAGTTAGGGTAGCGCGATTTTTAATTTTCTTAGCTATATTTTAGTGCTAAAGCGTCTAAAAAATGCCTCAGTGTGAAAGTAGTCTAAATATACATGACCACAATTATGTATATAAACAATGAATATACAAAAATGGTATTGTACTAACCCAGTCACAAAGATTACATTACATATGTATGCCACTATGTTTTAAAACCAAGACAAAAGGGCCAAAAGATTGTGCTGGGGTTAATGCCCAGTTGGACATCCACCGCTAGGTCCCATGTAACACTGCCCAGGTATCACACTACAAAATATCTCCTAATGGTCTCTAGAGCGGAGGGACATGAGGATCATGTGGGGTCTATTGTAAAGACAACCAGGAAGCACAACCCAATCGATAGAGATCAACAAAAAATGTAATACCAATGACAATAAAGACAATATCATATTGGTATCCTATACAGGAACATATGATCCACAAATACATCAACATGGGAGAGTTGAGGATAAAATAGCAAAATAAGATAAGACTGGATCTTACATTGTATATGGCAGTTGTAGAGGATCGTGGAATTGCTAGAGGAGTATGGTACACCAGACTGGAAATCTAGGAAACTAAACGAGGCACAGAAAATGGGAGGCCACAAAAGAACAGGGTAAAACCCAACATATTGAAGGATCCATATGGTAACAGAGGTAGATGGGAACAAAGTCCTAAGGTGTCTTTACCTTAATTCCAATCCACTTACAGGATGTGCAAACTGCAGCCTTGCTTGTGACCTATGGGTATGGCCAATGTAAGTGTCTCTAAGGCTTAAAAGGAAACCAATGGGGGGCCCTGTCCAGGGTCACATGAGATACCAGCCGATGAGATGGTCCCAGCATCCAACAAGCTCCAGCAGGAAAAGTGGAACTTGCAGCCACCGGGTGCGTTGCTTAAACCCGCCCCTTGTGCAGGATGACGACCCCCTATCATGCGGCTGCCATTGCATAGCAATGCCCCCATTTGGTACACTGTTGGAGGCGAGGCTTGGTATCAATTCTGCTGAAGCTCCACCATGTTGCAGAGTGGTATCCCCAACGTGTTCCTCAGCTAGCAAGCCTGCTTTCTCTAGGGTATAATAAGAAGCGATCTATAACAAACTAAGTATTTGTTAGCTGTCAGTAGATGTCATGTCATAGATATGTTTCAGGCTGGCATACCTACCAGTGGGCACTGACAAGAGGTCACTCTCATCATAATAAACATGATCTTGAATATGTCTGCAGATTGGTCTATGGGTTTTCCCTAAATAAGATGCTCTGCATACATAGTTCATCAGATAGACCATCCACCGTCTGATTGTCTACACCAGTGTTTCTCAACTCCAGTCCTCAAGGAGCCCCAACATGTCATGTTTTCTGGATTTCCCTCAGATGAAACAGGTGGGGTAATTACTAAGGAATTGAAATTGATCAAACCCCCTGTGCAAAATAATGGCAATCCTAAAAACATGACCTGTTGGGGCGCCTTGAGGACTGGAGTTAAGAAACACTGGTCTACACAGTATCTAGAGATAAAGTTACTGTGATCAGAAAGGGCAATTGTTCCACCTTCCCATGTCCAGGGACACTGCACATATAGCCTACATCTATATGTACCTTTCTTAAGGCATTCAGCACTTCTGTCTCCACCTGCATAATGTCCTGCCTGATCCCTAATAGATCTACTCCATCTGTATACCACCTTTAGGTGGTCATAAATGTGCTTAGCTACTATACTATCACTGGTTAGTAGATTCCAGTTTTTCAGTAGAATTTGCTTCAGTCAAAACAGGTAACTTGCTTATTTTTATTTTAGACACTACAACACTTAAAGGGTCACTAAAGGATTTTTTTTTTTAGCTAAATAGCTTCCTTTACCTTAATGCAGTGCTGTTTTCATGTTCGTTTTTGCTTTGAAGTTGCTGTAATTCTGCTCTGATCTCCACACTTCCTGCTTGTCTGTCTCCTTATGAAAAATCTCATGGCAGTTTTTCACTGTGGTCTAAGCTGTGTGTCTAAAACTTCTCAGAACCAATCAGATTCATTTTAAAAACAAAACACTGCCCTGGATTTGTTTGTTTTTGTTCCATGTGTCTTTTGTACTTCACAGAAACATGAAATCAGTTTAAAAACGAAAGTGAAACTAGAGGCACATTATATGATTGATTTGTATCTATTTTTAATCATTTTTAAAAGCAATCAGTTAACTTTTATGTCTCTATACCCTGTAAACAGTCATTTCAGCAAAAAAAAATGTTTTCATTTAGTGACCCTTTAAGTTTAAAGATATGCACATTACGTGACTTAATCTTTGCTTTTTGGTAAATCGTTGTCTTAGTGGTGCTTCTGGAGCCTTTGCATTCCAGTGGCTGGCAATACATGGAGTGCTTTACTGCCTAGGTGGGTTTAATGGCACCTGTGGGGAACTCCAATCTCATGCCAATTGGTAAGATAACATTATTTGTTACTTGAGAGCTTTACTAATATTTGAAGATACTGATATGAATTTTTCAACAAGTACGGTATATCTTTTATGTTTGTTATAGATCTCTCCTTATTATAACCTTGAGGAAACAGGCTTACTAGCTGTGAAATACATTGGATTTACCACTCTGCAACATTATGAATCTTGAGTGGAAGAACTTATGTTTACCATCTTCATAAATGTTATTAGGATACACTGTATAATGATACCATGGCATGAACTTGCTAGTCTGAAACATGGTGTCCTGGAAATTTTTTGAACCTCTACTCAATGTATCAATAGATGTGATTATGAATAAATAATGTGGCCTTTAATAAACATAATTCTGATTAAATATGAATTATTGAATATGTTGAATATGAAGAAATGGGAGTAGGTGTTTAGTGTTTACATATGTTAATGGTATTTATTTGTATAATATGTATATATATATATATATATATGTTATTAAATAAATCTATGCAAAAGTTATATAAATGTGAATACAAATCCAACTAAAGCCCAATGGTAAGAGTCAGTTCATATAAAGGTAAAGTGGTAGATTCAGATAGAATTACCTATCTTTAGGCGGGCGTAGCAGATACACTAAGCCGCCGTAACTCAGGGAGGCAAGTACAGTATTCACAAAGCACTTGTGCCTAACTTTGCACCGGCCTAACTTAATTTCTTCGGCATAAGTGGAAGTATGTGTGACCTTATGCAAATGATGTTCTGAACGTGGAGCAGTGATTTACGCCCGGCGTATCTTGAACGGAGCATGCTCAGTACGTTCGTTCCCTTGTGAGCATGCTCACAACTATGCCGGCCCAACTTACAGAGATATGCTGGCCCAACTTACGCCCAGCCAATGCAAAAGTACATCCAGTTTTATTCCCCCCCCAGGGAAGGTACTTTTGCTGTGAGATGGCTGCTCCCGTTCCCCACAGGCAGAGGAGGAAAAAAAACTTTAACACCCAGGACATGTCCGCCCTCATAACAGCAATGGAGACTTATGACCAGGGCCGCCATCAGGGGGGTACAGGCAATACACTTGTAAGGGGCTTGGGGGTCCCCAGGGGCCCGGATGGGAACCCCCCTTTTTTTATATTTTGTATATATTTTTTTAATATATTTTTATATATATATATATATATATATATATATATATTATCATATCAATAGATATATTTTTATTGGAGGGCTTTGAGGTCCCCAGGGCCCCATGTGTCAAACCCCTTTTTTTATAAATGTTTTTTTTTATTTTTGTTGATATATTTTTTTTCTTTATTTTTTATTAAAGGGCCCAGAGGTCCCAGATAGAAAGCCCCCTTTTTTTGGTAATTTATTTTTATAAAAAAAAGGGGGGTTGCCATCCGGGCCCCTGGAGACTTCCAGACCACTAAAATAAATAAAAAGAAAAACAATTGGCCCTTTAATAAAAAATAAAATAAAAATATATTAAAAAATATATTTTTTTATAAAAAAAGAAATAAAAAAAGAGGGGGTTGCCATCTGGGGCCCTGGTGGCCTCCGGACCCCTAAAAAAAGAAAATGTTTCTTTCTTCTTTTTTTTTTAGAGGGTTCCCATCCGGGCCCCTGGGGACCCCCATACCCCTTACAGGTGTACTGCCTGTACCCCCCTGATGGCAGCCCTGGTGGCGAGGGACCCATTAGTAGTGCTAGGACCACGGCTGCCATGTGTTGTCCTGCAAGTGTGGTTCTCAGCTCATCTGTAACGGTGCTGCTGAAGCTGCTCTCCAGCTGACTTGAGCAAGTCTGGTGCAAAGATATCCCTGCTTTATGAGGGATAACTTTAGGCCGGCCAAACAGCTTAGGCACACCGCGCCTAGCCTGTGCCGAATGGGCCTATGTTCGGGAATCGGCGTTTCTCACTGATTTGCATATTTGCATAGGAAATCAATGGTGCGGACGGAATAAATGTGCGCCTAGACGGAATAAATGTGCACCTAGGATGTGCAGGCGTAGGCAAGTTAGGCAGGTCAGGAATAGCCTATTTTGGTGCGTATCTAGCTATGTGGGTACGGCGCATAGATATTCCGGCACAAATTTAGACTTAGGCGGCACATCTCGAGATAGACCGGCTTAAGTCCTAAAATACACAAAAAAAAACCCTATCAGCGCTACATCATGATATAGCAACACAATTGAATGTGGAAATCAGTAAAAAAAAAACAGTGCTGCTGTCAACCACTTGGAAATGGGCAAAGAATAATACAAACAAAAGATGCAGCGCACAATAGGTAAAATTTGTAATGACACTTTATAGTCTAAATAAAAATAAAAAGTAAAAACAGAAAATAGCTCTTTTCTGTGTTTACTTTTTATTTTTATTTAGACTATAAAGTGTCATTACAAATTTTACCTATTGTGCGCTGTATCTTTTGTTTGTATACGGCTTAAGTCCTACCTGAATCTACCCCAAAGACTTCATAGGGATAACTTCATAGAAGAAAAAACTGCTAAAACATCAATCCAAACATCGACTGTGAAATATATAAATTGACCGCTCACCTCCAACAATGACCCAAGGGTCAAACAAGGCTCATCGGATAGTCATGTAAGGAATCCTGCTGATGGATCTGTGAATCCATCCAGGTCCCAGGCATAGACAAAGAACTACATCCAAAACTTGGCATCAAAACATCTTGGGTAATTCCATATATAGATGAAACAGCTCGCTCCAAGGAATGGCACTTCTTGTATAAATGGCGCTCAAATGAAACAAAGAACAGCCATAGTGCAGTATTGCCAAATGAAAAGTAAATGTATTTAGTAAAAGAAATAGCTTACATTAAATAAGGGTATAAACTGCAGTATAAAGCAATGAGAGTAGTGACACACTCGCCTCCTCACCGTACTTCCGTAAAAACACCACCGGAACTGACGTTACAAGGCTCCATCCGACGAGTTGGTCACGTGACTTTCTCAGGGAAATGGTAATGGCTATCTCCTGATTTTTGTTTTTTATTATCAAAGGAAAATTGGCACAAAACAGTAAAAACATAATTTTGTTAAATGTAGCTGTTTATTTCTTGTTACTACCATAACCTACCACCAAGAACAACCCAAAATATATTTTCATGCTCCTAATGATCGCAGTCATACCACATATGTGTGTTATTTGTTGTTTGTACTCAAAGTACCGCCCATAAATAATAGTGCACATTTTGCTTTTTTTTTTGTCCTACCCAAAACACTGACACGGATACTAATTTAGAAAAATGTAAAAAAAAAATACTGCCCAAAATATACTGACCGTGACCTTGACCTTTTACCCTTACTTGACCCAAACACTAACCCTGGCACTGACCTAGATAAAACCCTGATTTCGTTTTTTTTTCTTTTCTTTTTTATTATTATTATTATTATTATTTATGTATTTTGTTTGCATACACGTTTTTTTTCTCTGCAAAGAAAGAAACACAGGTGTGAGCTTCACAGTGACTTATCAATTTTAGTAGCCAATCAGGGGCTACGACAGAGATCAAGTGACCTGGAATCAAGAGTTCCAGGGCTCTTGCTGTGAGACCCCGGTCTCTGTTCTGGGAGCTCACTGTCTGGCACGCTCCCAGCACAAAGCCAGATATGCATATATGCTACCCCATAGAAAAAAAAAAATCCAGTGAGGCTGGCTTTATGTGTTATGTCAGTGTGAAGGTGTTAACATCCTAATTTTGTGTACTAAGAACTATGGGTAAGGGTAACCACAAAAATCAGCATTAACATTTTTCAAAACTGGTTTACAGTATATTGTATTGTTTAGGTAAAACTAAGTAGCCTTGCTGACCATCTGGCTATACACATTCCTACTTGCCTTAGTGTCTTTGTGGTAAGCAGTGTAGTTAAAGAAAAGGTTGACCTGCATGATAAACTGTCAACCCCACTGCAATGTTATCCATTTTTCTGTGCCCCAAACTCATGCTAGGGCTTATTTTTCTACCTTTGTTCTGCTTCTATAAAGGTTATAGATGCAAAAGCAACAGTGTTTTCTACCTGATCTACATGGAATCATGGGCGTCCGCTCCATAGGGCAAGGGGGGTCAATTGCCCCCCCCAGGAAGTCAGAGTGGACTGCACTTTTCAGGCTCCACATGGATGCATTACACACACACCATATATTATTAAAAATTATTAAATGGTTAAATGTGACTGTGTATTGCTGCTGCCAAAGCGCCCCCCCCCCCCCCTGAAAAAATGTCAGCGGACGCCCATGCATGGAATAATGCAAGGACCGCAACAAGGCCATAGCATCTGTAGTTGCAATAGTTGGTAGAGAAGGATCAAATAATGCTAGCAATAGCCTGCTCATGATGAACTGTTAAACAGTTTCTAAGCTGTTCTGGGTGTCCTGTGACCAGACAATGCTTGCATTTTGACAAAGTATTGCCCACAATTGCTCCACAACTGAGGAATAATTGGGAATGCATTCGGAATACCATGACCTCTCAGCTGCCTCCCCTGACTGTATGTCCCTGGTAAATATACTGTACCTTACCTAAAAAAAAGAAGCCTAATGCAGCCACCACATCTAAGGACTGGTAGGCTGCAATATAATACATTTTTGTTCTTGGGTTTTGTTATGCTTTAGTCATAATATGAAAATAATCAAAACACATCATTATGTTTAACAGCTTTTCTAGTCATCGTTGTGAATCTTTTTTTTTTTTTTTGGCACATAGGTTATTTATTTTTGACTAGTGATCTAAGTGTTTAGCTAGTTAACACTGGAATTTATTGTATGACTATATTTTTTAACTATTATTTTATCTATTCACAGGCCAGTGGTTTGGCTGCTGTTATTGCAATACTGATAATATTGCTCCTTATTGCTCTTGCGTTATTTTGGTGGTTTTGGCCCCTCTGCTGCAAAGTGGTAAGTAGTAAATGTAAATAAATATACACTAAAATATTATTTGTTTTTCTTTCCGGAATAAAAAGATAAACCATTATCATTGCAATCATGATGGTGCCAGGAAACAGACAATAAAAAGACAGTAAATAAAAATTGTCCTGCATATGGTGTCTTGAACACAAGTGATGAGCCAGATGTTTACAAATTCCCTAAAATCATTGCCTTTATGTTTTAGAAGAGATGGTTGTAGCAGTTAACAGCTTAACAGTAAAGCATTACCTGGTCCATTCCTACTAAAATATTTTAGAAATGGGCTACAAATGAAATTGGTGGTTCGTAGTCCATTATAGTCTTTCATCTGTTATATTTTAATCCACTGCAGAAAATATTAAATTTCTTTTAGATATAAAACAATATTCCATTTAATCTATAATTGAATGTGTTTTAGCCTACTGCTGATGGGTGTATTTCCATAGTATTGTCTTGCAGACTAGTGCTAATAGTTTTAACATTTGTAGCTTTTATAATCTCTTGTAGAGGGTATGTACTTTTTTGATGCACAGCGTTTGCATTTAGATATCTTAAGTGTAGCCAGATTATCATGAATGCAATTTTTAATTTGTTATTCAAGCCAGGCAAATAAATCAACATCAAAGCAATCATCATTTGTCTCTAAAAGCACTTATAAACAAAAATCTACCGGTAATGCATACATAAGCTGCAGTTATTGTTTTACATATTTTCAATGTTTAAAACAAGGAAATGAAATCATTTTGTAATTATCTACTGTTTCATCATCTTCCTGTATTTTTAAAATTGCAGTCTTGCTTATTTTCTTATAACATACTGTATGTATATTTAAAGCAAGCTACCACTAGCAACAACAGAATGCAGGTTTGTTAGAAAAAGGAATTACTGTTAAAGTGGAGATCACATAGAAATATAGATACTGTTCTTAACTGTTCTTCAATAGATAAATCTGGAACAAGAACTAAATCTGACACAGTTGCTAAAACACAATAACTGATGATAGCAGGAATGAGCCTATGTTGGGGGCGATTGCACAATTGGGCCACATGCCTTTGTATTAGGCCGCGTACACACGACCAAATCTGTCTGCTGGAAACGGTCTGCCAGACCGTCACAGCAGACAGATTCGATCGTGTGTACGGGCAGACGGATTTGGCCACCCGACAGATTTGAAAGCATGCTTTCAAATCTGTCGGCTGGGAACCCGTCCGCCCGACATGTCTGCTGGTTTGTACGCTAACCAGCAGACATGTCTTCTCGCACACGCGTCAAATGGATTCGACGCATGCGCGAAAGTGATTTACTTCCTGGTGCGGTAACGTGGCGACGTCAACGTCACCGCCACGTCACCGCCACGTCACCGCCACGTCACCGCGCCGTCTGCCGGCGGGGATTTTGGTTTGATCATGTGTACAAGATCAAACCAATACGTCCCCAGCAGACAGATTTGTTCAAATCGGTCTGCCCGACCGATTTGAACAAATCTGCCTGCTCGTGTGTATGGGGCCTTACACTGGAAAAGTAGCTTTCCCAGTGTAACTTGTTGTGCACGGCCCTGCTTTATCTCACAGTGACTGTTGAATGAACGGAGGCTTCAAAACAGCTGTTGCAGACATAATTTACAAAAACACTGTAATTATATCCTTACAATGTTCTTGGTTAGCACATATTCTTTGATCTACACAAAAATTCAGTTCCAGAAAACCCCTGATTTTTATTTTAATTTTGTTTATATGTAGCATTTGTTCCTTTAGATTTCTACTTACAAAATGCACACAATTAAACAAAATGTGTTTTTTTTACCAAAGATTGCATATTATAAAAGTGACAAATCCATGCCCAATGTCTGTCTTGGCACCCTACACCTGCTGCAGAAAATCTCTGACAGTGCCTGTCATTTATTCAACCCCTGCAAGACCAGCTCCTGTATGTGTGGTCCTACCAGAGGCGTGGTATTACCACACATTAAAGGGGTTATAGAGGTAAAATTTTTTCCCTAAACAGGTTCCTTTACCTTAGTGCAGTCCTCCTTCACGTACCTTATTCTTTGCTTTTAAATGTCCTTATTTCTTCTGAGAAATCCTCACTTCCTGTTCTTCTGTCTGGCTTTCTGCCTGGTGTGGAGTGTTGTGCTCGCCCCCTCCCTTGGACTATAGGAGAGGCAGGATGCTCTCTACGTTGCAGATAGAGAAATGAGCTGTTAGTGGGCGTTCTAACTCTCCAGTAGTCCAAGGGAGGGGGCGAGCATGACACTCCACACCAGGGAGAAAGCCTTGCATTACGGTAGTGAGTTACAGACAGGAGAACAGGAAGTGAGGATTTCTCAGAAGAAATAATGACATTTAAAAGCAAAATGGGAGGATGAGGTAAGTGAAGGAGGGCTGCACTAAGGTAAAGGAAGCTATTTAGAAAAAAAAAATTGTACCTTTACAACCCCTTTAAGAGAGATGCAACGAGATGCAAGAGATGCAACCCCTTTCCCCGATGAGCCTGAGCTTGGGAGAGAGGAGACATCAGGATCTCCTCTTTCGGTGCTACAATACATTGGGATTGATTTACTAAAACCTGAAGAGTGGAAAATCTGGTGCAGCTGTGCATGATAGCCAATTAGCTTCTAACTTTAGCTTGTTCAATTAAGCTATGACAAAAACTTGGAAGCTGATTGTTTTTTATGCAGAGCTGCACCAGATTTTGCACTCTCTGGTTTTAGTTAACCACTTGATACCCGCCCGCCATCAAATGACGGCGGGCGGGTAACTCTCTGTTCCTGACTGCATGTCATATGACGTCATGTCATTTAAATCGTCATTAAACCCGTCGTGTCACTGAGAAGCCCATGCGTGTGCCCGGCGGCCGCGATGGCCGCACCCACGATTGCAAACACAGAGCTCCACGTCCCTGTCAGGGAGAGAGGAGACTGATTGTGTCCCTTTTACATAGGGACACAATCGGTTACCTCCCCCAGTCACCCCCCCTCCCCCTACAGTTAGAACACACCTAGGATATACATGTAACCCCTTCCCCGCTCCTAGTGGTTAACCCCTTCCCTGCCAGTTACATTTATACAGTTATCAATGCATATTTATAGCATTGTTCACTGTATAAATGTAAATGGTCCCAAAAATGTGTCAAAAGTGTCCGATGTGTCTGCTATAATGTCCCAGTCCCGAAAAAAAAATCGCAGATCGCCACCATTCCTAGTAAAAATTAAATAAAAAATAAATCATAATTATGTCCCCTATCTTGTAGGCAATATAACTTTTGCTCAAACCAGTCACTATACGTTTATTGCGATTTTTTTACCAAAAATATGTAGAAGAATACGTATCGGCCTAAACTGAGATAAATTATTATTATTTTTTTTAATGGGGTATTTATTATAGCAAAAAGCAAAAAATATTGTGTCTTTTTTCAAAATTGTCGCTCTTTTTTTGTTTATAGCGCAAAAAAAAACCGCACAGGCGATCAAATACCACCAAAAGAAAGCTCTATTTGTAGGGAAAAAAAGGACGTCAATTTTGTTTGGGAGCCACATCGCACGACCGCGCAATTGTCAGTTAAAGCGACGCAGTGCCGAAAGCTAAAATTTTGTCTGGGCAGGAAGGGGGTGTAGGTGCATAGTAGGAAAGTGGTCAATCAACCTGTCTTGTTAATGGATGCTAGGCATGGCATTTGAAAATATCACCAATCGTCATTCTTGCTACAGTGTAAAGACTGTTACATTGACCTGTATTACAGTACAGTATTACACTTTTTGAACAGCTGTGTTGCTCAAATATTAATGGGTTTGCAAGCAACAAGCATACTGCAAAGCATATCTAATTTTTGCATATTTTTTGTATAGTTTTTTCTTTAAAAAAAAAATAACAAATCATATTGTAAATAAATATTATGTATTATAAACCAGTTCTTAGATCTTGACTAAATTAGTCAAGCTACTGTGCTGAACACTGAATCGCCTGCATCTAACTCTTCATATATAAAAATAGCTTGGGGCCTGTTATATGTGCTATTTAGGATATTTCTTTGCTATCATATCTTTAAAATTGCTTCACAAAAGCAAAACTGCTAAATTTCACCATACCTGTCAGTTAGGATGCAGTTTGGAGCCAATCGAATGCAACTTTCTAGGCATGGTGGATTTTGGAAAATTTTGTTTGTATTCATGTTTCTGTTTACTTTTTCTAGGTTATTAAGGATCCTCCTCCACCTCCACCACCAGCACCAGTTGAAGAGGTACATTAGGTTTTTATTCTTAGTCAATTATTCTTATTTATTCCTAATGAACCTAATTATTTATTGTATCTTCTAGCTTTTTAACTTTAGAAAAACTTGAAATGAAAATGTAATAGTAAAAGTAATGTATTAAATTTTTTTGCTTAGAACGGTGATTATAAATGTCTATGGTCCTTATCTATTCCCCTAATTCTTGGTTCACAATAGTGCAACTTCTGATGCTCCATGAGTGTCACAGAATAGCATGACAAGTTAAATCTCATGGCACCCTTCCCAATCAATCAATAATCACCAAAACTCAGCAGAGTGCGATTTTGGAAAAAGTTACTGCACTACTTTGGTGCGACTCCAGTGCGATTTCAGATCCATAAACCCCTATGTTAACTCACAAAAGTCACATCAGTGTTAGATAAGAAGTTCTTCCTATGTAACATTGATTAGCTCAGTGGGTTTTTTAAGAAATCTCCTCTCCTCCCAGGTTGTCCTTGCTGCCTAACAACTCTCCTTCCAAGCACAATGCATGCACACCTAAGTGTAGCGAAAATGTGCATTCCCACTCAAGTTTTTTGCGCATTATTCATGTTCACTTGAATAGGTTGCCCTACTTGCGACAAATGCCCCAAAGTAGCTCCAGGACCATTTTGGTTCTTTGTTTTTTGTTTGATGCATTTTCAGCATGACAAATGCATGTCAAAACACGCATCTTCTAAATGCACTATGGATGGTATTAATAATGAGGCTGCATTCACACATGCTCTTTTCTGAATGCACAGCACAGAAAACATGAGCTTCATTACGCATTTTAGAAACATGTAGCATACATGCAACGTGCTTGCATTTCCATGCCTTCACATCTGTGCATTTCAGAACATGTACAGAAAATGTGCACTTTGCCACATGTTTTGAAAATACGCCGCAAATGCACATCTAGCTTGCGTCGCCATAATGACATACTAAATGTGATTGGGGTGTCATTAACAATTAGGCTGCATTCACATCTGCATGTTTCTCAATACATATTTCTAAATACATTATGGTGAATTAAGTGTAATGCGCTTTGGAAACGTGTTTCCAAAGTGCATGGCAAAGCGCATGTTTTTTTGTGCAGATTACCATGCGTTCTGAGATGCACAGATGTGAATAAAGCCTAATTGATATTGACACTTCAATTATGGTTGGTAGACGTGTGTTTTGCTGCATGTTTGCCACACAACTGAAAAAAAAGCTCTACAATGAAAAGGTTTTTGAGCTACTTTGGGGCTTTCGTTGCATGTAGGACAGCCCCATGGGACACTACTTGTGAAAAACATGAGTAAAAAAAACATGAGCGGTTCTTGTATGCTCAGATGTGAATGGAATGTACTTGGGGGGCAAGGTTTTAGACAGCAAGGATGACCTGGAAAGGGAGGTGAGGGTTAAAAAAAAAAATAACTGATATCATGAAAATCATATAGGAATTGCTTCTTATCTACTGCTGACTCTTGTAATGTGTCAAACAACTAAAAAAATGTGCAACGCTACATGACAAAAAGTTCCTTGAGCTACTTTGGGTCTTTTGTTGCATGTGGGGCAGCCCATTCAAGTGAATGTGGAATTTGCTTTGGAGGAGAGTTTTTAGGCAGCAAGGATGACCTGGGAGGGGAGGTGAGGGTTAAAAAAGAAAACCTGCACTCTTTAAAATTGCATAGGATTTGCTTCTTATCTAATGCTGACATGACTTCTGTAATGTTTCATTGAAATCCCATCAAAGTTGCAATCAAGTCGCACTACATAGTCACACTGGAAATCGTATAGAAATTATATCGCATTTGTGAGAACCAAGCCTGAAGCATAAAACTTCATATCATGGATCAATAAAATATAGAGAAGTAGCATTTTGGGTTCTGTTATTGTATTCAATTGTGAATTTAAAATGTAGTTTCTACTCCTCCCGTAAGTTGATCATTTATTCACAAGTGGTTCCATCATAGAAATAGGTAATGCTACATCCTTATTTCCTCTCATTATTTCCTAAAACATCTGTACATTTTCCATAGGCATATCTTCCAACTTGGGATGGGATACCTTTTAGCAAAAGTATGTAGGCATAGGACATGCTCCCTTCCACGCCTCCTTAACCGTTTCCGGACCACCCACCGCACATTTACTCTGGCAGGGAAGCCCGGCTGCACACAACAACGTACCTGTACGTTGTCTCTTCTTCTGGGTCTAGGGCACACGTGTCGCCAGCGACCCACTTCTGACGTGATTGGACACAGCGGAAGTCAAACATTGCATCCACCGGGGGCCTGCCTATCAGAAGAAGCAGAATGGCCTTTTGTCTGCTAAGCAAAAACATGGATCTCTGTTTTCCTCCAGTTAAGCCATCCCCACACAGTTAGAAATCACTCCCTATTAGCACAATTAATCCTTTGATCACCCCTGACGTTTACCCTATCCCTGCCAGTGTCAATAGTACAGTGATTGTGCATTTTTTTAGCACTGTATTAGTGTCACTGGTCCCCAAAACGTGCCACTTGATGTCCGATGCGATGTTGAAGTCCCGCTAAAAATCGCTGATTGCTGTCAATACTAGTTAAAATAAAAATGCCATAAATATATCACATTGTTTGTAGACGCAACTTTTTTTTACCAAAAAAATGTAGCAGAATACATATTGGTCTAAATTAATGAAGAAATGTAGTTGTATACATTTTTTTATTGAATATGTTTTATGGCAGAAAGTAAAAAATATATATATATATTTTTTTTAATTGTCGGTCTTTTTTTTGTTTAATACAAAATAAAAACCGCTGAGGTGATCAAATACCACCCAAAAAAACTCTATTTGTTGGGAAAAAAAGACATACATTTTGTTTAAGTACAGCATTGTAGGACAGCCCAATTGTCAATTAAAGTGCCATAATGCAAAAAAATGGCCTGGTAATGAAGGGGGTGAAACCTTCTGGGGCTGAAGTTATTAAAGGACAATTATATAAAAACATCAGTTAAACCCATAAGTGTTTTTTTTGTTTTTTTTTACCTTTAGCATTCCTTCATACTGGCTTTTGACATCTACAAATGCAGCGATTTAGAAATTGGATGACAAATTTAGCACTGGAAAACACTATTTAAAAAGATGGAAAGTGTATTTTATATACAGTGATATAGATCAGACCAAAATGAGCGATAAATGAGCAGGAAAGAGGGACAGAGGGATTTTGTTTTAAATCAGGGACAGACCCTCGAAAACAGGGACAGATGGGAGCTATGCATTGGGTCAGATCATTTTTTTCTTGTGTTGTGCATGGCATGAATTGCCAGTAAACCTGTTTAACCACTTAAGACCCGGACCAAAATGCAGGTAAATGACCAGGCCCCTTATTGCGATTCGGCACTGCGTCGCTTTAACTGACAATTGCGCGGTCGTGCGACGTGGCTCCCAAACAAAATTTGCGTCCTTTTCTTTCCACAAATAGAGCTTTCTTTTGGTGGTATTTGATCGCCTGCGATTTTTATTTTTTGCACTATAAACAAAAATAGACATTTTTGAAGAAAAACAATATTTTTTACTTTTTGTTAAGAGAAAAATCAAATAACCTAAATTTTAGTCAAACATTTAGGCCACAATTTATTTAGCCACATGTCTTTAGTAAAAAAAAATCGCAATAAAAAAAAATAACTACCTAGCGGGAACAGCGACACTAATACAGCGATCAGAAAAATGATCGCTTAGTGACGCTGGCAATAGGGAGTGAAAGGGTTAACTAGGGCGGTGATCAAGGGGTTAAAACTTTATTAGGGGGGGTACGGGGGCTACCCTGGACCTGACACTAACTGCCTGTCACACTGACACTAACTGCAGTGATCATACATATAATTACTGCATTCAGTGTCACTGTGACAGGGGGGAGAGGGTGGGGGGGGGGGTTAAATGTGCCTATGTGTCTGTGTGTCAGTGTAGTGTTGTGCAGACTTACTGTGCGATGTGGTCTCTTCTCAGCGGTGGTTGAAAAAAACGCAGAGGGAGAGATCACATCACTTCCTCCTTCCTGTGTTTACACAGGAGGAGGAAGTGACACTGCAGGGGAGCGCGCGGATTGGCTGAGAGCAATCTGGAGGGGGCGGACAAAAACGAACAGCCGTCCCCTCTGCACGGATCACTCGGCCAGGTAACCGGACCGCCGCATGTACAGGGGGGTCCCGATCGGACCCCTGAAACCCCTCAAGGCACCAACGTATATATACGTTGATGTGCCTGTCGGTGCCATTCTGCCAACGTAAATGTACATGCGGCGGTCCATAAGGGGTTAAAATGATACATTAGCTGTGTTATGCTAGCCTTACACCTTTAGATTATCTGCAGATTTTCTATGGTTAGATGGAAAAAGTGGAACCGACTCCTCCATCTACACTGAACTGTGTGGATGGAAGAATCTCCCACTGACTCAAGCTTCCATCTCTTGCTAGTCGGCCCCGCTGGCTCTCAAACTAAACAATGCCTGCACTCAATCAGAATGTTCAGGTATTGTGAGAGCCAATGGGGCCGACTAGCAAGATATGGAGATAATGAAGATTTCAAAGGGATGGACAGCCGCACTCCAAAAGAACACTTGAGTTGTCTTTATTGATAAAAACAGTAGAAATGTACCACAAAGTCACAGCAAAAAAACAGGAAAAGGGACAGCCGACGCGTTTCACACTGGTTCAGTGCTGAGCCATGACTAAGCACTGAACCAGCATTTTGTATTCTGTTTTCTTTTGCATGAGTTCTTGAAAAATGGGGAATGAATGCATAATGGACTTAAGGTAAAGAAAATACCAGCCAGAAGTTTGACATCCCTGGGTGTCTATCATACAAAAAATACAATTATAAGCTCGTAAGCAAAAACTAAAATAGAAAAGGAGATTTGTGCTATTAAAATTAAATACATAAACAAAATACTTATTTTTAATGTGTATGATGCCTTGATAAAGATTTTGAATATCTTTTGAAGAAATATTTGAAGATTTGTGAAAATCATCTGTCTGTGTTTTTATGTACATAGGAACCAGAATCACCTACACCAAACAAGAAATGGCCCACAGTTGATGCTAGTTATTATGGTGGTCGGGGTGTTGGAGGCATAAAGAGAATGGAGGTTTGTAACATCATCTTTTTTCACTGTAAACACATTTTGTATACCTGCTGTTAAGACTACTGTTGTATTATCACATTTACAATTTACTTCTACAATAATTTTGTTACTAATGCTCCATACACACGACCGTTTTTCATGATGAGAAAAATGCATTTTTTTTAATTGGTCATTAAAAAACTATTTCAAATTTAGAACCTGCTCTATTTTTTCTTGTCGTTTTTCACGTTGTCGTTTTTCTCGTCGTGAAAAACGGTCGTGTGTAGACTTTTAACAATGGGGGAAGTTATGAGAAGGGAAATTTGCATAATCAGCCCAAAGGGTGGCGCCATTCGAATGGAACTTCCCCTTTATAGTGCCGTCGTACGTGTTGTACGTCACCGCACTTTGCCCGAGCATTTTTTATCACAATTGTGTGTATGCAAGGCAGGCTTGGGAGGAATCACGTCGAGAAAAACTTTGGTCGTATGTACGTGGCATTAGAGTCACTGAAGCTGATAAAAGCTATACAAAAACGCCAGTAGCTTTGCAGGGACCCTTTCAACGTTTTTTAGCTTTTTTGCAATCAGCGTTTTTCAGTGTAGCATTTTTATTTGACTTTGGATTAAAAAAAAACACTAAAAAAGCTGGAACACCAGCCTTTTTGAGCGTTTATGTGCGTTTTTGCGTTTTTCGGCCAAAAAACTGCACTTTGAATGCAAATTTTGGGCGTTCAGAAAAAAGCCAATGAACCCCAGAGCTCTTTGATACTAAAAAACGCCCAGATGTGCATGGGCACATAGACTAACATAGAGTTCAGTTTATGGGCTTTAAAAAAAAAAGCCCAAATGCCAACTAACTGCAGTTTATCAGCTTCAGTGTGCATGGAGCCTTATAGTTGCAGACCTTGACAAATCTTGATCTAGTTGTCATCATAGCATGCTATGTTGTTGGGACCATCCTTCTTTGTACGTTAGTCCTGCCTAATTTCTGTTGTATATTGTAAAAGTATTACAGACATTAAGATCTAGCAGGTCAGGGTTATTGAGAAAATATGTTCATGATTTAAATAGGATTTTTTTCAACTGTTACATTTGTTTGTGTTTTAAAAATGACAAAGCGCATTGTAAAATTTCTGAATAATAGAACAGCACAAGGATCAATGTTGTGCATTAACCACTCAAGGAACAAGCCTCTTTCTGAGAATTGGAGTTTACAAGTTAAAAACAGTTTTTTTTCTAATAAATTACTTAGAACCCCAAACATTATATATATTTTTTTTCTAACACCCCAGAGAATAAAATGGCGGCCGTTGCGATACTTTTTGTCACACCCTATTTGCGCAGGGGTCTTACAAGCGCACTTTTTGGAAAAAAAATCACCTTTTTGATCTAGAAAAGTTAGCCCGATTTTTTTATATTGTGAAAGATAATGTTACGCCGAGTAAATTGATACCCAACATGTCACGCTTCAAAGTTACGCCGATTTGTTGAATGACAACAAACTTTTGCCCTTAACCACTTGCTGACGGCCGTACGAGTTTGTGCGGCCGCAGCGCGGCTCTACTTCTCTGAGTGAACGATTTTTCTCGTCCGCCCCTTTTGGCGTTCCCAGCGCGCGCTCTCGAGCACGAAGCAGGGAACTCCTGTGCTGGCCGTGTCCCTCAGGCACAGCCAAACACAGATCGCGGTAAATAGCCAATCACAGCGGCTATTTACAGCGCGATCTGTGCGGCCAATGAGAGATGATCTCATATGTAAACATATGAGATCATCTCTCATTGCCGACTCTCCCTCCTCACACAGACAGCGCGTGTGAGGAGGGAGAGCGAAACGGAGCTGCAGCGCTGTGGGGGGGGAGTAAAGAATCTGTGCCCCCAGGACCATCTGTACCCCCCAGTACCACAGTGCCCCCCCAGTACCATCTGTGCCCCCGGGACCATCTGTGCCCCCAGGACCATCTGTGCCCCCAGGACCATCTGTGCCCCCCAGTACCACAGTGCCCCCCAGTACCATCTGTGCCCCCGGACCACAGTGCCCCCCCAGTACCACAGTGCCCCCCAGTACCATCTGTGCCCCCCAGTACCGCAGTGCCCCCAGGACCACCTGTGCCCCCCAGTACCACCTTGTGCCCCCCAGTACCACCGTGTGCCCCCCAGTAGCACCGTGCCCACCAGTAGCACCGTGCCCACCAGTACCACCGTGCCCACCTGTACCACCGTGCCCACCTGTACCACCGTTCACCCACCAGTACCACCGTGCCCATCAGTACCACCGTGCCCATCAGTGCCCACCTGTGCCACCAGTACCACCTGTGCCCATCTGCAATCAGTGCCCACCTGTGCCACCTCATCAGTGCCCACCTGTGCCACCTCATCAGTGCCCACCTCATCAGTGCCCACCTGTGCCGCAGTCAATCAGTACCCATCTCATCAGTACCCATCTCAGTGCCATCTGTTCCGCCTCATTAGTGCCACCTGTGCCGCCTCATTAGTGCCATCTGTGATGCCTCATTAGTGCCACAGTACCCATCTCAGTGCCATCTGTGTGGCCTCAGTGCCATCTGTGCCACCTCAGTGCCGCCTCAGTGCCATCTGTGGGGATTTGTACTTTCCTGGCTTGTTAGGGTCTCAAGAAATGAGAGAGGCCTTCAGTACATCAGGTGTGATCAGATGTGATCATTTTTTATGATTTGCACTATAGCTTGTAGACTCAAACTTTCACACAGACCAAAAAATTTCCAAAAACTTTGGGTTATTTTTATCAAAGACATGTAGCAGTATAAATTGTGGCCAAATGTTATGAAGAAACATTAATAATTTGCAAAATTTTATCACAGAAACTAAGAAAAAAACATTTTTTTCCCAAATTTTCAGTCTTTTTTCATTAATAGCGCAAAAAATAAAAACCGCAGAGGTGATCAAATACCACCAAAAGAAAGCTCTATTTGTGGTAAAAAAAGGACAAAAAAATCATTTGGGTACAGTGTTGCATGACTGAGTAATTGTCATTCAAAGTGTGAGAGCGCTGAAAGCTGAAAATTGGTCTGGTCAGGAAGGTGTTTAAGTGCCCAGTATGGAAGTGGTTAAAAGACGATGTTTAAAAAATTCTACAGGTTGCATGTTTTGAGTTACAGAGGATGTCTAGGACTAGAATTATTGCTCTCACTCTAATGATCGTGCTGATACCTCACATGTGTGGTTTGAACACCGTTTTTATGTGCGTGCGCTGCTCACGTATGCTTTCGCTTCTGTGCATGAGCTCGTCGGGATGGGGCACTTTAAAAAAAATTCCCTTTAAGAGCATTGGGCAGAAGTGACGTTTTGACATCGCTTCCGCCCTGCAACAATATGGGGATGGGTGGGGGCCATCTTCCCCTCACTCGTCTCCAAACCCAGGCAGGGACGGCTCCCGACGGTAGTCGTCCGAGGACACCGGAGAGCGGGAGGGGGCCTCTCCCACTATCAATAAAATCTTGAGGTGAATCTGCACATTTATCTGAAAGCGGCCCGCTCACTCTTGAAGAGGGTACCGGGACTATGGTAGCTAGCTACTACCATAACAATAACAAGTAAAATTCTATGGGGGTCTAACTACAGGCCTGCTCCTGAGTCATACTGTGTGCATCTATTGACACGCACACTGCAGCTTAGCCACACTCCCCACATCTGCTGCTCCCTGTGTCATCTGTGAAAGGATGTATGGAGAATAATGGCGAGGATAGCGATGGATTGAGTAATGTCAGGTAAGTGTTTGGGGCGAGGGAGGAGATGTAAAAGCAGATAACGTTTTTTTTCACCCTAATGCATAAAATGCATTAATGTAAAAACCTTTTTGCCTTTACAATCACTTTAACTTATAGTAACAAATCATAGATCAGTTTTATGTTTTGTAAAGCTGGACGCCAGCCTTTCCTTTTAGCCCTGTACACACGATCGGTTTGTCCGATGAAAACAGACCATCTGATTTCCATCTGTGAAAAAAAATAGAACATGTTTTAAATTTGTCCTATGGATAAAAAAACGATAGAAAAGTCAGATCGTCTGTATCGAACTCCATCAGTCAAAAATCCACGCATGCTCAAAAGTCGACACATGCTTGGAAGCATTGAACTTCATGTTTTTTGGGCTCGTCGTAGCGTTGTACGTCACCGCATTTGACACAATCAGATTTTTGACTGATGGTGTGTAGGCAAGACTGAAAGTCAGCTCATCAGATATCCGATGAAAAAATCATTTGGATTAGATTCCATCAGATATCTGATCGTGTGTACAAGGCTTAAGTCTTACGCAGTTGTACAGGCTGCTCTCCTGCACCAAAATGTACTAATATTAGAATATAAACACTTAATGTTGTCAATAAACCAAAACATTGTATTACACACCTTAGTTTAGACCCAGTGACATTCTCACTGGGTGTGGAATAATGCTGCGTACACACCATCACTTTATGTGATAGAAAAAAAAGGCTGTTTTTAAAAACGTCAATTTAAATGTCGTGTCGTTTTTCAAAACGTCGTTTTTTGTTTCACAAAAAGTCACCGTGTGTAACAAAAAACGACATTTAAAACAACGTTTTTCAACCCGCGCATGCCCAGAAGCTAGTTATGAAGTGAGCTTCAATGGAAAAGAGTGGTGAACGTAACCTCGCTTTGCTAGAGCATTGTGAAAAAACAATGGTGTGTAGGCAACGCCGTTTTTGAAAATTGAAGTTTCAAAAACGTTGTTTTTTTCTTCACAAAAAATTTACTTCACAAAAAATAACGCGACATAAGATATATAATAAATTGGTGAGAGGGAAGAATCAGCTAAGGCAAAATCTAAGAGGATCAAACTTCAGCTTCAATGGAATGAATGATAATTTCTGATTGATTATTATAGGTTTTGATAAAGCATTCCCTGTAATTTGTCAGCAAAGTACCTAAAATGCTTTAATTTGGGTATTGTGATCTATTTCACTCAGTACTGTTTTAAAACTGATTTAGTAATACAAATAGCTCAGTGAAAATAAAAAGTTAAACAAATAGTTCTGTATTACAGTTTCTGAATCATTTGGTAAAAAGAAAGCTGCAGCCACAGTACACAAGGTATATTTTTAATGGCACTGCTAAGGCTAAGTTGCATTAAACATAACTGTGCTGTGGACCATGTCCTTGGGACATCAGTTTATAATTCCTTCATAAAGAGGTTATGGAAGAATGTTCTTTGTTTCTTTCATTTAAAATGTACATCAGATGAGATTACAACACGCGATTTCCGTTCCGCTTGTGTGTAGGGCTTTGTTTTAGAGTTATGGAAAAAATTAGTTTCAGGCACAGCGGATTTTATGAGAATGGACAAAAACAAAAAGCCCCCTTATGGACTAGCCTTCTTATTAATGAAATCTGTAAAAACAAAGCCACTTTAATAAATAGCAGATTCAATTATCATTGCCCACAAATGGACAGAGTGGAAAAATTGAACTAAGGATCCATACTTTAAAAAATGGGTATTTTAATCCCTTAGAAAATATATTATAGGGTTAAATTGCATTTGGTATTAAAAATAAGAATACATGATTTAATTGGTATTATTGCCTGTTTAGGACCGTTTTCATCGGTTCACGAATGAAGCTGACTGATGGACTGACGTGCCTACACACCATTGGTTAAATAACCGATTGTGTCAGAACGTGGTGACGTAAAACACAGTGACGTGCTGAAAAAAATGAAGTTCAATGCTTCCAAGCATGCGTCGATTCTGATCATGCCTTAATTTTTAACCAATGCTCGTGCATACTAACAATTGGTTTTAACCTATCGGTTAGCCGTCCATTGATTCAATTTTAAAGCAAGCCCTCTGCTTTTTGACCGAAGGATAACGGACCGATGGGGCCTACACACGATCGGTTTGGACCAATGGAAACCTTACCTCAGTCCGTTTATATCTGTTTGAACCGATCGTGTGTACACAGCCTTATGTTTCAACATGAACTATTAACAGCAGGACTTATTTTCAGCAGGAGTTTGGTGGAACTGAATGTATGTAATGGCAAAGGTTGATGGGGTGTGCTTTATGGTCTTTTGATGCTGGTTGCTGGGGATCTATTGTTGCTGGCGGTCAATCTATTGTTGTTGCACGGTCAATTGCTGCTCGGGGATCAACTGTGGAGGGAGGGGTCTACTGATGCTGGCTTTGGGAAGATCTGTTGGGGGTCTATTGTTGCTGGAGTAGATCTATTGTTCCTGGGGAGATCTGGCTGCAGGGGATCTATTTTACTGATTTTCTTGTTATTATGAAACCATTCCATCCAAATTACTCAGCACCATAAAATTATATTTGGTTCTGTTATTGCCAAAAGGGATGGTACAGGGTTGTGGAACCATGGGATAGTGCTAAGTACTTTGAGGCAGAGACAAGGGTTGACAAATTTGATGGCTAATTAAAAGCACCTGAAAACATAATTAAATCAACCCTGTATTATTCTCTGTAAAATAGAGGTTTAACAGAGTAAATCAAGGCTAAAGAATTGCTTGCAAGATGGAGGAGCAAAGGGAAGACCTTATTAAAGTGCTTCTGCTTCTTCATTGTCCAATCTCATCCTGGGTGGGCTAGTGAAAAAAAATCTTACTGTTTACTTGCATAGAATTGGCCTGGGCAGGAAGGGGGTGAAAATGCACAGTATTGAAGTGGTTAAAGACAATCTCTGATCTGAGGAGGTGTTGGAAGAGATATTTTTTTTGTGCTGTGTCAATGTTTGTATTGATGGTTTTGTTCTTGAAAGTAGCCTGTTAGTATTCTGAGATGTTTATTTCTGTCTTCCGGGTCCAAAGATTAATAATTTTAAAGGTTAATATGCAAGTTATTGTCATAAAAAGTGTTTGGGGACCCGGGTCCTGCCCCAGGAGACATGTATCAATGCAAAAAATAGTTTTTTCGGGAGTAGTAATTTTAATAATGTTCAAAGTGAAACAATAAAAGTAAAATATATTCCTTTAAATTTCATACCTGAGGGGTGTCTATAATATGTATGTAAAAACAGTCTCGGCAGTCTGCACAAAATTACATTTCTAAAGGAATTGTCGGGTCCCAGCAATACAGATAAATGTAATTAAAAGTCATTGAAAAAAATATATATGTGGGGGTCCCCCCAAAATCCATTACCAGGCCCTTAAGGTCTGGTATGGATATTAAGGGGAACCCTAATATAATTGAAATAAGGAAAGAATGTATCAATACGCATAGTGGTACATCCTAAATATAATTGAAAATAGAGGACCAAGGGACACGTCATGGACTTTTTAGGCATGGTGATATAGTACGGATATGATCAAGATTACTTAAAAAAGCGATTTATTACAAAAAATGTTTTACATATAGAATATCAGTTCCATAGGAACTGTACATAAATACAAACTTAATAGCATTCTTAGTGCCCACAGAACCAACCAAAATAATACAGAACCAACAAGAAGACTGTCCTTCAGATGTACATATAATGCTCCAGCTATCTGTATAATGAATGGATCCTGAAGGAGATTGAGAAGCAGTAAAATGGATGTCTGTAGGTTGGTGTAGACCATGCTGTGGCTTGACATGTTTTGCATAGGTTTTGTTTAATATCTTATGGGAATGCAATTTATTTCAAATGACATCTTCCAAAAAAAATTTGAGTCCTTAATTCTATAAACACTTCTCTTTGTTATAGGGTCTGATATGTTTGTAATATTTATACTTTTCTATTATTGTAGCAAACTTATTATACAGGCTTTTTGAAGAAGCGCTAGTTTGGTGCGAAACATGTCAAGCCACAGCATGGTCTACACCAACCTACAGACATCAATTTTACTGCTCCTCAATCTCTTTCAGGATCCATTCATTATACAGCTAGCTGGAGGTTATATGTACATCTGAAGGACAGTCTTGTTTCATTCTGTATTCTTTTAGTTGGTTCTGTAGGCACTAAGAATGCTATTAAGTTTGTATTTATGTACAGTTCCTATGGAACTGATATTCTAAATGTAAATAATTTTTTGTAATAAATCGCTTTTTTTAAGGTAATCTTGATTATATCCGTACTATATCATTGTGCCTAAAAAGTCCATGACTTGCTTCTTGGTCCTCTATTTTCAATTAAGGGGAACCCTGCACCAAATCAATGCCCCCCCCCCCTCCAAATCCATACCAGACCCTTATCTGAGCACGCTACATGCAGGCCACAGGAAAAGAGGGGGGGTGAGAGAGCTCTCCCTCCTGACCCGTACCAGGCCACATGCCCTCAACATGGGGAGGATGTCCCCATGTTGATGGGGACAAGGGCCTCATCCCCACAACCCTTGCCCGGTGGTTGTGGGGGACTGTGGGCAGGGGGGCTTATGGGAATCTGGAAGCCCCCTTTAACAAAGGGGACACCCAGATCCTGCCCCCATGTGAATTGGTAAGGGGTACGTTGTATCCCTACCATTTCCCAAAAACAAGTGTCAAAATGTTAAAAACGACAGGAGACGGCTTGTAACAAGTCCTTTATTAAAAATAAAATAATAAAAAAAAGATTCCAGCGATGTAATCCATTTTCCATCTCTAGTGATGATCTCCAGCGATGATGTCCAGCGAAGCTACGATGCACACAATCCTGCCTCCACCGGAAGGGGTTAACCACTAGGGGGCTAGGAAGGGTTACGTGTGGCCTAGGGAGTGATTCTAACTGTTAGGGGGCGTGGCTTACTGTGATATGTCACTGATCGCTGCTCACGGTGAGAGTGAGTGAAAAACGTATATAGCGCAGCACATGCAAACTAAATCACCTCTGGGCGCTCGTTGTTCCTGTCTCTCTTGACATCAAAAGGCCTTGACATCAAAAGGCCAAGTGGTTCTCCTCCAACCGAATACTGGTTGGTAAAGCATTCCATAGTCTGGGACCTTGGAACGCAAATCTTTTTTCACCTTTGGACTTGTATTTGGCTTTGGGTATCTGGAGCAGATTTTGGTCAGTGGATCGCAGAACTTGATTGGAGTTGTGAGCTTTTATTTTTTCGCATAGATATTGGGGGGGATTGCCATGAATGGACTTATGCGTCAGACAGAGTGCTTTAAAAGCAATTCTGCCTTTTACTGGCAACCAGTGAAGGGTTCTCAGTAGTGATGAGCGGAATATGCCATATTCGATTTCGCGATATTTCACGAATATATAGAAGAACATTCGCGAAATATTCGTTAATATCGAATATTCGTGATATAATGCGAATGCGAAATTGATTGCGAAATTCTCGTCAACACGCGAAAACGGAGATCATTTCCTGGATTACTAAACTAATATGCACTAAACACTAACTCTACTTACACAAACTTATATGACTAAACTAAAGCTAATTTTATTTATTTTTTATACACAAAACACAGAAGGGCAGAGAAAGTATTCGCGAATATTCGTAATACGAATATTCGCATTGTGAATATTCGGCAACATAAAAGGATCGCCTCAGCTACTCGGCCCAGGGTCTCTAATCATACCAGCAATGCTTTTAGACGTCGATGGAGATCACTAGGATGTGATCTGTTTTAAAAATAAATTTGAAAAAATATGAATATTCGCAATAGCAAATATTCACCGCGATATTCGATTTATTCACGAATACTCGAATATGCAATATTCGTAACGAATATTCGCAATGCGAATATTCGTGAGCAACACTAGTTCTCAGCGAAGGTGAGATAGATTCCCATGTTTTTTTCCCAGTCGCAAGCCTGGCGGCCGTATTTTGAACGACTTGCAGACGAGAGATTTGGTACTTAGGGAGTCTCAGGTAGAGGGCATTTGCATAGTCAAGTCTGGAGTTTACACTTGTTCCCACCACGACTGCTATGTCTTCTTTAGGAATAAAAGGAATAAGTCTATGTAGTAGGCGCAGTAGATGGTGAGATCCGCTGACTACTGACCCTATTTGTGCATCCATTGTCATGTAGGTGTCGAAGATGACCCCAAGACTTTTGACTTTGGGGCTAGGGGTGATGATTTGGTCCAGAATGGGCTGGGGTGTGCAAGTTGATTCTTACAACTGGCGTGAAACAGGAGAAGTTCTGTTTTGGAGCTGTTGAGTTTAAGATAACTCTTTGTCATCCAGTTTTCTATCAAAGAGAGGCATGTCTCTAGACCGAGATGATGATCCTTTTTGTTGCAGATGCGAAAATACAATTGTGTGTCATCTGCATATGAGTGATAAAGTAGTTTTTGGCTACTGATAATTTCAAAGAGAGGGCGAATATAGATGTTAAACAGCACCGGCAACAGAGGGGATCCTTGGACCGAAGTGCGTTTTTCCGAAGTGAATGGTCCCAGTTTCACTATTGAATGGTTTTCCAGAAAAGAGGAGAACCAGGATAAATCACTTTCTGCGACTCTGGCTACTTCTGCTAGCCGAGCCAGTAATAATTTGTGGTCTACCGTGTCGAAAGCTGCTCTTAGGTCCAACAGAACTAGAAGACAAGATTCTCCTTCATCTGCGACTTCGAGAGCGTCATCCCATATTTTGAGTAGTGCTGTTTCCGTCCCGTGTCCAGGACGGAAACCCGATTGAAATGGATCTAGTAAATTATGGGTATCTAGATGCTGTTGCAGCTGTTGTTCCACTACTTTCTCCATTACCTTGGAGAGGATGTTTAGGCCTGTTATGGGACAACGGTGAATTGGGTCTTTGGGGTCGAGGGTGGGTTTCTTTAAGATGGGTTGGATTATGCCCTGTTTCAACTGTGAGGGTACTATGCCTTCCCTAAGGGACTGGTTTATAAGCTGCGTGATAGGTGGTGCCATGATATCGGCACATTCCATCAGCAGTTTGGTGGGGATGATATCATTAGGCGCTGTGCTATTTGATATTTTTAGTGGCATCGATGGAGATGTGTTTGAGAGTGAACTTTGTTGATTGCGGTGAATTTGTGTGGGTATTGGGGGAAAGATTGAGGGGGGGGTTCAGGGGGGTACTATTTTGCTGAATGCTTTGTCGGATTCCCTTAATTTTATTAAGGAAATAATTCAACAATTCATTGCAGAATTCTTCACTATGTGCATTGGGGGCTTTAAGACAGACCGGATTCATGGCCTGGGTGACAAGCTTGAAGAGTTTGCGGGGGCGGTTTAGGGCATTAGTGATGGCATTGGAAAAGTGATTTTTTTTGGCTTTGAAGATTCCTTTGTGGTATTTATTTGTTATTACCTTGTAGACGGTGTGTGGTTTTCCTCTGAAGAGCTTCTTTTCCAGGCGGCTTCCGCCCTTCTGTGCTCTTGCTTCAGCAACAACAGCTGGTCGTTGAACCAGCTGGAGTTGTTTTTTCGGATGCGGGTTTTGCGGTTTGGCGCTACTAAGTCAGCTGACTGCAGTAGAGCTGTGTTGATAATATCCAGGGTTTCTGTGGCTGTTAAGTGTGGTTGGATTGTTTTTATTTTATTCTCTAATGTTGTTTTGAAGAGCTCCGAATGGAGCTTCTTCTGCGATCTCGTCCAGTGCGTTGTCACTGGTTTTGATGTTTTTTTTAAAGGGGCATTTTTGATAATAATGAACTTGATTACATGGTGGTCAGACCATGGTAACGGCTCATTTTTGAGAATATTTTCTTCCAGATCTTGTCTGAAGATGAGATCGAGCGTGTGACCAGAAGCATGTGTGGGCCCACATACTGAGAGGGAGTAGATGATCAGTGTCAGTGTCACTAAACAGAACGGGGAGAAGCCTTGTTTACACTGGCCTCTCCCTGTTCTGCAGCTCTGTGACCCGATCGTGGGACACCATCGGACATCGAGTCACGAAGCTTGCGGCAGGGGTGCCAGCACGGCGGGAAATTCTAAGTGACGTAAATATACGTCACTTTGCCCAGCCGTGCCATTCTGCCAACGTATATATGCATGAGCCAGTCTTTAAGTGGTTAAATTCAAAGCACTATTGAGAAGGTAAATCCTGACATGTTTCCTCAAGCTTGATTATACTGTATGATTTGAACTAATCAAGAGATGTTCCCCTTGCTGGGGCCACATGGGCAGCAATTCTCTGCAGACTCAATGGTTGCCTGCATGCTGACAGTATATCCTTTGGTGAGGAATCTATGCCCCTGTGTGGTCATTAGTTATAGTAGATTGTTTTGGTCTTTTTATGCCTCCTGTGGCCACATACAGTCTCTCCTAGGCTGAAACCACTGAGAACATCTCTTTATTAGTTCAAATCATATATGCAAGCTTTTTCACCTGTGGGTGCCATGCCACCTTAGTGGACAATACATCCCCTGAAGAAGCCCAAGGGGCGAAACATGTTGTGATTTACCATCTCAGTACCGCTTTGAATTCAAGGACTATTTAAATTGGGTTGTGACTGTATATGTTTTTATATGGATACATTATTTTAGATTATTTACCAATAAATATTGAAGTTTTATTGAAGTTTTGTTACTTTTGATATCGTGAATCCTGTGAATTTCTGCTTCCACTTCTCTAAAATACCAAAGGTTAATATAGTTAATATGACGATTCTACCACACTAATCCATGTCAAAGAAGGAAATTGTTTCCCACCATTTAGTGATGTATCACAAAAAAGAGAACATTTAAATATAAAGAAATATAGACAGTAACTTGCAATTATACATAATCAATTTCGGACTGCCCACCGTGTATTTAGGTTGCTACTTTGACGTTAAATGGTCTGCCTTAAGACAAAAGTGATCTCTGTGGTGGATTCGCAGCAAGATAATTTTTTTATCGGTGGCAGGAGAGGTGCCCACCCCCCTCCCTCCGTGTCATGGTCATCTCTGCCACTCGCCGGATCGGTCGGTAGTGGCGGAGACCATCCTATCCTTTCCCCTGATAAGCAGGAAGTCGAGTGAGGGAATATTGGCCCCCACAAGACTCTATGCCACTGGATGACGGGAGTGATGTGATGATTTTTTTATTACTTTTAAGTGTAAATGTGAGATCTGAGGACTTTTTGATCTCGGATCTCAGATTAAAGAGGTCCTATCATGCTTTTTTTTCCTATTACATGGGATGTTTACAAAAGTGATCCAAAAATGTTTTTTTTAAAGGGACAATGTAAAGATAAAAAATAAAAAGTAAAATAAATTAGATTTTTTTTTTAAATCACCCTGCAAATGTATATGTAAGGCATGCCCGCATGTGTAAATGGCGTTCAAACCACACATGTGAGGTATCGCTGCAATCGTTAGAGTGAAATCAATAATTATAACAAAAGATCTCTTATGTAACTCAAAACTGGTAATCTGTAGAAATTTTTAAACATCGCCTATGGAGATTTTTAAGTGTCAAAGTTTGTCGCCATTCCAAGAGCAGGCGCAATTTTGAAACATGACATGTTGGGTATCAATTTACTTGGCGTAACATCTTTCACAATATTAAAAAATTGGGCTAACTTTACTATTTTCTTATTTTTTTAATTCAACAAAGTGTATTAGGTGCGCAAATACAGTGTGACATAAAGTATTGCCATTTTATTCTCTAGGGTGCCTGAAAAATATAAAGTTTGGGGGTTTTAAGCAATTTTCTAGCAAAAAAAATGTTTTTACACCAATGATTTTACACCAGTGATTTTTTTCCTTCAAAAATCAACATCAACAAGTATTAGTATGCTACCACACATGGTAGGACTTTAAATTGAAATTATATCTAACTAGCCTTAAAACTGTCCCCTACAAAATAAAAAGAGAAAGAAAGTCGCACCAGCCTAGTGTGTTACCGTTGACGGTTTAATTGAATAAAATAATAATGAAAAACTACTCACAAAGGAATTGAAAATAAGGCTTGTTAACAGCGATATGGTAGATACACCTCGAACCACACTCCAGAATAGGGGGGATATAGAGGTGTGTCACTGCCGGCTGACGCGTTTCGAGGGGTCAAGGACCTCTTCATCAGAGCTCGACTGCTGAGCTCTGATGAAGAGGTCCTTGACACCTCGAAACGTGTCAGCCGGCAGTGATACACCTCTATATCCCCCCTATTCTGGAGTGTGGTTCGAGGGGTATCTACCATATCGCTGTTGACAAGCCTTATTTTAATTTCCTTTGTGAGTAGTTTTTCATTATTATTTTATTCAATTAAACTAGGGTTGTCCCGATACCGATACTAGTATCGGTATCGGGACCGATGCCGAGTATTTGCGCGAGTACTTGTACTCGCGCAAATACTCCCGAGGCTTAAATAGAATACTCCCCCCCGACCCCCCCCCCCGCCGCCGCAAAGCCTCAAAGACACCGCCGCATACCGCCGCGATAATCCCCAGCGGGCATTACAAGTTTTCGTTTGTATACTTGTAATGCCCGCCACACCATCTATAGACACTCCCCTTCTCTGGATTGGACGGATCTGTCCAATCGCGAGCAAGGGGGAGTGTCTATGCACAGATCCGTGTATAGACACTCCCCCTTGCTCGCGATTGGATGGATCCATCCAATCCAGAGAAGGGGAGTGTCTATAGATGGCGTGGCTTGTAATGCCTGGGATTAACCCGCAGAATATGACACTGCATCAGCAGCAGCGGCGGTGGTGCCAGGTATGAGGGACATGGCTGCAATGTGTGGGGGCACAGGACATGGCTGCAATGTGTGGGGGCACAGGACATGGCTGCAATGTGTGGGGGCACAGGACATGGCTACAATGTGTGGGGGCACAGGACATGGCTGCAATGTGTGGGGGGACAGGACATGGCTGCAATGTGTGGGGGCATAGGACATGGCTGCAATGTGTGGGGGGACAGGACATGGCTGCAATATGTGGGGGGACATGGCTGCAATATGTGGGGGGACATGGCTGCAATATGTAGGGGGGGACATGGCTGCAATATCTGTGGGGGGACATGGCTGCAATATCTGTGGGGGGACATGGCTGCAATATGTGGGGGGGACATGGCTGCATCTGTGGGGGACATGGCTGCATCTGTGGGGGGACTTGACTGCATTTGGGGACACGTTTAAAAAAAGTATCGGTATTCGGTATCGGCGAGTACATGAAAAAAAGTATCAGTACTTGTACTCGGTCCTAAAAAAGTGGTATCGGGACAACCCTAAATTAAACTGTCAACGGTAACACACTAGGCTGGTGCGCCTTTCTTTCTCTTTTTATTTCGTTCTCTACTAGGATTTTCCCCGTCCATGAAGAGCAGCAAGGCCACTGTTACCTTGTTTGACATTTTTGGCACTTTCAATGTGAAATATTGAATAATCTTTGGACAATTCACCCGTGCGCAGTTTGTGTTTTTTTCTGTAAAACTGTCCCCTCCCCACTTCCTAAAACCTAATGCTAACTAATCTGTGTACGAAAAATCTCTATACTTACCTCTTTTCAGGCCGCTCCCATTCTGTCATGTGATCTCCCTTGTGTCAGCTGGCGATGGCTGCAGGGGAGAGGAGAAAGTGCCCCGACAACAGCCAGTACAGCGTGGGAGTGGTGATATCATCCAAAGGCTTCAATGGCCATTCTTTGTCATGCTCCCTTCTCTGCCCTAAGGCCCTGTTTTCTGGCACAGGTGAACTCGATCACATGACTGGACTGAAATGACCTGAAAATGGGTAAGTATATAGATTTTTCTTATACACGGTAATTAGCATATGTGTTAGGAGAATGGAGGGGAGGCACACACCCCCGGTAACTCACAGTCTCCTCTGCACGTGCCGCCGCCATGTTTCCCATCTCAACTTGCCCATCAGTGGACCCAGAACCAGCATGGCAGGTATCACCAGGTAGAGGGGAGGAAGATTAGCGAAAGGATGGATCTGGAAGCGACATGTAAAACCTGGTGCTCTGGTGTAACTTTCCCCAGCCAATATGGCCAGGAAGGAAACTGATAGAGTTTGATCTGCACTCCATTAGTTAGAGTGCAGGGGAGACATTGGGACTCTTTTAGACTCCTAATATATCATTAAAGAGAACCTGTCACTAAAAATAAATCACATAGGGGACTTGTTGTCCAATATTCGATGAAAAAAATTGTAAAGAGTAGTGAACGATATTGAAGTTATACCAAAGCAATTTTTTTGAGCCCCCACATACATGCATGTAGACATGTAAATATGTTTTTTCAGGGAGTGACTTAGAATTAACTTGAATGCACTTTTTACTAAAATTTTACATTCCATAAACCATTATTCTAATATTGTATGGCATTCTCTAGGGTGCCTGCGTTTTGAAAATATTTATTGTTTGTGTATGGCATTCTCTAAGGCCTCTTACACACTATCAGTTTTTCTTCAGGTTTTTCTCTTCAGGTTTACCAAATCCATCTAATATGAGGTCTAACCTCAAGAGTCTCAATTTGTATGCAATCAGGCAGGCCCTTGCACTACATGGTTTTGGTAAACCTGAAGAGAAAAACCTGAAGGAAAACTATTTATTGTCTGTGTTTGATATAATCTTCGGGTCTAAAATACATTTTTAAACATGTGCAAATAATAAAAACACAGCAGTGCTCACAACAAAAGGATTAAGTCCCCTTTCACACTTATACGACTTGTCCCACTAGTTTGGAATGCAAAATCGCATGACAAGTCATTCTCCATGATTTTCAATGACTTCCATTCATATTGGCACGACTTTAAATCATAGAGGTTGCTGAGATGAATCAATGAGCACAGTAGAGATTCAGGTGTCTGACAACCCCAGAGGTGTGTTAAAGGTGAAGGAGTTGGAGGAACAGTTGACAGGACAATTGAGTATAAAACCTCTACTTTTGAAGACGGTGCTTTTTTTACACTTTTTAACTCGGAAACTAAAAGTGTTGCTTTAAGGAGAATAGGTCATGACCAGGCCCGGACTGGCCATAGGGGCCGATTGCGGGCCGATTGCGGCCCGCGAACGGCCCTCGCGGCCCACGAATGGCCCCCGGTGGCTATTGCGCCTCACTATGCCCATCAAATGTAGGCACTGGGCCCATCAAATGCTGCTACTGGGCCATCAATTGTCATCACTGTGCCATGCCTTCAAACGCAGCCACTGTGCCATGCCATCAAACGCAGCCACTGTGCCATCAATTGTCACCACTGTGCCATGCCATCAAACGCAGCCACTGTGCCATCAATTGTCACCACTGTGCCATGCCATCAAACGCAGCCACTGTGCCATCAATTGTCACCACTGTGCCATGCCATCAAACGCAGCCACTGTGCCATGCCATTAAACACAGCCACTGTGCCACCAATTGTCACCACTGTGCCATGCCATCAAACACAGTCACAGTGCCATCAATTGTCACCACTGTGCCATGCCAACAAACGCAGCCACTGTGCCATCAATTGTCACCACTGTGCCATGCCATCAAACGCAGCCACTGTGCCATCAATTGTCACCACTGTGCCATGCCATCAAACGCAGCCACTGTGCCATGCCATCAAACGCAGCCACTGTGCCCTTTAATTGTCGCTACTGTGCCAATTGATGCCACTGTGCCCTATAATTGTTGCCACTGTGCCCATTGTCGCCATTGTGCCCATTGATGCCAGTGTGTCCATTGATGCCAGTGTGCCCATTGATGCCACTGTGCCCATTGTCGCCACTGTGCCCATTGTCGCCCTCTATAGATGCACTGCCACTGTCTATCTCTCTATCTTCTTTCTTTCTATCTATCTTTCTATCTTCCTTCCTTTCTATCTATATATCTATTTTTATCTATCTATCTAGATCTATCTACCTATCTTCCTTCCTTCTCTTCTTTTTTTCTATCTGTATCTATCTTCCTTCCTTACTATCATCTATCTATCTATCTATCTATCTATCTATCTATCTATCTATCTATCTATCTATCTATCTATCTATCTATCTATCTGTCTGTCTGTCTGTCTGTCTGTCTGTCTGTCTGTCTGTCTGTCTGTCTGTATATCTATCTATCTATCTATCTATCTATCTATCTATCTATCTATCTATCTATCTATCTATCTATCTATCTATCTATCTTCCTTCCTTTCTTTCTTTATCTACCTTTCTTTCTGTATCTATCTTCCTTCCTTCCCTTCTATCTATCTATCTATCTATCTATCTATCTATCTATCTATCTATCTATCTATCTATCTATCTATCTTCCTTCCCTTCTTTCTTTCTATATTATTCATTCTTTCTTTATCCATCTTCCTTCCTTTCTATCTATATCTATCTATCTATCTTCCTTCCTTCCCTTCTTTCTTTCTATCTGTATATATCTTTCTTTATCCATCTTCCTTCCTTTCTATCTATATCTATCTATCTATCTATCTATCTATCTATCTATCTATCTATCTATATCTATCTATCTATCTATCTTCCCTTCTTTCTATATTTATCTATCTTTATTTCTTTATCGACCTTCCTTCCCTTCTTTCTTTCTATCTTTCTTTATCTATCTTCCCTTCTTGCTTTCTATCTTTATCTATCTTTCTCTATCTATCTTTCTTCCCTTCTTTCTTTCTATATTATTCATTCTTTCTTTATCCATCTTCCTTCCTTTCTATCTATCTATATCTATTTATCTATCTTCCTTCCTTCCCTTCTTTCTTTATCTATCTTTCTTTCTTTACTTTCCTTCCTTTCTATCTATCTTCCTTCTTCCCCTCCTTTCTTTCTATCTTTTATCTTTCTTTATCTTCCTTCCTTCCCTTCTTTCTATCTGTATCTATCTTGTTTCTTTATCTATCTATCTATCTATCTATCTATCTATCTATCTATCTATCTATCTATCTATCTATCTATCTATCTATCTATCTATCTATCTATCTATCTATCTATCTATCTATCTATCTTCTTATCTATCTATCTATCTCTCTTATCTCAATCCCCACATCCCGTCATTAACCCCCGCTGTGCCCCTCCCCCCCCTGGGCTGCTCAGTCTAAAATGCCCGGGCCTATTTTTTGTCCCAGTCCGGGCCTGGTCATGACAGAAAACTGGCAGCTTTTCTTTCAATTTTCTTTTATTTGATTTTCAAGCAGAAAAAGTAACATACACTGGGATGACACTCCCTCTATTTTAGATCTGAACATAATACAACCAAAAATATCAAGCAATATTACCAGTAATTCACCAAGTCATCTCCAGCAAAAAAAAAAGAAAGTAACAGACTTTTTTTTTCATATTCCTTGTCCCATCATAACTCTTCTCTCCAGGTCTCCAGGACCTAGAGTCTACTCAACTATGCCCCCTTTAACTCAGTGAATTTCATTCCTACACTCCTGTGGGCAAATGGGCCCCCGTTCCTCCGGTGCCACGTGTTCCCGAGGAAGTTGGTTCCTCCCTTGTTCTATCTCTCTCTGCTTTACCCCCCCCCCCCCCCCACACCATGCCCCGTCCTTCCCCAGCCAAATAAACCAAAAGAAAACCACAACACAAAAAAAAGGGGAAAGAAAAAAAAATTGCCCCCCTAGCCTCCACCCGCTCCTCAAACAGCATCTCCCTCCCCGTCGCACCCCACGTCGCTGGTCTCAGACGTTTACGTCTATCAAAGCCTTTCCTTCCTCCGAATACCTAAATATATTCCATTCCGCCCACGTAGCCAAGTATACTTTCCGCTTCAGCCTTGAAGTCCAAACCAAATCCTCCATTCTATTTAAATCTTCCACTCGGTTCAGCCACATTCTTACGGTTGGTGACTGAAGCTGTTTCCACATCCCTGGAATACAGGCATGTGCTGCGTTTAAAAGATGACAGACTACAGATTTCCTATACCGTCTAACCAAAGTCTCCGTATCCTGTAACTGATAAAAGGGCCACTCTTCTGGTATTTCCTCCTCACTGAATTTTTGCACTATTTCCCTGACTTTTGTCCAAAAACTTTCAATCTTAAGACAACCCCAGAAAATGTGCATTAAAGTTCCTCTTTTTTTCCTGCACCTCCAACATCTATCTGACATCTCTGGGTAACATCTATTTATTACTACCGGAGTGCGATACCACTGAGATAACATCTTAAAGTTCATCTCTTGTGTCTTCACACATACTGAAGATTCATGTATATTCCGGAGTATTTTATTCTTTTGCTCCCCTGTAAATGGTCTTCCCAACTCAACCTCCCATTTGTTAAAAAAGGGGGTTTGGGAGTCCTCTGCAGGTGCATTCAATAGTCCACTGACTCTTGAGAGGGAGTGCCTGAGTGTCCCACTTCCGCTACAGTATCTCTCGAACATTGTCAATCTGCGCTCATATCTGACTGGGGGCTTCAGAGTATCCAAGAAGTGTTGCAGCTGTAGTGCCCTCCAAAAATCCAGTTGGTAGGGCAGCACACCCGATAACATCTCCTGCATAGTATACTATCTTCCTTCCTTCAAAAAATTAGATGCTTGGAACAGCCCCTGTTCTGTTAGTCCGGCAAATGCTCCCTTCAACAATCCTGGTTCGAACTGTGGGTTCCCCAGGATTGGAAACAGTGGTGAGTCCACTGTTGACAGTTTCCCCTTCACAAATAGCCTGTGTGCCATTTGGAGAGTAGGACCTATCAGCGGGTGCTTTTTAATGTCTTGTCTGTCGATAGGTCCCTGTAACACCAAGCCGCCCGTTGCAACATACTGTCACATTGGGCCTGCTCTAGCCCCGGCCATATTTTTTCTCCAGTATGTCTGCTCCAATCAATCAAACGGCCCAGTAATGCTGCCTGGTAATATTTATAGATATCTGGGGCTGACAATCCTCCATCTCATTTGGCTAAGGATAAAATGCGGCCCCTAATTCTTGGACGTTTATTTGCCCATATGAACCTATTGAAGAGGGATTGTGTTTGCTTGAGAAAAAATTTCGGTATTGCAATAGGGAGTGTCTGAAAGAGATACAGAAATTTCGGAAGTATGTTCATTTTAATAATATTAGATCTCCCCAGCCACGAATGGAACCCCTTCTGCCACCCATCCAGGAGGACCCTTACTTTTGCCAGCAATGGTACACAATTAAGTTTAAAAACTTGTATTAGGTCCGCCGGGATGGAGGTGCCAAGATATGTAAGAGATGTATCGGACCACTTAAATTTATATTTAGATTTCAATATCTTTAATTCTTTTCCCTGGAGCACCACCCCCATCGCCTCCGATTTATCGTAGTTTATCTTAAAATTTGATAGGTCTCCAATATATCTTTAGTTTGTGTAACAGGTTAGGAAGGGATTCCATCGGTCTGGTCAGGCTATACATCATGTCGTCCGCAAATGCTGAGATCTTATATTCTGTACCTCCCAAAGACATTCCTTTGATAGCTGGGTTCGTTCGAATTCTACTTAATAGGGGTTCAACAGATAACACGAATAAAAGAGGGGATAGGGGGCACCCCTGTCTTGTCCCGTTCGACAACTTATAAGGTAAGTAGAGTATTCCGTTCACCCTAACCTGGGCTGACAGGTGTGTATAGTCAGGGCTCAAAATTTCAAGTCCTGTGCTACTAGCCAGGCCTCAAGAGTTACTCGCCACCAGTTGCCCCACCTAATTCATACACTGCCCTGCGTCTAATTGCACCCGTAAACACATCCTCGTAGATTATCTCATGGAATGACACTGTTAAATGTTTTATGCAGAATCAAGTTACAAGATTAAATATTACCAACAACAACTTTGAGGCCGCGTACACACAATCAGACATGTCCGACAGACCGTTTTCATCAGACAACTCTGAACTTGTCTGATGGTCTGATGTGCGTACACAGCATCGGACCAAAATCCCCTCGGACCAGAATGCGGTGACATAGAACACAATGACGTGATGAAAAAACGAAGTCCAATGCTTTCAAGCATGCGTCGACTTGATTCTGAGCATGCGCGGGATTTTGGTCTGATGATTTCGTGTACTAACCATTGAACCTGTCCGACGGACAGGTTTCCAGCGGACATGTTTTCAAGCATGTTTTGAAACTTTGGTCCGCTGGAAAACGGTCCGATAGGCTGTACACACGATCGAACATGTCGGGTGAAACTGGTCTGCGGACGAGTTTCGATCTTCCCCATTCTCTTGCTGTCTCCTCTGCAACTCCCATCCATCCTCTCTCTCTCTCCCATTCATTTCATCATCAGGAGCCTGTGTGTGCGGCTCCATGCTTGCATGTCTCCGCCTCCCCCTTTTATTGAGGCTGGCAGTGAGGAGAGGAGGTCTCATGGCTTAATGAGAATTGCAAAGAGAGCACCTGTGTACTGCTCTGCCTGTGCGCAGCTCACCAGACTACTTTTCCCGAGCATGCACCTTTCCTCTTCGGCCGCCAATCTCATCGGGACTCTAAGTTTACGCACAGATTGGAGGGAGATTGGTTATGCAGCCCTGTCATCACTCGCCCCCAGGTTAAATCCACTCACCAAATGCTGGTAGGCAAGTGGAAATTTTGAGGGCTGTGTATAGTTACTTGCGATCCATTGTAACATCTTGCCAAACCCCATGTGTCTCAATACCCTGAACATAAATTGCCAATTTATCCGATCAAAAGCTTTTTCAGCATCCATTCCGAAAAAGACACACAGGGTTCGGGAAGTGCCAGCCAGATGGATCAGATTCAGAATCTTAACCGTATTGTCCCGTGCTTCGCACATCTGCACAAATCCCACCTGATCTGATGAACTAGCCCGGGAATGTACTGTTGTATCCTCCTTGCCAAGATTTTAACAAAGAGCTTCAGGTCTTCATTCAATACTGAAATTGGTCTATAAATCCCGCATTGAGAGGGGTCCTTTCCCTCTTTGGGTATAACCGCTATCACCGCTTTTAACGATTCGGTATGGAAGGTACCTGTATCTGCTAACCCGTTAAACATTTTTACCATAAATGGGCCCAAGTCTGCTAAAAGGAGTCAGTAATATTGATTAGAAAACCCATCCGAAACAGGTGATTTCCCTCCTTTCCCCCTTTCTTTTCCTGTATCTCTTCTATAGTTATAGGCTTTTCCATCTCTTGGGACATCTCTGGCGCCAAACTCGAAATACCTGACGTTGCTATATAGTTTTGCATTGCCCCATGGTCCTGGGAACTTGTTTGCAAATTATACAAAGTACTATAGAAATACCCAAACCTCTGTGCTATATATTTGGGTAAAGTAAATTTGTCTGTCCCCTCCTGTTCCCCGAATCATTGGGATATAGGTCCTTGTTTGTTGTTCCCTCAGCGAGCTAGCCAGTTGTTTCCCGCATTTATTCCCGAATTCGTAATTCTGCCTTCTACCTATCTGTATCTCCCTTTTTGCTCTATATAAAGGTAGTTCAGTAATTTGGCTGCGTGTTGCCAGGAGGTCCCTTTCTACCTCTGAGCTGGGGCTCTGTTTATGTCTTGCTTCTAAACGTAAGATCTCTGTCATAAGGGTTGTTACCTTTAGTTCCCTTGCCCTCTTTATCCTTGCCCCGTGTTTCATCAAAATACCCCTTATCACCGCCTTATGGGCCTCCCACACCATCCCCAGATTACAATCTGGGGTATCATTTATCTTAAAATACCACTCCAGTTCCTTCCGCACGTCTTCCAATACAACGTCATCCTGTAATAGACTCTCGTTCAATCACCAGGTCCCAAGTCCCGGAGACCGTGCGTCCCCTAATATATAATGCAAAAGTATTGGGGCGTGATCTGACCATGTAATTTCCCCTATTCCAACCTCCTTGACTGCGTGCAACTGGTTATGAGGGATAAAATAGTTATTAATGCGAGAGTATATCTTATGCGGAACGGAATAAAAGGAATAGTCTCACTTCCCTGGATGGATTAATCTCCATATATCTATTAGTCTCGCTTGTTGCAGCAACTGCAGTGTTTGTTTCCTTATTCCCCCCGCAACTGATGACCCTCCGGACGAAGTATCCACAGTTGGATTAAGGGGTATGTTCAAGTCCCCTCCCATAATCAACTGTCCTTCCTGAAAACCTTCTAATTTATCCATAAACTTCCTCAGGATGCTTTTATTTTGAATTAGAATTTCAAGGTGCATTATCTGGGCCATGACTCCTATCCTTGCTTCACTATATTGTAAGTCTCGGACCTGAAACAATCATGTTCATATCAGATTGCATAACTCCTGATATGATATGCACATGGTTGTATTAGATCACCCTAATAAAAAGTGTTGAAAGAGGAATAAGAATGCCAGGCCTGAAGTAAAAAAAACAAAAAAAATAAAACAATCAAAATCTCTACCCTAAAATGTGTTAAAAACTCATGATTGGTCTGCCTAAATCATCAAACTCTACCAGTCATATTACTTTCAGACATCCAATTGTCATGAATATAGATGGTACCACTTTCTGAACTTTTAAATGAGGTGCCTTTTAATCCCTTGCTGATGAAGGGAGATAGCCCTTTAAGTGGGCTGTGATGCCGAGGCCGGTGGGAGAGTCTCCTGGGAGAAACACTGTTATAGTAATAAATGTTGGTTTGAAATCCCATTTTCCTTAATTTTGGGGACAATTCTTCTTACAGCTTGTTCTGTCTGTGTGTAGAGAAAATACATTTCCATTATAGGGGTACAGACAGCAATACACCCCCCCCCCCCCGCACACACACACACACTCTCTATCCAAAACCTAAGGAAAGAGTTTTGACTGGTGTTCCACTGATATTGCTTCCCTGCTTCACACTGTATTGTACACAGTTATCATCACATTGTTGCATGTTTTTTTTTTCTCTACAGGATGTCTCCAAAAAAATCATCAATGATAAAAATTATTTCTTTTATTTATCACAAAAATAAAATGTGTTCATTAGTCCCAGACAAAGGTTTTAAGGTTCTGTTGAACTTTTCTAAAGAGACACGATGGTTCATCAAATCTGTTCATACTTCATATCTTTTAAATATAAAATAAAAAATATATATATTTTACTTAATATCATTTATTACACATCATTTGTCTCTAGGTACGTTGGGGTGATAAAGGCTCCACTGAAGAAGGTGCAAGATTAGAGATGGCCAAGAATGCTGTAGTAACAATACCAGAGGAAGATGAAGTGCCCGTGCAACCTAAACCTCATAAACCTAAGCCTACCTCATCAGCACATCAAACAAAATGGTACACTCCAATTAAGGTAAGTACACAATTTAATTGAGCCTATGTTTTATATTGAACTGAATAAACTACAACTGAATAATTTTCTAAGGTTTATGTAGCACCATCTACCTTAGGTAGGTGAGTAGGTGCTAGAGTAGTGGGATTGTTTTGTACTATCAGCGCAAGTAAATTTAGGCAGGCCTATGCTGTGAGCTAGGCCTGTTTGTTTTGATCTTGATCGTTTAGTGTAGCAGCAGGTGACTGACATGTGCTTCAGCTTTTGCGCACCTCCTCTGGTTTTCAGAAGGTTCTGGAAAAGAGGCAGGGCAGAGAGCTGGAGTGACATGGGGTGTATGTGGGAGCCCTGACGAATCCCCAACTAGGATTGGCAGGGGGCAGGCCTCCTATATATACCCATGGTCAGCCTGCTGTGGGAAGAGTTGTCGGGTTGAAGAACTGAATGAAAAAAAAAACATTCCTAATTGACCCCTTATCAACCCTTAGTTAAACGTTATAAACTTATTTTTTACCATTAATATTTAAGCTTTTGTTGCATTTCATTAATTTCGTGTCATAAAAAGGCCTTTTTGTTCATTCATAAAACATTTTCCATGCTTTGCACCATAAAGTCACTTTAGTGTCATTATAAACAGGACTAATTATAGAATAAAATACATACTTTTCAATACTTATTTTAAAATGAATCCTAAAAAAAATATTTTGTTGAGTATGTCTATTTTGCATAGAAAAAAAAATAATAAAAAAAAAAATATTGCCAGAAGTAAGCCTAGTTTGCCCCCCCCCCCCTCCAAAAAAAAAAGTTGGATGTATAACTTCATTACCATACAGTATATGGGTACTAGAGCTGAAATGGCTAATAATTCTTCCGTATTATATACGTAGTGCCACTTATTTTCGATTAATTTAATTTTAAAGAAGAATTCCAGGCATGGTGTATTTTTACATAGTCACATTGGACCAATGAAACGTTGTATATTCCATAACTGGGTGAAACCCTGGAGGGCTGGAAATCACTAAAGTAGACACTGCTACCAGTGATCTCCACTTGTTTCTGGTGTTGAGCAGCCAGCCTAATACTTACTAAATAACGGAAGTAGGCCACTCAGCATATGCGTCATTCAGAGAATCTATTAAAAATGTACCACACTAAAAACAATGCGATTAAAAAAATGAGATTACATAACCAAATTTTCGGTAAATTTAAATAGATGAGCATGATGTTACTGCCCCCCTCCCCTCCTCATCTCATTCAATCAGAGAGTGATTTTAGTCATTACTAAAATTCAAAACATTCTCTAAATGGCTTCCATGCAGAGCGGCGGTTTTCAATAGACTTGTGCACACTGAAATATTTTGTTTTTCAGGAATTTCATTTAAAAATAAAATAAATAAATACATTTTATTTTGTTTCGTTAAAAAATGCATTTGTCCAAAAATCCGAATGAATTAAGGTTGAATCTGTGATAGAAGCCTTATGGTGTCTGTCGAATGTTCTAAGAAGATTTGACAGAGCAGCTAAACTGTACAACGCCGCAATCGTACCTTTCCGGTCGAATGTTCTGACCACAAGCTATAGAAGAATTCTAATGTTGTATGACACTAGTAATAATTATATTTATAAATTATTATTACTAGTCAACCAACATTTGAATTCTTCTTTAGCCTATGGGCCGAGCATTTGCCTGGAAATGTACGATTCCAGCGTTGTACAGTTTAGCTGCTTGACGAATATTCTTAGAACTTTCGACAGAAACCATAAGCCTTCAATGACAGATTTGACGTTTGTATGTTTTTTGTTGCTTCGCCGAATCTTCGTCGTTCGTGTCAAATGGTCCAACACTGTCTCTATAATGTCAAGTCTTTTCTCTCTCTGAACTAATAGAGTTAAGGTTAGGCACATTCGACCGCAGGTTCGATAGACACAGATTGCTATTGTCATCGTCATGTCGAATCTCCTATCTATATCGAACTGTTGTAGCAACGAAAATTAAAATAAAGCATTTTTTTTTACGTTGGACCTTTCGGATTTCGGATTCTGTGCTTTCGTTTTCGTTTGTTAAAACGATAACGAAAATACCCGAAATTCGGACGAAAATTCATTCGGACGAAAACTAATGCACATGTCTAATTTTCAATGCATTAGGCTGGCCACTCAGTACAGGACCCTGAAAGAAGTGGAAATCACTGGATTGGCGGCTTGATGCTTATGGTGGCTGAGGAGAAATAACTACATTTCTTATAGGAACACATTGATATAAAAGGCCCTGAGTGAAGCCTATTTCTTGTTTCATATAGGCCAACAGGATTTTTGAGAGTGATGACAATGTGCTATATACTAAATATTACCTTGCGTTTGTTGTTCAGTTTTTCAGATATCAGTTTGCCAGCTTTTTATAATAATCCATATGTTGGTTTTCTTGCATACTGCTCATTATATTAAAAAATAACCCTTATCTCCATTTCATTGTAAAGGGTCGACTTGATGCACTGTGGGCACTGTTACGAATGCAGTATGACCGGGTTTCTTTGATGCGACCTCAGCAAGGAGATGAGGTACTCAATAATTTGTTGTTCTTTATATATTTTTGAAACTAAAACCTAAGGCTTTAGTCCACCATAACTCATACTTTAGTTATAGGTGGGACCTGGTGGCTTAGTATTCGCCCGGCTTCTTATATGTCTTGGACACTCCAACTGTGAAATTTCCCTGCAACAGTTTAACTCACCAACAGATACCAAAAACTGCAATAGCCATTGAGTGGACTGACCATTGCAAAAAAACATTTACTTCAAATGAAACAAGTAGCAAAAGTGTGTTCTTTATGTTTAGTGGTTGTTTTAAAGTTTCTTACACCTTCTTACTGCCTGGCATTTTTGAAGACAATGCAGTAATAAAAAAACAAGCTTCTAATAATGCCGCGTACACACGATCAGTCCATCCGATGAGAAGGGTCCGAAGGACCGTTTTCATCAGTTAACCGATGAAGCTGACTGATGGTCTGATGTGCCTACACACCATCGGTTAAAAATGCGGTGTTAGAACGCAGTGACGTTTACGTGTTTTAACACAATGACGTGCTGAAAAAAACGAAGTTCAATGCTTCCAAGCATGCGTCGACTTGATTCTGAGCATGCGCGGGTTTCTAAGCATACACACAAACGTATTTCTCGTTGTAAACCAGCCCGACGAGAAACACAACGAGGAAATTGAGACTCCCGACGAGGAAATTTGTTCTCTTTTTTTCTCGTCGAGTTCCACGACAGTTTTCTCAACGAAAAACATACACACGACCGTTTTTCTTGGCAAAAAAGCTCTGCCACCAAGTTTCTTGATGGATTCTGTCAAGGAAAATGGTTGTGTATGAGGCCTTATGCAGGTAAAGGACCTGGCCAATTTTTGCGATTCTGCACTGCGTCGCTTTAACTGACAATTGTGCGGTCGTGCGATGTGGCTCCCAAACAAATAGAGCTTTCTTTTGGTTGTATTTGATCACCTCTGGGGTTTTTATTTTTTGCGCTATAAACAAGAATAGAGTGACAATTTTGAAAAAAAAAAACAATATTTTTTACTTGTTGCTATAATAAATACCCCCTAAAAAGATATAAAAAATATATTTTTTTCTCAGTTTAGGCCGATACGTATTCTTCTACATATTTTTGGTAAAAAAATCGCAATAAGCGTTTAACGATTGATAGCGTTTACAAAATAGGGGATAGTTTTATGGCATTTTTATTAATATATTTTTTTTAATACCAACAATAACCAGCGGACACATCGGACAATTTTGACACATTTTTGGGACCATTGTCATTTTCACAGCAAAAAATGCTATAAAAATGCACTGTTACTATATAAATTTCTGTGAAAATGACAATTGCAGTTTAGGAGTTAACCGCTATGGGGCGCTGTAGGGGTTATGTGTGACCTCATATGTTTTTCTAACTGTAGGGGGGCGGGGCTGGATGTGTGATGTCATTGATTGTGTTTCCCTATATCAGGAAACACACGATCCTTAAGTGGTTAACTTGTTACAAATGTGTTTCTGGAATAATGGTCAAACATTTCCATAGACACACTCCTAAACCTTGTGGACAGCCTTCCCAGAAGAGTTGAAGCTGTTATAGCTGTAAAGGGTTGACCAACTTAATATTGAACCTTACGGACTAAGACTGGGATGCCATTAAAGCTTTTGTGTGTGTAAAGGCAGGCGCCCCAGTAGTTTTGATAATATAGTGTATATATTTATATATATATATTTTTTCTTTTAATATTGTTTATTGCTTCTATAGCAGTAACACACTGTAAACGCTAATTATTGATTGCACACATATAGACATGTTCATTTTAAAATGCTGAAAACCCTCCCTGTCCAAACTATTGTTTTTTTTCTGTTGAGCTAAAACATGCTCTTTGTAGACTTTTCAGACTGCTGTACTGATGCCATTAGAGCAGCAGGGACAGAGGTGGCATTCTCAGAGTGCTCTGCACTTGAAAGAGAGGCTGTGGGATCTGTCATGATTTGGCACAGGCTAGAAAGAAGCTATCTGGCCACATTTCAAATGCCTTGAGTTACTTATAAGTTTAATACTGATGGATAAAACTTAAACATGAAATCATTGCCTTTGTGGCATTGCTCACAAAAAGACTGAAAGCAACCTGTTTTTATGACAAGATACAAAAAAAGCATTGTCACTAATGTATTAGCTAATGACAACTAATTTCCTGCAGTTTTCTTTTTTATCTCAAATTTTTACAAAAAAATTAGACATGTTGTCAAGCTGAATAAATATATCAGAAATATATAACAATGTGCAATAGGCAGAGTATTATTTATTTATAGTAATCATCAATGGACTACAGTATTAATTGAAGCTTAACTAGTCTGTATCAAAGGCAAGAGATGCTTCACTTTTTCACCCCCTCCCTCCCCATAGCACACTCTCCCTCTGCTCTGTTAGTATCAAGTGTGGCTCAATGTTTGAGAAGGCCGCACACAGTCTAGTGACAAACCAGGAAAAGCTTTGATTGTGGATGGAATTCCTAAGAGTCATACATTTTTCAGCTGGCAAACCGCAAGGTTATGGAAGCTGATACAGGTGCGAGCTAGCAGGTTGCCTCTGACATCTGTTCAGAGCATAGGCGTGGGTCTTCACCAGCCTGCAGCGAGGCTGCTGGATTGTCAGCAGATGTAGTTAAGAGTGGCAGAACAGTTTTGGTCTCACACTTGCTGCCTGGGGGGCTTAAACACCAAAGGTAAAGAGGGGGTGGACACAGCTGTGCTCCCAAACTTGCCTGAGGCACAAATAAAGAGATCTAATATAGTTTGACTCTGTTGTGGTGAGGAGACTAGGACAGAAAGCCACTTCAGAGGCAACTTAACGCAACAACATCTGCCGCCAAGTTTCCAGGGAGTGACAGGGGACAGCAGGTACAGATCGAAGTCCCCACGTAAACAGCCTCCATTAAGCCATGAACTCTTTTGATGGGTTTCCATCAAACATGCTGGAGTCTGCCGCAGGAGTTGGTATTGTTTTCAAAGCGTTGTTTTGTTATGTGCACTAACAAGGTAATTTATAAATGATGCATTAATAGGAACTTTTGCTTATGAAAAAAAGTGATTGAGACAGAACAGACTATAAAAAAGTAAGAAAGTAATTCAATAAGCCTGTCATGATTAAAGTCTCTATAGAGCCATTTTGCATCTGAGGTCACAGTAACCTTCAGGTTATATTACTTCAATGAACTATTCATTGCCCATATACCCATGCCTCAATAGTGATATATTCAACTTCCAAAAATTCAGTTACGTTTCACATTTTGACACATTTTGTTCAAAAGTCACCAATGTTTTGACCAATAAGACTATGTACTAAACAGTACTAAACACAAAAGTATTAATGTTTTTTTTAATTTTTTTCAGTGTCTGTACCTCTAATAAATTATCTTAAGGAGTTGTAAATGTTCATTCAAAATAGTTTTACATTAATCTCTGTATAAGACTGTGTAGACTATATCCAAACAGTGCAGGGATACACTTGCCACCTGGTAGCAATGCCTTATCCCCTACAAATAGACTTCTGAGTGATAATAGCATTTTCTTCTGTTGATTTACATGAGTTACAGTGTCTACAGAACAGTAAAATGTGGTAACAATTTATTCTCTTCTTTGCTATAACACACATACTTTACCTTTTTAGTGTTTTTGTTTAAAAGTATACAGATCATTCTGAAGTTATAGTCAAAAGTCAGGTACTGAAATTCACCTATAAATACAGTAGGGGGAAAATCAATTTTTTTTCTTTACTTTTATTACAGTTCTATTTGCTTCAGATCTTGGAATATATTGCTGCAGTATGTAGTTATTAAACATGTCAACAGATATTTGACACCCTAGAATAGAGTACATGATTACTCTGTCAGTGATGTCATGAAGACATTTTGTTCCCAGGAACTGAGTTTGGATAATCAAACTTCACTTTTATGCACAATTCATATTATTGTACATGCAATGGGCAGCACAGTGGCTATGTGGTTAGCACTTCTGCCAGGCAGCACTAGGGCCGTTGGTTTGAATTTCGATCATGGCACCACCTGCCTGGAGTTTATTCTCCCTGTGTTTGTGTGGTTTTCCCCCCACACCCCAAAGACATGTTGGTAGGTTAGTCGGCACCTGCCTAAATTGGCCTTGAGTTAGGAACCTTAGATTGTAATGTGTCTTTTTGAATGTGAGTTAGTGACCTGAAATTTGTACGCTCCTTGAGTACAGGGACTGATGTGAATGTGCAATATGTATGTAAAACACTGCATACATTGTTGGTGCTATTTAAAGGAGAAGTATGTTTTTTTTTTTACCTAGGTGAATGCAGCATCTACCCGATGCTACATCTGTCCCCTGACGGCTCTAACACTGAAAACCGACCAATCGAATACCACCGATCGCTCAGTTCTCACAGATCCTCAAGCAAAAAGCTGGTGACTGTCAGTCACAGCGCTCTGCTTTGCCCCCTCCTCGCTCACTGGAGCGCTGAGCTGTAGAGAGGGTGGGAGTGGCTGGCTTAGGCTCCCAGAGGCTAGCTAAGTGCCTGGTGTCAGTCCAGGGATCTAGGCAGATCCCGACTCCTTGGTCGTGATGACGCTGAGCCTAGATCAACTCTGTGACGTCAGCAGAGAGCGGACTTCAGCCTGCTCTCAGCTGAAAATGGGTCATAGGAGTGTAGAACCAACTGCACTCTTGTGATCTATAGGAGAACTAAAGCCAAACAAGCTTTGGCTGTACTTCTCCTTTTAAGTACCATAAATCAATAAATGCTGTGCTTTTGCTAGGTTACACACAATTGTGCAAATGTATAAAACTGTCATGTCTTTAAAAGCTGAAAAATAATTACAAAATGTCTAATGTAATACATTTCTATTTGGGAAATTATGTAAAAGCCCCTAATACACGCTGGCTTTCCTGCACTGATACAGTATGACCAAGAACTGTTTTAGTGAAAGTGCACTTTATGTAGTACTTGAACTATGCAGGCATTCAATGGATTCAGAATTATTTGCCATATGCTTTCACTGGCTGGATTATTATGCCTTCGGAGAGAACAAGGTTTCTGGTAAATCTGAGTACTTTAAAATTAGCAAGTGTCAAGCACAGAATGATTTGTACCAATACATACTGTAAGCATTAAATACTCAGTGTAGTAATACATCTATTGGGCTGTGGTTAATACCATCACCTCAGCTATGACCAAACTTGGAATTGGATGCTTTGAATAATGGACTGTTCACCAAATGGATCCACTATAGAGACCACCTTGGAGAACTGGACCTGACAAGTATTTCTGAAATATTGATCAAGTTCCAGTTGTGGAACCTACAGGTGAAACTCAAAAAATGTGAATATCATGCAAAAGTACATTTATTTCACTAATGCAACTTAAAAGGTGAAACTAATATATGAGATTCATTACATGCAAAGCAAGGATTGTTCAAGCCATGATGATTTGTCATAATTGTGATGAGCTCATGAAAACCCCAAATCCACAATCTCAGAAAATTTGAATATTACATGCAATCAATAAAACAAGGATTGTACATAAAACAATATCGGACCTCTGAAAAGTATAAGCATGCATATGTACTCAGTACTTGGTTTGGGCACCTCTTGCAGCAATTACTGCCTCAATGCGGTGTGGCATGGAAGCTATCAGCCTGTGGCACTGCTGAGGTGTTATGGAAGACCAGGATGCTTCAATAGCGGCCTTTAGCTCTTCTGCATTGTTCGGTCTTATGTCTCTCATCTTTCTCTTGGCAATGCCCCATAGATTCTCTATGGGGTTCAGTTCAAGCGAGTTTGTTGGCCAATCAAGCACAGTAATCCCATTATCATTAAACTGCTTTTGTGCTTGTCTGCGGAAGGAAGCATAAAGTGCTCCGAAATCTCCTGGTAGATGGCTGTGCTGACCCTGGACTGGACCAACACCAGCAGATGACATGGCTGCCCAATTTTCTGAGATTGGGGATTTGGATTTTCATGAGCTTTAAGCCATACTCATCAGAATTATGACAAATGACGGCTTAAAGGGGAGAATATAAACTCCAGTTTTAGTACATGTTATATTTAAAATAAAAATAAAAAAATAAATAAAAATCATGTCTTGAACAGTCTTGCTTTGTATGTAATGAGTCTATCTCATATATTTGTTTCACCTTTTAAGTTGCTTTAGTGAAATAAATGAACTTTTGCCTAATATAAAAAAAAATCGCGTTTCACCTGTATATGAATTGCCTTGTTACATCATTGGAGCATAAAGTTGAGCCCCTACAAGTGCAGTTTGTGTTGCTCTTACCCACAGTGCGAGGGGAATGGTCAGAGCATTAATGGACAATCCCTGGCAGTACTATACAAGCATGAACTTGTCTTAGTTTAGCCAGTCGGGTTACACTACACTACACTAAGCTTTGACAAGGCGCCCCCTCTAGACCACTGAAACCGTTTTTGCATTACATCCATACCGGTACCCACCACAGGGTCAGTTCCATTTATTAACATCAAAGTTTGGATTTTGAACTATCCTATATTTTTTACAATGGCAGACTCATGAAGTATGATCATACACACATGTGATCATTCAATGTATGAGCTCTATGCATTGAATCCTTTAGGAATCACTAGGTCACTCTTTTTTTATGAGCTATATTTCCCATTGTTTCAATTAATTGGACTTTGGCTAGATTGTGAGTGAGGTGGTTGTTTGGGTTTTAACAGTATTAGTGTGTTTGTGAGATGTGGTATCAATGTTTTTTATATATATGTGAAAAGTAAACAGAAAAAACAAACACTATAAGCATATAATGTGTCAGTCCATTAAACAGCGCTGTGAGAAATAGTGAAATTCTCCTAAGGTGTTTAGAGAAGCTCACAGTGAATAATAATAGTAGTATAAATGTGAGTGTAGATATAAATCAATCCGTGAATATAAGTCAACAGTCCATAAAGAGTGATCCAAAAATCTTCAGAGGTCTTCCACCACACCAAAAGTGAACAGTGCTTCCACCACCCGTCAGAATGGTCACTCACCAGAACTAATTGCCTCAGCACTCGCGTACCTAGGCAGATAAGCTTGTAATCACCATAAGAAATCTTCCAAAGATCATGTGGAATCCTATGTAGTGCTCCAAATGATTTCAACGTGTAGCGAAAAAAAGGAATTGTACAATAGTGTGATATCGTCAAGCAGTTTTAATAGCACACCAAAAAAAGCAAATCCAAAGGTTAAACTCACAAACAAACTCTAAGTATGAGCAATGTAACACAGCAGTCACAGTCATCCTACAGACATCTTTGCAAGGTATAGCAATTGGCCGCGGCGGACCCACGATCAAACAAAAACGGTCTCACCACTTGACAGCTTGAATTTTGCTGAAGACTGATTCTCCTAGTTGGTGAATGGCTCCAAACACTGCACAGCACAACCTTTTTATATATAGTAAATGTTGTAACCAACTTTTTCCATTTGGTTTAGTGAGTTGAACACAAATTCGTTTTACTTGAGGGTTGGTTGAGCCTAATCTGGTTTTTATCTCTGTTATAGCTATAGGTTTTCCACCGATAGCTCCCACCTCTTTGTATTGAGAATACTAGTCTTTTCCTTTTGTCACTTTTTTGTTTTTGTTAATTTAATATTTCTATCAAGGGGCAGTGTCTTGAGGGTCCCATTTTTCCAGTTTGTCATCTATATTGGTGCATATCCACATAAAGGGGCCCAAAATATATTTTAGCATTCCCTTGTTTGTGAGCCTGCAATTCATATTAAAAATGAAAGAAAATTGACATCTGTCTCATTCAGCTCTGATTCAGAAGAGGGGCTCCATGTGAAAGAAGCACTTGTCCTTTTAATTTATGACATATATAAACCCTTGATTTCTCATAGACCAGTAATTTCTCAATAAGGCCTCGTACACACGACCGTTTTCCTCAACAGAATCCATCAAGAAACTTGGTGGCAGAGCTTTTTTGCTGAGGTAAACGGTCGTGTGTATGTTTTTTGAGAAAACTATCGTGGAACTCGATGAGAAAAAAAGAGAACAAGAAGGCCTCGTACACACAACCATTTTCCTCGGCAGAATCCATCAAGAAACTTGGTGGCAGAGCTTTTTTGCTGAGAAAAACGGTCACGTGTATGTTTTTCATCAAGAAAACTGTTGTGGAACTCGATGAGAAAAAAAGAGACAAGTTCTCTCTTTTTCCTTGTCGGGAGTCTCCATTTCCTCGTTGTGTTCCTCGTCGGGCTGGTTTTTGACGAGAAACCCATTCATGCTTAGAAACCCGCACTTGCTCAGAAGGGTGGGACCAGTGGAATCAAACTTCCCCTTTATAGTGCCGTTGTACGTCACCCCAGTTGAGAATGACGAGATTTTGTCTTGACAGCGTGTACGCAAAGAAAGTGTGTCAAGATCTTTAATAAGCCTAACAAGGAACTCGTTGAGGAAAATTATGTTTCATTTACGATGAGTTCCTTGGTCATGTGTACGAGGCCTGACAGTAACTAGGTTAAGAACATCTCATGGTAGTGTACAGTTCAAATCAGCAATATTAGCAAGTATCCAGCAAGTATCGTGCAATAACAAAAATGATTTATTTACTAATTTTTGGATTGCTCATGGTCACTTTCTTAAGGTACAAATTAAATGTGAAAACAAGAACAATTTCTTGAGTAAGAAATTTACAGACCACAAGGTGCTATTTTATTGTACTGGTGTTTTATGTACACATGTATTTATACTATACTATATTTGCTTTTAGTAAATTACCCCAAGATGTTTAACCACCTCCCACCTGGCCTATTGAAATAATATGGTAGCGTGCCCTGTGCGTGCCCTAGGGGCCGCGCAGTGGCATGATCTGTAACCCACTGTGTCCACTATAGTGGACACTTATAGTCCAGGCCAGCCCTGGTACCATGTGATCACTTGTACACAATGGCTTTCATTCATGGACATTTATTGTGTACTTTTGTTAACTCTGTGATTGGTCAAAGTGATCATATGGTAGAGGTCCAATCACAGTGCACATGTACCATGTGATAGATTTGGCCAGTCACAGCTACTACAATTGTATGCAATGGCACATGAATGATTGCCATTCATAAAACTGATGGTTTGTATAGTGATCATCACTGTAATAAGTAATCGCAGTGTAAAAAAAAAATCCTGATTGCCTTCCAAAAACTACACTGTATTGCTCTGGTCACAGTATGTAAAAATTGTAAAAATTTTATTAAAAATAAATGTCACCAGTCAGTGTGTCTGATAACTGCCACACCAGTTATATTGTGACACTATACTGATCTGGTGACAGTATGTAAAAAAAACATTTTTTTAATTTCTTCCCCCAAAAATGTACACAAAATTACAACTCACTGTAACTCTTACTAGATACCTTGCAGTGTCTACTTTACAAATAGGGTAATTTGGGGGATATTTGTACTGTTCTGGTGTTTTAGGGCCCCAAGAAAAGAGATAGGCCATCAGTACATCAAGATTAATCAATTTTCAAATATATAAACCATAGTTTATAGACTCTATAACTTTCACACAGACTACTGTAAATAATATACACAGATTTGGATTATTTTTACTAAATAAATACAGAATACATCTTATGCTAACTTTATTAACCACTTCCCGCCCGGCCAATAGCCGATTTATGGCCGGGAAGTGGTTATGAAATCGTGACAGGCCGTTCTCAAACGGCCTGCACGATTTCATGCCGCACGCGCCCGTGCGGGCGCGCAGCGCGGCGATCGGTGATGCGGGGTGTCAGTCTGACACCCTGCACCTCCGATCTCGGTAACGAGTCTCCGGCGGAGCCTCGTTACCACGTGATCAGCCGTGTCCAATCACGGCTGATCACGATGTAAACAGGAAGAGCCGCCGACGGCTCTTCCTCACTCGCGTCTGACAGACGCATGTAGAGGAGAGCCGATCAGCGGCTCTCCTGACAGGGGGGGTTCGCGCTGATTGTTTATCAGCGCAGCCCCCCCTCGGATCGCCACACTAGACCACCAGGGAAATAAAAAAAATACAAAAAAAAATGACCCAAAAAAATGACAAAAAAAAAAAAAAAAAATGACAAAAAAAAAAAGACAAAAAAAAGGGGGGCAGTAAAAAAAAATGATGCCAATCAGTGCCCACACATGGGCACTGATTGGCAACATTGATCCATCAGTGCCACCCCTCAGTGATCATCAGTGCCACCCCAGTGTCTGTCAGTGCCACCCCACAGTGCCAATCCATGCCCAGTGCCCACCTACCAGTACCCACCTGTGCCACCTATCAGTGCCCACCTGTGCCGCCTATCAGTGCCCACCTGTGCCGCCTATGAGTGCCCACCTGTGCCGCCTATGAGTGCCCACCTGTGCCGCCTATGAGTGCCCACATGTGCCGCCTATGAGTGCCCATCTGTGCTGCCTATGAGTGCCCAGTGCTGCCTATGAGTGCCCATCAGTGCCGCCCATGAGTGCCCATCAGTGCCGCCCATGAGTGCCCATCAGTGCCCAATACCAGCGCCGCCTATCAGTGCCCATCAGTGCTACCTAATCGGTGCCCATCAGAACTACCTCATCGGTGCCCATCAGTGCCACCTCATCGGTGCCCATCAGTGCCACCTCATCGGTGCCCATCAGTGCCACCATATCAGTGCCCATAATTGAAAGAGAAAACATACTCATTTACAAAAAAATTAACAGAAAAAAATAAAAACTTTATTTTTTTTTCAAAATCTTCGCTCTATTTTTAGTTGTTGCACAAAAAAAAAAAAACGCAGAGGTGATCAAATACCACCAAAAGAAAGCTCTATTTGTGGGGAAAAAAGGACGCCAATTTTGTTTGGGTGCAGTGTAGCATGACCGCGCAATTGTCATTCAAATTGCGACAGTGCTGAAAGCTGAAAATTGGCTTGGGCGGGAAGGTGCGTAAGTGCCTGGTATGGAAGTGGTTAAGAAAGATAATGTATTTGCAAAATGTTATAACAGAAACATTTTTGTCTATTTTCATTTAAATAGAAAAAAAAACTGTGGTGATTAAATAGCACCAAAAGAAAACTCTATCTGTCTAAAAAAGTGATAACAATTTAATTTAGGTATAGTGCTGCATAACTAATAATTGGCATTCAAAATGTAAAAGGGCTGAAATATAAAAATTGAAAGTGTTCAGTACTGAAGTGGTTAAAGTGGCCCACCATGTACTGTAGAAACATTTGAAAGGTGAGACAGCAGGATTGCTAATGTTATGGGTTTTGTTGTGGACCTGCTACTTGACACTACTTGGCCTGTAGTATTGCTACTTAACATTGATTCCTATAGTAACATTGATTCCTGAGTTAATCTGGAAGAGTGATATATGTCAATGTATATAGTCATTGTGCAACCATTTTTAATTTCCCCTGCCTAATGCAGAAGTAAATCTAATAAGGGCATGGCTTGCTGACAGGCAGAATAAATAGACAGGTCTGTTGCTGTTTAGCGACCTAACATTTTAAGGAAAGCTTAGCAAGATAATATGGATTAAAATGCTATGTCTCAAGAAATTTTTACTAATAACAGCAGTTATATAAGGTGCCTCAGCCACTTGAAACAAAAATAAAGTAATAACTTATATAAGTATTTATCAAATTGTATAAAGGTTTCATGGACAAATTAAAGGGAACAGAATACCATCAATGTGTTTCATTGTCTTTCGTGGCCCTTGTAATAGTAAAAATTATGATTGTCTTGAATTATTGATGATCACAGAAGCTGACAAATATACAGATAACTGTTCACACATATATTCACATAGTTTTGAAGTATTATAATAATTTACCCGTCAAAACAACTGGGAGTGAAACAATTCAAACCCGCGGACAGTTCATGCAAAGTCATAACAATTTGTCCAATGATGTGACTATCTGGAATGCCTTCTTGCTCATTAGTCCATTTTTGGACATGACTGGTTATGCTCAAGAAATGGCAGGCTGAACATGACAATTTAATTAAGCAAGTTCTCTACAAGAAAGACATGACAGCTTTAACTGTCTATCTTGCCAAGATGTATGAACTAGTCCAGCAGCTCTTAACCAGATTAGTCTCTTTTCCATTAACTGCTGGAAAGTAGGGCAGATGTCCGAGCTGCTAGTTGTAAATTTGATAATGTCTGCTGAGTTAATCTGGAAGCTTTGCTGATGGAGATGGCTGTGGATAACAGGATTAAGGTTTCACAACCTTAGTGTTCATCACCCAAGGGAAAGGGCTCAGGGGGTGCAGGGTGACTTGTGTTGTTAATCTTGATTGTCAAGAGATTTTAATCTATTGTACTAATTAGGTGACATTCACACACATCTGATGTTCTTATGTTATAGACAAACAAAAATTCACTTTTTCAGAATTTGTAATAAATGTAATTGTGTATGAATATGTCTCATCGACATGTACTATATGTAACAAGTAGTTTCAATAAAATGTTTGTCCAAAATTCTGATAAAATACTATAAGAATTGAAATGATTATGTTATATTAACAAGTTTTTCATTTCAACTAATAACTGTCAGTCTAACATATGTCTAGGGTCACTGTCAGTGACAGGGATATGAATTAATAGTCTTTGCTATTGGGTACAAAAACAATAGCTTACATAATACTAACTTTATATTATTCCAGAATCTTGCTGAATAAGGAAACAGTAGTTAGCACATTATTTTCAAATGGATCTCACTAACAAATATTAATTTAATATTTTTTATATTTTAACATTAAAAGGAGAGATCATTATTTAAATAAGGTTACATTTCTGCTGACCAATAACTAGACATGTGCAGACTGGAATATTTTGTTTTGTTTTTTCGATAACGAAAACGAATGCACGTGTCTACCAATAACTATTAGTAATAACTATGAGGAATGTAGCTAATGGATATAGGGCATTGAACCGTCATCTCCAGACAAGTATAATATAACACAAAATTGAAAATAAATCATTAATTATAGAAAAAAGGTTTCAAAGACATAGACATATATAAACAAAGGACCAAATGTCGTCCCTATAAAACAGTAAAGTATGTACAGTAGGTACACTATACAAACGCAGTCAAAGCCAACATGTTTTGCAGTAGTATTGGGACACCTGCTTCTTTAACGCTGAATTGCTTTATACTTTAGTCAATATCTCAAGGCCATCTTGGCTGTCCCAACTGAGGGGAGACAGAGAAGGAACAGTCCAAACATGAATTCCACACATCAAAGCACAACAATCCTGATGTATACGACTATTTTACTAATCATCTAAAGGAGAACTTTGCATACACAGTGAGTAATGAATCTTAAATAAAGAAGGCTATCATTGAAAATGTTCCTGCACTCAAAATCATTTACTATCAACAGATGTCCAAAAGCTCCAACAACTTTAAAAAGATTTAATATAGTCAGGAACATCCAAGTGTCTCTAGTATAGGGAGCCCAAAAGAAAAGAAAAACAGCTGCAGGAGATGCTCCTTTTGGTGTGTGGTCCAGTTGGAATATAGCAGCTCTGGGTCTCCCAAGGATCCCGCTCCTCAGCATGTTTAAAGTTGTTGGACCTTTTGGACATCTGTTGATAGTAAATGATTTTGGGTGCAGGAACATTTTCACATTGATAGCCTTCTTTATTTAAGATTCATTACTCACCGTGTATGCAAAGTTCTCCTTTAAATGATGAGTACAACTGTCGTATAAATCAGGATTCTTGTCCTTTGAGTTAATGCTTGGTGTGTTCCTTCTCAGTCTCTTCTCATTACGGACAGCCAGGATGGCCTTGAGATTTTGACTAAAGTATGATGCAATTCAGCCTTGAAGAAGCGGATGTACCAATACTACTGCGAAACATGTCTACTTTGACTGCTTGTATATATAGCTTGTATATATAGTGTACCTCCTGTACATACTTGACTGTTTTTATAGGGACAACATTTGGTCCCTTGTTTATATATGTGTATGTCTTTGTAAACTTTTGTTCCATAATAAATTATATAATTTCAATTTGTGTTATATTATACTTGTCTGGAGATGACCGTTTAACACCTTATATCCATTACCTACTTTCCTTATATTTCAATACATGCCATGGTCGGCATTCCATAACAATCACTATTTCAAATGATTGGTGGATCTTTACTATATATTTATATACATATATGACTCCATTCTATTTTCACTTATTAATATTAACTAATTAGTAACATTAGGCCATTTATGATAGCAAACTACAGTTTTTATGTATAATAAGGCTTAAACTATTAGGCTGTTGTTAAAAAAAAAAAAAGATTTAGAAATAAAATCATTATCATAGCTTGCAAATGTACTTTCATTCTATTGAAAAATACTATTAAAGACAAAGTTCAACAGATGTTACAATTGCAAATATGAGTTTTCCGAAAGGACCTACATTGTCTGTTGTCCTTTTAAGCCAAAAAAGTTTACCAACCTGTTCCAGCCAAATAGACAGATAAATCCAAGAGGGTTTGGAGCTGTGTAATGAATATTAAAATGGTTTACAGGTAAATATATCTGGGTAAATAATATAAGTGAAACAGTGTTAAACAGCAGTATTTCAAGAAACATTAGAATTTTTTATTATTGGTTGATCATCGGAATCTTCTAAAAAGTTAAGTATTAAAGGAACAAGTAGATTATGTAAGATTTAAGGCTGTGTAATAATATTTATATTAGTGAATAGGGTATACTTCAGCCACTTAAAGATTTTAATAGTCACCAGTGTGTTCTGATTAAGTGACCTCGGCTCCCCTTGGCAGATCGACAGTGATCATATGTGCTTGATGAAATCACTGGAGCATTTTATTAGCCAGGTTGGCAACTGTCAGAGTTTTGGGATAGATACCAACTTTAGCACATTCAGAATGAAAAATGCTTATTGGCAGCCATGGTGATACAATGAGAGAATGGCTTATATGGAGATATTACAGTCATAGCCCAGGGAGTGAAGGTGCACACATTTCATATTATGGTAATAATGCATATTACAAGCTTGGCATGGCTAAATATCTTTAAACTTGATTTCTAATGGATTAAGTAACTTACAAACAAATATTAGTCCTTAAGTTCTAAAAATGCTATCCAATTTCTCCTATTCCTAATAATAGCTGCTTTCACAATTAACACAAAAAGAAAGAGAATAATCTGACATTTTGGGAAAATATAGAGGTAATTTTAATTTTATGAAACCCATGTGAATTGTGTGATAAAGATATTCCAACTGAGTGTTTGCAGTTTTAAACCATGGACTATGTCATATATAGTTCATCTGCAATCATTACTCTATGAGTAATCCAACATCATCAGCCACATTGCCAGTACAGATAACTGTTGCAGCCTCTAAACTTGGCCAAAGGAAACTAGGATGAACACTTTCAAGCAATTTGGCAGGAATGTGTGTTATGTTTCTAAAGATGCAAGTAGACTAAATGTGGAAAAAAAAAGAACTTATGGTTTTGAGCGGGAAATGTTGCATAACATACTGCTTTCATTCAGCACTGTGCTACTACTGATGCATGTAACTAAAGGATATAAAATACTTCTGTACATTTTACCAAAAGTGTTGAACCCAGTTATAGTTTCTGTAGTACCAAAGTGGGTTATTTACAAAAGGGAAATTCACTTTGCACTACAAAGTGCACTTGAAATTGCACTGAAAGTGCACTTGGAGGTGCAGTTGCTGTAACTCAGAGGGGTATATCTAAAATGAGGGGAAGCTCTGCTGATTTTATTATCCAATTGTGTGCAAGATAAAATGCTGTTTTTTATTTTCCTTGCATGTCCCCATTGGATCTACAGCGACTGCACTTCCAAGTGCACTTTCAGTGCAATTTCAAGTGTAGTTTGCACTTGTAGTACAAAGTGGATTTGCCTTTAGTAAATAACCCTCATAGTTAGCTATTTATTGAATGCAATCCAAATAAGGAAATACATGGATAAAAGTAATGAGGGTTGTGCTTATTTTCCACTTTGGAAAATAGTTTCACATCACTTTTCAAGAAACATACACGTTCATCATTGCTGAAATATTAGGATACAATTACAATGCTTTATTTCCAATGGTCAAAAGAGCATTATTTTCTGTATAGAGAAATGTTGGTCAATTAAAAAATACATTTTTCACTCATGCCCTCATACTCTCTTTCATACACAAGTTATCAGAGGCAGTCTAAGGTATGCCTTGAAAATGATAAAGGATTGCATTCTTCATATTATAGGTGAACTTTATGCCCCTGTGCACCTGGGTGTCAAATCTCTGTGCACATACTCCTGGCTACTAAGGGAAAAAAAGATTCATTTGGCTGAACTTCTACAGTATCACTCTGCAAAAAAACTACTTTACATCATACAGCATAAACTTACAATAAGCACAGAGGGTTTGAGGGAACCAACTTTTTAATGCTCATTCATCCAAATTACTTACAGTTGCTCATAAATGTAATTTCTTGAAAGAGCTCCTCCTTCTTTTACACAGTTATTAGATATAATTATTCATAGACTGCATATTTTCCAGACCTAGTTTCTACTTTATTTACTTCATTCAAGAATATAGTTGTTCAATGGCAATATATAATCCATTATTTAACAAAGTATCATTCTCAGGCCTCGTACACACGAGGGGATATGTCCGCTGAAAACGGTCCGATGGACCGTTTCAGCAGACATCTCCGCTGGTGTGTATGGGCTAGCGGACAGATTTCTCCACCCGACAGATTTCAAAGCAAGCTTTGAAATCTATCCGGTGGGAATCTGTCCGCCCGACATGTCTGCTGGTTAGTATACTTACCAGCAGACATGTCGTCCCGCACCGCCGCCGCGCCGCCGCCGAATGTATTCGGCGCATGCGCGGAAGTGTTTTACTTCCTGGTGCGGTGACGTAGCGGTGACGTGGCGGCGTCAACGTCACCGCCGCGTCACCGCCATGTCACCGCGCCGTCCGGCGGCGGGGAATTTGATCCGATGGTGTGTACACGCCATCGGATCAAACTCCCGATCGGACATATCCGATGGAAATGGTCCGCGGACCGTTTTCATCGGATATGTCCGATCGTGTGTACGAGGCCTCAGACAGAGGTAGTATTACACAGCTTAGTAAATCTGCTCTTAAATTTGTCCAAAGAAGTGCATATTACGGTGGATATTTGTTAAAGGATTCCGTTTAAAGCTCACCTAGCCTGTGATCACTACAAAACATACTTCAGATAAATAGTTATTCAAATTCTTTCACAGTTGTTTATATACTGTTTAATTATAGTGAACCCAAGTTTATTTTCCCCTACAAAAAATCCTCTTTGGTAAAAAAATGTTTTTTATATGTTACAAAACAGTTAGGGCCCTTTATTGTGGATGGATTCCTAAAGCAAACATTTTTATATGATTAAAAATGTTAAACGTACTTTTTTACAAGTAGTAGTAGCCATAGTGGTAGGAGTGGTTATTATTTTTGTGGGGACCTGGTAAATATAATAAAAGTAAAAACTTAAATGTGTATAACATATCAACTTATTTCACTCATGCAAATACAGTGTTTTATTAAAATCAATAAAGTACTTTTACCATAAGTGTGTTATAACCACAAGTTCTCTTTTTTTTTAGGTCTTCTACTTCTCTAAAAATATTCATATTATTTAACTTGTTTTTGCATAGTTTGTTACAGATAAAAATCCAAACATGCAAGCGGCATTTTGGATTTGAGATTTACTTGTGTAGATCATGCAGCTTTTTCACCTGGCTTAGTATTGTATTCTTAACCACTTAACGATCGCCGCACGACTATGTACGTCCACAGAATGGCATGTACAGGCAGATGGGTGTACATGTACGTCCCTGCCTTCTAGCGGGTCGAGGGTCCGATCTGGACCCCCTCTGCTGCGTGCGGCGGGCGGCTTACCTTGGGGAGCGATCCGTGCTGAGGGGGCGGCTGTTGGTTTCTGTCCGCCCCCTCGTGATCGCTGCCAGCCAATCAGCAGAGCCCCCGCCGTGTCACTTCCTCTGCCTATGTAATGTAAACATAGGCAGAGGAAGTGATGTGATTGAAAATACTGCCAAGAGGAGAAGTAAGTTGCACAAACACTACACTGACACCACACACATAGGCACATTTAACCCCTTCAGATCACCCCCCCCCCCAGCCCCCTGTCACACTGTCACTGATTGCAGTGATCATATATTTACTGATCACTGCATTTAGTGTCAGTGTGACAGTTAGTGTGACAGGCAGTTAGTGTTAGGTCCAGGGTTGCCCCGTACCCCCCCTAATAAAGTTTTAACCCCTTAAACACCACCCTATTTAACCCTTTCACCCCCCTATTTCCAGCGTCACTAAGCGATCATTTTTCTGATCGCTGTATTAGTGTCGCTGTTGCCGCTAGGTAGCTAATTCTTTTTTTATTGCGACTTTTTTTTACTAAAGACATGTGGCTGAATACATTTTGGCCTAAATGTTTGACTAAAATTTAGTTTATTCGATTTTTCTTATAACAAAAAGTAAACAATATTGATTTTTTTTCAAAAATGTTGCTCTATTTTTGTTTATAGCGCAAAAAATAAAAATCGCAGAGGCAATCAAATACCATCAAAAGAAAGCTCTATTTGTGGGAAGAAAAGGACGCAAATTTATTTTTGGAACCACATCGCATGACCGCGCAATTGTCTGTTAAAGCGACGCAGTGCCGAATTGTAAAAAACGCCTCTGGGCATTTAGCAGCATATTGGTCCGGGGCTTAAGTGGTTAATATGTCGAACATAGAGAATCAATTTCAATGGAGAGTAGTATGGTGTAGACAGTTTTTCTATGATCTCTCCTAGTTTTTTAAACCAACAACATTTTAAAAATGTATTGTTAGAACACTGATGGTGGCTTCACCAAGAGAAAGTTTTTCTTTGATATTGGAATTTCTTAGTAAACACTTAATGGTTGAGTGGTTAAAGTGGTGGTTAATCTCATGCTACTATATTAGCCTAAATGCAGTGGGGGGCAAAGGAAGGTTGTCTCATGAGTGTAATCGGCTGCCACCTCATGGTTTGTCATCTCTGGCTGTGTTTTGATCTGATAACATTACTTGTGTAAACCTCAGAGACTGATAAATAGACCTAGCAACAAATAGCTGCTTATAAATAACACAGATTTGATATGAGAGAGAACATTGGCCATGTAACCTATAGCATAGATAACATGAATTTAGACTAACCTAAAAATAATCTAAAGACTAAACATTTAAAAACGTTTGCATTAAGTACAGAAGGAATAAAACCCTTGTCGGTTTTTTAATGTCTGTGTGCCAGCTGTAGAGAACCACCCTCTCTATTTCTCTTGCTTACCATTGCCATTAGCACAGAAAGCCATGTCGTCAGAACAGGGATAGAGCAAAAATCTTCCAATAGGGTCACCAGTTCTTCTGATTACTAAGAGAGGATTTCCCCTCACTTTGGAGAGATTTTCTTTACCACCAAGAGGGCATAACCAGTGAAAAAAATATGTTTTAATCAATTAATTAATAGTAGAAATGCACTACTTTCACTGATAATATGTCCACATATAAGCAGGATGTCCTGCAGCCTTCTAGCTATGATTCTAGCCACCATCAGAAGGCATTGTTAGGTGACCGGATACCTGGGTTGCTTTGGACTGATTAAGCAACATACAGTACTTTGTACTTATTGTTTGTATGATGTTGTACTTATTGTTTGTATGATGTTACATAAAGAATAACTGTTTTTAGCTGGGGGAGGAAACAAGGAGAAGGCAATTATCCACTCAACAACACAATAATTCCAATTTTCTGCAAAGGTGGCAACAATTGGTTAAATCACCCAGAAGCAAATGAGTTCATATTACCCACGTTGTTCTAGTCTTCATGTACCTTTCCATGCACCTAATGTCTCAGGGCTGAATTATACCTGAAATTGTAATTGTAATGGCTAACTACAGAAATTCAACATTTCAATACAGTGTTGTCATTAGAGTTAGTTGTGGACAAAGGGTTAAATCTAATGCTCATAAGCGATTAAAATCTCATGTGTAGTTGAGCCCTCACCGTGGAGCCTTTTTTAATCCAGAAAGACACTCTCCAGCTCATAAAGATAATTGATGACTCATTATAATAAATAAGCTCAAGGGCATATTGGGTAGCTAATTTATGCTGCATAACCCTGTATAAACAGCCTGCTGCATTTTCACCCAAGAAATGTATGTTGTACCATCTTCTATAGCAGAAACAAACTCATACCTGTTATTTTAACAACAATTGCCTCATAAAAATAATGCTGTAAGGCAATTAGCATTCATAATAAATATAAAAATTACCTCTAGTCTAATGGTTTATAATTATCCGTGATGAATTTGCCTTTAAACATTGCAGTCTAAATGTAACTAAATTAATAATGTATATTTGTATCTTAATATGCAAATAGTTCATACTTAATCACTTATTATGAGTGTGTGTTTCATATGTTCGTTTTCTATTTATTTGTAGCCTTTTTTTGTATGAGCATTTTTTTGGTGCATAAACTACGTGTTCAGTTATATCTTATATGGTTGATGTTTAGTACTTAGTCTCAGTATTGTGAACGAATATTAAAATATTAAAATTGTGAGAACTTTTTGTTTGTGCTTTTGAGTAAGATATTGGTATCGATTAAACAACTAAATGCATAGCAAACATATCATTTACTCAGAAAGACACTACTTTTAATATCACATTTATTTATAAATTAGGTGTAAATACCAGTTATTACCCACAATATTTTGATTTTTTTTAAAGTAGCTGCTTCACTCTTTTGCAAATTTGATTATCACTATTTGTTCATAAGCGCAGTGGTGGGAACACAGAAAGGGCGGATTCATCTTTGTTAACATTATTTAAGTATTTATTCTTATTTCAATAGAACCCATTTTTAAATATTAACAGTTAAAATGACCCATTTCTGCTCCGGATTGTACATGAAAAACATTCCTTTGCTTAGACACTTCTTTCTTTTGCTTCCCCTTTCTTTAAAGAACCAGCAAAAGCATATCAACGCTGCTTGTGGCTGGGTAGATTTAGCGCAATTTCAGTGCTTCAGATGTTTTTTTAGCCATTCTGCCACTGAAAAAAAAAAAACACTTTATAACTCTTACAAGCAATTCATTTGCAACATTAGAGCATGAGAATCTAAGATGGGGGTGTAAGGTAAAGTCTGCAGTGTTCTATCAGATCTTTAGATCTCAGATATCTTTAGATCTCAGAACAAATCTGGACATAATAGCTTGTGATGCAATTGCACTAAATGTCGATGTCTTTCCATATCGTAGCAGAAGGCCCATAAAAGAGTGACAGAGGAAGTAATTAAGGGATAGAAGTGCTGGGAAGTAGGTTTCTAAGGGTTACAGTGTCTATAGAGAAAAAAGTGATAGAGAATGAAAGCAGTGATGTCTTCTGACGTCTCTGTGGGCATGATGTAAACACAAACTAATGAAGGTTAAAAAAACTGACTGAAAAATGTTGCTTTAAACAGTGAGGGTGTAATAAAAGAAAAAGATGTGAGTGTATGTGTATATATATATATATATATATATATATATATATATATATCAACAACAGTTTGCACAGCACTTTACACAATTGAAGCAAATAGTTCCCTTACCATTAAATATGAGAGGAATCCAATAATATATATCTATATTTATTTATATATACAGTATATACAGTATACAGTGTGTGTGTGTTATTGTAGTTCAAATGTATAAATGACTACTGTACTTCTTAAAAACATCGACCTATTTACAGGTCAGAAGAAAAGAAACTCATAAATAAGAATAAAACCTTACGTATATTTAAAAATGTCCCCAATTTACTTCCTTTATTAATTATCTTGTCTACCTTAACTAATTAAATTTTCCAAGCATACAAACCACAAACAAATTTGTACACATTATTTAGCATTTTGACTCACTAATGATCTCCTGCTAGAGGTTTTAACAAACATTTGTCAAGCTTTCACTGGTGACTTTTACTGTGCTCGTTATGTAGTCTCAAGACATAGAGGATGATTTCTTAGATCGCTCATAAGAGCAGTTATTAGTATTCATGGAGACTGTACCACCTGCACAAGCCCGGTGCCGTGTCCAGTCATACTTCCTGCGAGACAGGACGGTAGCAGGTGGGGTCAGCCCACCCGGGAAGAGGACAGCTGTTAGAGCCTACTCCAGCTTTTGTCAGCATTAATGACCTGCAACTGACACCTCATTGTAGACATTCTTGTTGAATTAAATCTGAATAATTACTACCTGTCAGCCTCTATTTACAGTAGCAGACTTCCCAAAAAGCCATTGCGGTAGCAAAAGTGACAAAGAAAAAGTGAAGTCTTACTCTCCTTTCTTCCTTTCTGCTATTTGATTTATTTAATGTAATGCTGAATAATATCTCAAGCTGGAGTGACAGAAAAGAAAAACTGCCACCATATCAAGAGATGATGATTTATTTAGACTAGATCACAGAGGTGAAAAGAAATAAGTGTTATGGGAAAAATATATCAATAATGACTTTTGATGCATAAAGGGAGTGTATAGACTTCTCAGTCTTTTCAGTTTTTTTTTAGATATTCATGTATGAGAGACCAACTTGAACATATATATATAATTATATCTATATATATATAATTATATCTATATATATATATATATATATAGATATAAATATATATATATATATATAAAAATATATATGTATATATATATATATATAATTATATCTATATCTATATATATCTATATCTATCTATCTATATATATATACAGTAGATATATCTTATTGTATTTAATTTGTTTTTATTTATTTATTTATTTGTTATTTGCATATGGGCAGCCATATTTACTGTATTTATCGGCGCATAACACACACAGGCGTAAAACACACCCTAACTTTAAGAGGAAGTTTCAGGAAAAAAACTTTTCACTTCCCCCTGCGTATAACACGCAGGCACAGTTTTCCCCACTATTTTCAGGATAAAAAAGTGAGTGTTATACGCCAATAAATACAGTACTTAGTAAATTCTCAGATTCCACTTAATGCTTTTAGTATTATATTAATGAGATTGATCTAATAAATTAGTAGATACATTTCACTTAGCAAAGTTAATGTAATCTTTGCAAAGTGAATGTTCACTAAGCTTTGCAAATAAGATAAAGCTGTGTTCACTTTAAACAATCATCTGTTTACCAGCAGAACCCTGTTTTTTTTTATGTTACCTCACGCATGATAGGATCTTAAATATAACTAGAAAAAATATACAATTTCTGGGGAAATTGTGTGATGTGTTCTTGCCTCCACCAATACTCCTGACTGGAGACAGTGCCCCTGGAGATGTAAATGTGATCCAACAGTGTGTCGATCCATTTCGATCCATTGCCCACCAAAAACTGCCCCATCAAAAACTACCCCATCAAAACTGCCCCATCAAAACTGCCCCATCAAAACTGCACCATCAAAACTGCACCATCCTATTTGCCCCATCTAAAACTGGTTGCTATGGGGGGTTGCTATGGACTGGTTGCTATGGACTGGTTGCTATGGACTGGTTGCTATGGACTGGTTGCTTTGGATGGTTGCTATGGACTGGTTGCTATGGACTGGTTGATATGGACTGGTTGATATGGACTGGTTGCTATGGACTGGTTGCTATAGAGGGTTGCTATGGACTGGCTGCTATGGACTGGTTGCTATATGCAGAGTATGCTAGTATGCAGAAGTTACTAAGAGCCAAAAAAACAGAGCCAATTCACCTCACAGCTGTGTGGGAGGAGCTTTAGAATCCCCTCACAGCTGTGTGGGAGGAGCTATAGAATCCCCCCCACAGCTGTGTGTGAGGAGTTTTCATTACCTCAGCGTTTCCTAGGAAACCAATGTTTGTTTATAGGCAGCCTCTAAGCACAGATTTAGAGATATTTGCCCTTTTTTGAAAACGTGTCCTTCTTCAAATGAAATATACAAATTGAAGGCACAGTCGCAGTTTACAAATTGCCCTTAAAATTTTAGATGTCTAGACTTTAATTTTAATAGAAGTCAATGGAGGTCAATGGATGGTGTGGGTTGCAAACAAATGGTCGTATTTCGAAAATAATCAGGATGATCACTTAGCCGTGGACACGTGTAGTGGCAGCAGGGATAGCTGAACGTTTTGATATAAGATTTGTGTAGGTCGACTTAAAAATGAGGGAGTGGTCACAGTTTACAAATCATGTCCTGATTTTTCATTTTTTGACATCCCACACTCTACCTTCACCATTCATTCCTGAAGGAAAATTTTGCAGCAAAAACGACGATATTTCGCGAACATTTTGGCAAAACGTTCCACAAAGTAATAGCAACACAATCAGGAACAATCCGCACAATCCGCATAATATATTTGGTATATTATTGGAAGGAGTTAGGGTGGTAAATTTGGCTATGAAGAATATTCATCCATTCAAGAAAAATGATTAATAATTTAATTATTCTTCTTTGCATGAAATTGGATAGTCCATGTAAATCGTTTTTACTACATTAAAGTGGTTGTAAACCATTCTATCATTTTCAGCCAAGAAAGCTGCCATCTTGGCCTCTGTTTAACCAGTTAAGGACCCCCGCACGCCTATGTACGTCCACAACATGGCTCGTACAGGCATGTATCAAATACCACCGAAAGAAAGCTCTATTTGTGGGAAGAAAAGGACGCAAATTTTGTTTGGGAGCCACGTCGCACGACCGCGCAATTGTCTGTTAAAGCGACGCAGCGCCGAATTGTAAAAACACCTTGGGTCATTTAGCAGCGTAAGTGTCCGGGTCTTAAGTGGTTAATCTTCAACTGCCATGGTGCTGCACATGTGATCAGTCATGACACCAGAAATTGGATGGTTTGACAGTTTGGTTGAGAGCACAACCAATGTGACAGTTGGCAATCCCGGCATCCTGGAAATTTAACTGCTTTTTGAAACTGTTAAATCGATGGTTTACTTCCGCTTTAATGTACTGCGAGTCTGTTTTATCTATGGATACAGGGTGGGCCCCATTTATATGGATACACCTTAATAAAATGGGAATGGTTAGTGATATTAACTTCCTGTTTGTGGCACATTAGTATATGTGAGGGGGGGGGGAAGCTTTTCAAGATGGGTGGTGACCATGGCGGCCATTTTGAAGTCGGCCATTTTGAATCCAACTTTCGTTTTTTCAATAGGAAGAGGGTCACGTGACACATCAAACTTATTGGGAATTTCACAAGAAAAGCAATGTTGTGCTTGGTTTTAACGTAGCGTTATTCTTTCATGAGTTATTTACAAGTTTCTGACCACTTATAAAATGTGTTCAATGTGCTGCCCATTGTGTTGGATTGTCAATGCAACCCTCTTCTCCCACTCTTCACACACTGATAGCAACACCACAGGAGAATTGCTAGCACAGGCTTCCAGTATCCGTAGTTTAAAACAAAAGTTGGATTCAAAATGGCCAACTTCAAAATGGACGCCATGGTCACCACCCATCTTAAAAATTTCCCCCCCTCCCATATACTAATGTGCCACAAACAGGAAGTTAATATCACCAACCATTCCCATTTCATTAAGGTGTATCCATATAAATGGCCCACCCGGTGTATCCATATAAATGGCCCACCCTATAGATATATCATCTATATCATCTCTGGCCTTGATGACTGTAACTCCCTCCTCATTGGCCTTCCTCTCTATAGGATATCCCCTTTTCATTCAATCATGAAAGCTGCTGCTAGATTCATGTACCATAGCATTCAGTGTCTCCCTATTTCTCTCTGCCAATCACTCCACTTGCTTCCCATTGCCCAACAAATAAAATTCAAAACATTAACAATAACATACAAAGCCCTTTACAACTCTTCCCTGAGCTATATCACCAATCTTGTCTCCAAATATCATCCAAACCTCTTTGCTCCTCCCAAGACCTCCCGCTCTCTAGCTCCCTTGTCTTCTCCTCCCATGCTTGCCTCCAGGACTTCTCCATAGCCTCTCCCATCCTCTGGAACTTCCTACCCCAATCTGTCCAGCCATCTCCCATTCTCTCTACTTTCCATGAAAACTCATCACTTCACGGAGGCCTATCCTGCCTTCAGCTAATAACTGTATCTTCTATTTCTCCCATCAGTTCATCCCTCAGTTACTACCTTTTGTTCCACCAGTCCCTCCCTATTAGATTGTAAGCTCCCAGGAGCAAGGCCCTCCTAAACCTCTTGTATTGAATTGTATTGTTTCTGTATCGTCTCCCTTTATATTGTAAAGCGATGAGCAAACTGTTGGCGCTATATAAACACTGTATAATAATAATAAGTTGTTATGATAGCTAAAGTTCTGCTTTAACCACTTGCCGCCCGCGTATTGCAAAATGAAAGCGGCAAAGTGGTTGTATTTTCCTGACCGGACGTCATATGACGTGATCAGGATAACAGAGACGGCGAGGGTGCGCAGTGCGGCGATCGGAGGTGCGGTGTGTCACTCCAATCGTGGTACGGAGCCTCTGACAGAGGCTTCTCATCACATGATCAGCTGTGACCAATCACAGCTGATCATCGTGTGAACCAGGAAGTGGCAGTTACCGACTTTCTTCCGTTTACGCTGACAGAGAGAGAGCTGATCTGCGGCTTTTCCTGTTTCCTGTTTTTCGGTCTAAACTGTGTAAAAAAAAAATGTTTTATAGATTTTTTGGGGGATATTTGTGGTAGCAAAAAGAAAAAAATTAAAAGATTGATATTTTTTTCAAAATTGTGGCTCTATTTTTGTTTATAGTGCAAAAAATCATCCAATAGCACTTAGGCTGCATTCACACCTGAGCGTTTTGTCGCCTGAAGCATGAAGCTAGAGGGGAAAAAATCCATTATTCTCAATGGAGATGGTTCACATCTCCGCTCCAAAACGCCTGGCGGCGAACGCCTGAAGCTCAAACAAGTTCTGGACCCCTTTGTGTCGCTCGAATTGAGCGTATTTGGGCGTTTTTCTGTTTTTTAACATTGGTGATCCTAGACCTGTCAAAATTTGCGCCAAAACGTGTTAAAAAAAACGCCGCAAAAATCGCGGAAAATCGCGGTATGAAGCGGCGCAAATATCGCGACAAAACGCGGTAAAAAACGCAGCCAAATTGTGGCAAAATGCTACGCTCAGGTGTAAATGCAGCCTGAAAGAAAGGTCTATTTGGGTGTAAAAAAAAAAAAAAGGTGAATTTTGTTTAGGAGCCACGTGGCATGACGAGCGCGCAATTGTTATTGTGCGTATTTTTGTTGTAAAAAGGTGTGATTTTGTTTGGGCAATAAAGGATAAGTTTTAGGGGTTTAAAATGTTGGAGAGATGGCCACGTCAAGTGACAACTGCCTACATGGGCGTTGTGGGTATCGAACCCTGGTCGTTAGCAGCACGTAGGACAGGCACCATACCACAGCTCCAAAGCCTCTCCAATCATAAAGCAGTGCTCCGGGTAATTATGACATGTTAATGTACTGCGAGTCTGTTTTATCTATGGATACAGGGTGGGCCCCATTTATATGGATACACCTTAATAAAATGGGAATGGTTAGTGATATTAACTTCCTGTTTGTGGCACATTAGTATATGTGAGGGGGGGGGGGGAAGCTTTTCAAGATGGGTGGTGACCATGGCGGCCATTTTGAAGTCGGCCATTTTGAATCCAACTTTCATTTTTTCAATAGGAAGAGGGTCACGTGACACATCAAACTTATTGGGAATTTCACAAGAAAGGCAATGTTGTGCTTGGTTTTAACGTAGCGTTATTCTTTCATGAGTTATTTACAAGTTTCTGACCACTTATAAAATGTGTTCAATGTGCTGCCCATTGTGTTGGATTGTCAACGCAACCCTCTTCTCCCACTCTTCACACACTGATAGCAACACCACAGGAGAATTGCTAGCACAGGCTTCCAGTATCCGTAGTTTAAAACAAAAGTTGGATTCAAAATGGCCAACTTCAAAATGGACGCCATGGTCACCACCCATCTTAAAAATTTCCCCCCCTTCCATATACTAATGTGCCACAAACAGGAAGTTAATATCACCAACCATTCCCATTTCATTAAGGTGTATCCATATAAATGGCCCACCCTGTGTATCCATATAAATGGCCCACCCTGTAGATATATCATCTATATCATCTCTGGCCTTGACGACTGTAACTCCCTCCTCATTGGCCTTCCTCTCTATAGGCTATCCCCTCTTCATTCAATCATGAAAGCTGCTGCCAGATTCATGTACCTTAGCGTTCAGTGTCTCCCTATTTCTCTCTGCCAATCACTCCACTTGCTTCCCATTGCCCAACAAATAAAATTCAAAACATTAACAATAACATACAAAGCCCTTTACAACTCTTCCCTGAGCTATATCACCAATCTTGTCTCCAAATATCATCCAAACCTCTTTGCTCCTCCCAAGACCTCCCGCTCTCTAGCTCCCTTGTCTTCTCCTCCCATGCTTGCCTCCAGGACTTCTCCATAGCCTCTCCCATCCTCTGGAACTTCCTACCCCAATCTGTCCAGCCATCTCCCATTCTCTCTACTTTCCATGAAAACTCATCACTTCACGGAGGCCTATCCTGCCTTCAGCTAATAACTGTATCTTCTATTTCTCCCATCAGTTCATCCCTCAGTTACTACCTTTTGTTCCACCAGTCCCTCCCTATTAGATTGTAAGCTCCCAGGAGCAAGGCCCTCCTAAACCTCTTGTATTGAATTGTATTGTTTCTGTATCGTCTCCCTTTATATTGTAAAGCGATGCGCAAACTGTTGGCGCTATATAAACACTGTATAATAATAATAAGTTGTTATGATAGCTAAAGTTCTGCTTTAACCACTTGCCGCCCGCGTATTGCAAAATGAAAGCGGCAAAGTGGTTGTATTTTCCTGACCGGACGTCATATGACGTGATCAGGATAACAGAGACGGCGAGGGTGCGCAGTGCGGCGATCGGAGGTGCGGTGTGTCACTCCAATCGTGGTACGGAGCCTCTGACAGAGGCTTCTCATCACATGATCAGCTGTGACCAATCACAGCTGATCATCGTGTGAACCAGGAAGTGGCAGTTACCGACTTTCCTCCGTTTACGCTGACAGAGAGAGAGCTGATCTGCGGCTTTTCCTGTTTCCTGTTTTTCGGTCTAAACTGTGTAAAAAAAAAATGTTTTATAGATTTTTTGGGGGATATTTGTTGTAGCAAAAAGAAAAAAATTAAAAGATTGATATTTTTTTCAAAATTGTGGCTCTATTTTTGTTTATAGTGCAAAAAATCATCCAATAGCACTTAGGCTGCATTCACACCTGAGCGTTTTGTCGCCTGAAGCATGAAGCTCCAAAATGCTAGAGGGGAAAAAATCCATTATTCTCAATGGAGATGGTTCACATCTCCGCTCCAAAACGCCTGGCGGCGAACGCCTGAAGCTCAAACAAGTTCTGGACCCCTTTGTGTCGCTCGAATTGAGCGTATTTGGGCGTTTTTCTGTTTTTTAACATTGGTGATCCTAGACCTGTCAAAATTTGCGCCAAAACGTGTTAAAAAAAAACGCCGCAAAAATCGCGGAAAATCGCGGTATGAAGCGGCGCAAATATCGCGACAAAACGCGGTAAAAAACGCAGCCAAATTGTGGCAAAATGCTACGCTCAGGTGTAAATGCAGCCTGAAAGAAAGGTCTATTTGGGTGTAAAAAAAAAAAAAAAGGTGAATTTTGTTTAGGAGCCACGTGGCATGACGAGCGCGCAATTGTTATTGTGCGTATTTTTGTTGTAAAAAGGTGTGATTTTGTTTGGGCAATAAAGGATAAGTTTTAGGGGTTTAAAATGTTGGAGAGATGGCCACGTCAAGTGACAACTGCCTACATGGGCGTTGTGGGTATCGAACCCTGGTCGTTAGCAGCACGTAGGACAGGCACCATACCACAGCTCCAAAGCCTCTCCAATCCTAAAGCAGTGCTCCGGGTAATTATGACATGTTAATGTACTGCGAGTCTGTTTTATCTATGGATACAGGGTGGGCCCCATTTATATGGATACACCTTAATAAAATGGGAATGGTTAGTGATATTAACTTCCTGTTTGTGGCACATTAGTATATGTGAGGGGGGGGGGGAAGCTTTTCAAGATGGGTGGTGACCATGGCGGCCATTTTGAAGGCGGCCATTTTGAAGTCGGCCATTTTGAATCCAACTTTCATTTTTTCAATAGGAAGAGGGTCACGTGACACATCAAACTTATTGGGAATTTCACAAGAAAGGCAATGTTGTGCTTGGTTTTAACGTAGCGTTATTCTTTCATGAGTTATTTACAAGTTTCTGACCACTTATAAAATGTGTTCAATGTGCTGCCCATTGTGTTGGATTGTCAACGCAACCCTCTTCTCCCACTCTTCACACACTGATAGCAACACCACAGGAGAATTGCTAGCACAGGCTTCCAGTATCCGTAGTTTAAAACAAAAGTTGTATTCAAAATGGCCAACTTCAAAATGGACGCCATGGTCACCACCCATCTTAAAAATTTCCCCCCCCTTCCATATACTAATGTGCCACAAACAGGAAGTTAATATCACCAACCATTCCCATTTCATTAAGGTGTATCCATATAAATGGCCCACCCGGTGTATCCATATACATGGCCCACCCTGTAGATATATCATCTATATCATCTCTGGCCTTGACGACTGTAACTCCCTCCTCATTGGCCTTCCTCTCTATAGGCTATCCCCTCTTCATTCAATCATGAAAGCTGCTGCCAGATTCATGTACCTTAGCGTTCAGTGTCTCCCTATTTCTCTCTGCCAATCACTCCACTTGCTTCCCATTGCCCAACAAATAAAATTCAAAACATTAACAATAACATACAAAGCCCTTTACAACTCTTCCCTGAGCTATATCACCAATCTTGTCTCCAAATATCATCCAAACCTCTTTGCTCCTCCCAAGACCTCCCGCTCTCTAGCTCCCTTGTCTTCTCCTCCCATGCTTGCCTCCAGGACTTCTCCATAGCCTCTCCCATCCTCTGGAACTTCCTACCCCAATCTGTCCAGCCATCTCCCATTCTCTCTACTTTCCATGAAAACTCATCACTTCACGGAGGCCTATCCTGCCTTCAGCTAATAACTGTATCTTCTATTTCTCCCATCAGTTCATCCCTCAGTTACTACCTTTTGTTCCACCAGTCCCTCCCTATTAGATTGTAAGCTCCCAGGAGCAAGGCCCTCCTAAACCTCTTGTATTGAATTGTATTGTTTCTGTATCGTCTCCCTTTATATTGTAAAGCGATGCGCAAACTGTTGGCGCTATATAAACACTGTATAATAATAATAAGTTGTTATGATAGCTAAAGTTCTGCTTTAACCACTTGCCGCCCGCGTATTGCAAAATGAAAGCGGCAAAGTGGTTGTATTTTCCTGACCGGACGTCATATGACGTGATCAGGATAACAGAGACGGCGAGGGTGCGCAGTGCGGCGATCGGAGGTGCGGTGTGTCACTCCAATCGTGGTACGGAGCCTCTGACAGAGGCTTCTCATCACATGATCAGCTGTGACCAATCACAGCTGATCATCGTGTGAACCAGGAAGTGGCAGTTACCGACTTTCCTCCGTTTACGCTGACAGAGAGAGAGCTGATCTGCGGCTTTTCCTGTTTCCTGTTTTTCGGTCTAAACTGTGTAAAAAAAAAATGTTTTATAGATTTTTTGGGGGATATTTGTTGTAGCAAAAAGAAAAAAATTAAAAGATTGATATTTTTTTCAAAATTGTGGCTCTATTTTTGTTTATAGTGCAAAAAATCATCCAATAGCACTTAGGCTGCATTCACACCTGAGCGTTTTGTCGCCTGAAGCATGAAGCTCCAAAATGCTAGAGGGGAAAAAATCCATTATTCTCAATGGAGATGGTTCACATCTCCGCTCCAAAACGCCTGGCGGCGAACGCCTGAAGCTCAAACAAGTTCTGGACCCCTTTGTGTCGCTCGAATTGAGCGTATTTGGGCGTTTTTCTGTTTTTTAACATTGGTGATCCTAGACCTGTCAAAATTTGCGCCAAAACGTGTTAAAAAAAACGCCGCAAAAATCGCGGAAAATCGCGGTATGAAGCGGCGCAAATATCGCGACAAAACGCGGTAAAAAACGCAGCCAAATTGTGGCAAAATGCTACGCTCAGGTGTAAATGCAGCCTGAAAGAAAGGTCTATTTGGGTGTAAAAAAAAAAAAAAGGTGAATTTTGTTTAGGAGCCACGTGGCATGACGAGCGCGCAATTGTTATTGTGCGTATTTTTGTTGTAAAAAGGTGTGATTTTGTTTGGGCAATAAAGGATAAGTTTTAGGGGTTTAAAATGTTGGAGAGATGGCCACGTCAAGTGACAACTGCCTACATGGGCGTTGTGGGTATCGAACCCTGGTCGTTAGCAGCACGTAGGACAGGCACCATACCACAGCTCCAAAGCCTCTCCAATCATAAAGCAGTGCTCCGGGTAATTATGACATGTTAATGTACTGCGAGTCTGTTTTATCTATGGATACAGGGTGGGCCCCATTTATATGGATACACCTTAATAAAATGGGAATGGTTAGTGATATTAACTTCCTGTTTGTGGCACATTAGTATATGTGAGGGGGGGGGAAGCTTTTCAAGATGGGTGGTGACCATGGCGGCCATTTTGAAGTCGGCCATTTTGAATCCAACTTTCATTTTTTCAATAGGAAGAGGGTCACGTGACACATCAAACTTATTGGGAATTTCACAAGAAAGGCAATGTTGTGCTTGGTTTTAACGTAGCGTTATTCTTTCATGAGTTATTTACAAGTTTCTGACCACTTATAAAATGTGTTCAATGTGCTGCCCATTGTGTTGGATTGTCAACGCAACCCTCTTCTCCCACTCTTCACACACTGATAGCAACACCACAGGAGAATTGCTAGCACAGGCTTCCAGTATCCGTAGTTTAAAACAAAAGTTGGATTCAAAATGGCCAACTTCAAAATGGACGCCATGGTCACCACCCATCTTAAAAATTTCCCCCCCTTCCATATACTAATGTGCCACAAACAGGAAGTTAATATCACCAACCATTCCCATTTCATTAAGGTGTATCCATATAAATGGCCCACCCGGTGTATCCATATACATGGCCCACCCTGTAGATATATCATCTATATCATCTCTGGCCTTGACGACTGTAACTCCCTCCTCATTGGCCTTCCTCTCTATAGGCTATCCCCTCTTCATTCAATCATGAAAGCTGCTGCCAGATTCATGTACCTTAGCGTTCAGTGTCTCCCTATTTCTCTCTGCCAATCACTCCACTTGCTTCCCATTGCCCAACAAATAAAATTCAAAACATTAACAATAACATACAAAGCCCTTTACAACTCTTCCCTGAGCTATATCACCAATCTTGTCTCCAAATATCATCCAAACCTCTTTGCTCCTCCCAAGACCTCCCGCTCTCTAGCTCCCTTGTCTTCTCCTCCCATGCTTGCCTCCAGGACTTCTCCATAGCCTCTCCCATCCTCTGGAACTTCCTACCCCAATCTGTCCAGCCATCTCCCATTCTCTCTACTTTCCATGAAAACTCATCACTTCACGGAGGCCTATCCTGCCTTCAGCTAATAACTGTATCTTCTATTTCTCCCATCAGTTCATCCCTCAGTTACTACCTTTTGTTCCACCAGTCCCTCCCTATTAGATTGTAAGCTCCCAGGAGCAAGGCCCTCCTAAACCTCTTGTATTGAATTGTATTGTTTCTGTATCGTCTCCCTTTATATTGTAAAGCGATGCGCAAACTGTTGGCGCTATATAAACACTGTATAATAATAATAAGTTGTTATGATAGCTAAAGTTCTGCTTTAACCACTTGCCGCCCGCGTATTGCAAAATGAAAGCGGCAAAGTGGTTGTATTTTCCTGACCGGACGTCATATGACGTGATCAGGATAACAGAGACGGCGAGGGTGCGCAGTGCGGCGATCGGAGGTGCGGTGTGTCACTCCAATCGTGGTACGGAGCCTCTGACAGAGGCTTCTCATCACATGATCAGCTGTGACCAATCACAGCTGATCATCGTGTGAACCAGGAAGTGGCAGTTACCGACTTTCCTCCGTTTACGCTGACAGAGAGAGAGCTGATCTGCGGCTTTTCCTGTTTCCTGTTTTTCGGTCTAAACTGTGTAAAAAAAAAATGTTTTATAGATTTTTTGGGGGATATTTGTTGTAGCAAAAAGAAAAAAATTAAAAGATTGATATTTTTTTCAAAATTGTGGCTCTATTTTTGTTTATAGTGCAAAAAATCATCCAATAGCACTTAGGCTGCATTCACACCTGAGCGTTTTGTCGCCTGAAGCATGAAGCTCCAAAATGCTAGAGGGGAAAAAATCCATTATTCTCAATGGAGATGGTTCACATCTCCGCTCCAAAACGCCTGGCGGCGAACGCCTGAAGCTCAAACAAGTTCTGGACCCCTTTGTGTCGCTCGAATTGAGCGTATTTGGGCGTTTTTCTGTTTTTTAACATTGGTGATCCTAGACCTGTCAAAATTTGCGCCAAAACGTGTTAAAAAAAACGCCGCAAAAATCGCGGAAAATCGCGGTATGAAGCGGCGCAAATATCGCGACAAAACGCGGTAAAAAACGCAGCCAAATTGTGGCAAAATGCTACGCTCAGGTGTAAATGCAGCCTGAAAGAAAGGTCTATTTGGGTGTAAAAAAAAAAAAAAAGGTGAATTTTGTTTAGGAGCCACGTGGCATGACGAGCGCGCAATTGTTATTGTGCGTATTTTTGTTGTAAAAAGGTGTGATTTTGTTTGGGCAATAAAGGATAAGTTTTAGGGGTTTAAAATGTTGGAGAGATGGCCACGTCAAGTGACAACTGCCTACATGGGCGTTGTGGGTATCGAACCCTGGTCGTTAGCAGCACGTAGGACAGGCACCATACCACAGCTCCAAAGCCTCTCCAATCCTAAAGCAGTGCTCCGGGTAATTATGACATGTTAATGTACTGCGAGTCTGTTTTATCTATGGATACAGGGTGGGCCCCATTTATATGGATACACCTTAATAAAATGGGAATGGTTAGTGATATTAACTTCCTGTTTGTGGCACATTAGTATATGTGAGGGGGGGGGGAAGCTTTTCAAGATGGGTGGTGACCATGGCGGCCATTTTGAAGTCGGCCATTTTGAATCCAACTTTCATTTTTTCAATAGGAAGAGGGTCACGTGACACATCAAACTTATTGGGAATTTCACAAGAAAGGCAATGTTGTGCTTGGTTTTAACGTAGCGTTATTCTTTCATGAGTTATTTACAAGTTTCTGACCACTTATAAAATGTGTTCAATGTGCTGCCCATTGTGTTGGATTGTCAACGCAACCCTCTTCTCCCACTCTTCACACACTGATAGCAACACCACAGGAGAATTGCTAGCACAGGCTTCCAGTATCCGTAGTTTAAAACAAAAGTTGTATTCAAAATGGCCAACTTCAAAATGGACGCCATGGTCACCACCCATCTTAAAAATTTCCCCCCCTTCCATATACTAATGTGCCACAAACAGGAAGTTAATATCACCAACCATTCCCATTTCATTAAGGTGTATCCATATAAATGGCCCACCCGGTGTATCCATATACAATGGCCCACCCTGTAGATATATCATCTATATCATCTCTGGCCTTGACGACTGTAACTCCCTCCTCATTGGCCTTCCTCTCTATAGGCTATCCCCTCTTCATTCAATTATGAAAGTTGCTGCCAGATTCATGTACCTTAGCGTTCAGTGTCTCCCTATTTCTCTCTGCCAATCACTCCACTTGCTTCCCATTGCCCAACAAATAAAATTCAAAACATTAACAATAACATACAAAGCCCTTTACAACTCTTCCCTGAGCTATATCACCAATCTTGTCTCCAAATATCATCCAAACCTCTTTGCTCCTCCCAAGACCTCCCGCTCTCTAGCTCCCTTGTCTTCTCCTCCCATGCTTGCCTCCAGGACTTCTCCATAGCCTCTCCCATCCTCTGGAACTTCCTACCCCAATCTGTCCAGCCATCTCCCATTCTCTCTACTTTCCATGAAAACTCATCACTTCACGGAGGCCTATCCTGCCTTCAGCTAATAACTGTATCTTCTATTTCTCCCATCAGTTCATCCCTCAGTTACTACCTTTTGTTCCACCAGTCCCTCCCTATTAGATTGTAAGCTCCCAGGAGCAAGGCCCTCCTAAACCTCTTGTATTGAATTGTATTGTTTCTGTATCGTCTCCCTTTATATTGTAAAGCGATGCGCAAACTGTTGGCGCTATATAAACACTGTATAATAATAATAAGTTGTTATGATAGCTAAAGTTCTGCTTTAACCACTTGCCGCCCGCGTATTGCAAAATGAAAGCGGCAAAGTGGTTGTATTTTCCTGACCGGACGTCATATGACGTGATCAGGATAACAGAGACGGCGAGGGTGCGCAGTGCGGCGATCGGAGGTGCGGTGTGTCACTCCAATCGTGGTACGGAGCCTCTGACAGAGGCTTCTCATCACATGATCAGCTGTGACCAATCACAGCTGATCATCGTGTGAACCAGGAAGTGGCAGTTACCGACTTTCCTCCGTTTACGCTGACAGAGAGAGAGCTGATCTGCGGCTTTTCCTGTTTCCTGTTTTTCGGTCTAAACTGTGTAAAAAAAAAATGTTTTATAGATTTTTTGGGGGATATTTGTTGTAGCAAAAAGAAAAAAATTAAAAGATTGATATTTTTTTCAAAATTGTGGCTCTATTTTTGTTTATAGTGCAAAAAATCATCCAATAGCACTTAGGCTGCATTCACACCTGAGCGTTTTGTCGCCTGAAGCATGAAGCTCCAAAATGCTAGAGGGGAAAAAATCCATTATTCTCAATGGAGATGGTTCACATCTCCGCTCCAAAACGCCTGGCGGCGAACGCCTGAAGCTCAAACAAGTTCTGGACCCCTTTGTGTCGCTCGAATTGAGCGTATTTGGGCGTTTTTCTGTTTTTTAACATTGGTGATCCTAGACCTGTCAAAATTTGCGCCAAAACGTGTTAAAAAAAAACGCGCCGCAAAAATCGCGGAAAATCGCGGTATGAAGCGGCGCAAATATCGCGACAAAACGCGGTAAAAAACGCAGCCAAATTGTGGCAAAATGCTACGCTCAGGTGTAAATGCAGCCTGAAAGAAAGGTCTATTTGGGTGTAAAAAAAAAAAAAAGGTGAATTTTGTTTAGGAGCCACGTGGCATGACGAGCGCGCAATTGTTATTGTGCGTATTTTTGTTGTAAAAAGGTGTGATTTTGTTTGGGCAATAAAGGATAAGTTTTAGGGGTTTAAAATGTTGGAGAGATGGCCACGTCAAGTGACAACTGCCTACATGGGCGTTGTGGGTATCGAACCCTGGTCGTTAGCAGCACGTAGGACAGGCACCATACCACAGCTCCAAAGCCTCTCCAATCCTAAAGCAGTGCTCCGGGTAATTATGACATGTTAATGTACTGCGAGTCTGTTTTATCTATGGATACAGGGTGGGCCCCATTTATATGGATACACCTTAATAAAATGGGAATGGTTAGTGATATTAACTTCCTGTTTGTGGCACATTAGTATATGTGAGGGGGGGGGGAAGCTTTTCAAGATGGGTGGTGACCATGGCGGCCATTTTGAAGTCGGCCATTTTGAATCCAACTTTCATTTTTTCAATAGGAAGAGGGTCACGTGACACATCAAACTTATTGGGAATTTCACAAGAAAGGCAATGTTGTGCTTGGTTTTAACGTAGCGTTATTCTTTCATGAGTTATTTACAAGTTTCTGACCACTTATAAAATGTGTTCAATGTGCTGCCCATTGTGTTGGATTGTCAACGCAACCCTCTTCTCCCACTCTTCACACACTGATAGCAACACCACAGGAGAATTGCTAGCACAGGCTTCCAGTATCCGTAGTTTAAAACAAAAGTTGTATTCAAAATGGCCAACTTCAAAATGGACGCCATGGTCACCACCCATCTTAAAAATTTCCCCCCCTTCCATATACTAATGTGCCACAAACAGGAAGTTAATATCACCAACCATTCCCATTTCATTAAGGTGTATCCATATAAATGGCCCACCCGGTGTATCCATATACATGGCCCACCCTGTAGATATATCATCTATATCATCTCTGGCCTTGACGACTGTAACTCCCTCCTCATTGGCCTTCCTCTCTATAGGCTATCCCCTCTTCATTCAATCATGAAAGCTGCTGCCAGATTCATGTACCTTAGCGTTCAGTGTCTCCCTATTTCTCTCTGCCAATCACTCCACTTGCTTCCCATTGCCCAACAAATAAAATTCAAAACATTAACAATAACATACAAAGCCCTTTACAACTCTTCCCTGAGCTATATCACCAATCTTGTCTCCAAATATCATCCAAACCTCTTTGCTCCTCCCAAGACCTCCCGCTCTCTAGCTCCCTTGTCTTCTCCTCCCATGCTTGCCTCCAGGACTTCTCCATAGCCTCTCCCATCCTCTGGAACTTCCTACCCCAATCTGTCCAGCCATCTCCCATTCTCTCTACTTTCCATGAAAACTCATCACTTCACGGAGGCCTATCCTGCCTTCAGCTAATAACTGTATCTTCTATTTCTCCCATCAGTTCATCCCTCAGTTACTACCTTTTGTTCCACCAGTCCCTCCCTATTAGATTGTAAGCTCCCAGGAGCAAGGCCCTCCTAAACCTCTTGTATTGAATTGTATTGTTTCTGTATCGTCTCCCTTTATATTGTAAAGCGATGCGCAAACTGTTGGCGCTATATAAACACTGTATAATAATAATAAGTTGTTATGATAGCTAAAGTTCTGCTTTAACCACTTGCCGCCCGCGTATTGCAAAATGAAAGCGGCAAAGTGGTTGTATTTTCCTGACCGGACGTCATATGACGTGATCAGGATAACAGAGACGGCGAGGGTGCGCAGTGCGGCGATCGGAGGTGCGGTGTGTCACTCCAATCGTGGTACGGAGCCTCTGACAGAGGCTTCTCATCACATGATCAGCTGTGACCAATCACAGCTGATCATCGTGTGAACCAGGAAGTGGCAGTTACCGACTTTCCTCCGTTTACGCTGACAGAGAGAGAGCTGATCTGCGGCTTTTCCTGTTTCCTGTTTTTCGGTCTAAACTGTGTAAAAAAAAAATGTTTTATAGATTTTTTGGGGGATATTTGTTGTAGCAAAAAGAAAAAAATTAAAAGATTGATATTTTTTTCAAAATTGTGGCTCTATTTTTGTTTATAGTGCAAAAAATCATCCAATAGCACTTAGGCTGCATTCACACCTGAGCGTTTTGTCGCCTGAAGCATGAAGCTCCAAAATGCTAGAGGGGAAAAAATCCATTATTCTCAATGGAGATGGTTCACATCTCCGCTCCAAAACGCCTGGCGGCGAACGCCTGAAGCTCAAACAAGTTCTGGACCCCTTTGTGTCGCTCGAATTGAGCGTATTTGGGCGTTTTTCTGTTTTTTAACATTGGTGATCCTAGACCTGTCAAAATTTGCGCCAAAACGTGTTAAAAAAAACGCCGCAAAAATCGCGGAAAATCGCGGTATGAAGCGGCGCAAATATCGCGACAAAACGCGGTAAAAAACGCAGCCAAATTGTGGCAAAATGCTACGCTCAGGTGTAAATGCAGCCTGAAAGAAAGGTCTATTTGGGTGTAAAAAAAAAAAAAAAGGTGAATTTTGTTTAGGAGCCACGTGGCATGACGAGCGCGCAATTGTTATTGTGCGTATTTTTGTTGTAAAAAGGTGTGATTTTGTTTGGGCAATAAAGGATAAGTTTTAGGGGTTTAAAATGTTGGAGAGATGGCCACGTCAAGTGACAACTGCCTACATGGGCGTTGTGGGTATCGAACCCTGGTCGTTAGCAGCACGTAGGACAGGCACCATACCACAGCTCCAAAGCCTCTCCAATCCTAAAGCAGTGCTCCGGGTAATTATGACATGTTAATGTACTGCGAGTCTGTTTTATCTATGGATACAGGGTGGGCCCCATTTATATGGATACACCTTAATAAAATGGGAATGGTTAGTGATATTAACTTCCTGTTTGTGGCACATTAGTATATGTGAGGGGGGGGAAGCTTTTCAAGATGGGTGGTGACCATGGCGGCCATTTTGAAGTCGGCCATTTTGAATCCAACTTTCATTTTTTCAATAGGAAGAGGGTCACGTGACACATCAAACTTATTGGGAATTTCACAAGAAAGGCAATGTTGTGCTTGGTTTTAACGTAGCGTTATTCTTTCATGAGTTATTTACAAGTTTCTGACCACTTATAAAATGTGTTCAATGTGCTGCCCATTGTGTTGGATTGTCAACGCAACCCTCTTCTCCCACTCTTCACACACTGATAGCAACACCACAGGAGAATTGCTAGCACAGGCTTCCAGTATCCGTAGTTTAAAACAAAAGTTGTATTCAAAATGGCCAACTTCAAAATGGACGCCATGGTCACCACCCATCTTAAAAATTTCCCCCCCTTCCATATACTAATGTGCCACAAACAGGAAGTTAATATCACCAACCATTCCCATTTCATTAAGGTGTATCCATATAAATGGCCCACCCGGTGTATCCATATACATGGCCCACCCTGTAGATATATCATCTATATCATCTCTGGCCTTGACGACTGTAACTCCCTCCTCATTGGCCTTCCTCTCTATAGGCTATCCCCTCTTCATTCAATTATGAAAGTTGCTGCCAGATTCATGTACCTTAGCGTTCAGTGTCTCCCTATTTCTCTCTGCCAATCACTCCACTTGCTTCCCATTGCCCAACAAATAAAATTCAAAACATTAACAATAACATACAAAGCCCTTTACAACTCTTCCCTGAGCTATATCACCAATCTTGTCTCCAAATATCATCCAAACCTCTTTGCTCCTCCCAAGACCTCCCGCTCTCTAGCTCCCTTGTCTTCTCCTCCCATGCTTGCCTCCAGGACTTCTCCATAGCCTCTCCCATCCTCTGGAACTTCCTACCCCAATCTGTCCAGCCATCTCCCATTCTCTCTACTTTCCATGAAAACTCATCACTTCACGGAGGCCTATCCTGCCTTCAGCTAATAACTGTATCTTCTATTTCTCCCATCAGTTCATCCCTCAGTTACTACCTTTTGTTCCACCAGTCCCTCCCTATTAGATTGTAAGCTCCCAGGAGCAAGGCCCTCCTAAACCTCTTGTATTGAATTGTATTGTTTCTGTATCGTCTCCCTTTATATTGTAAAGCGATGCGCAAACTGTTGGCGCTATATAAACACTGTATAATAATAATAAGTTGTTATGATAGCTAAAGTTCTGCTTTAACCACTTGCCGCCCGCGTATTGCAAAATGAAAGCGGCAAAGTGGTTGTATTTTCCTGACCGGACGTCATATGACGTGATCAGGATAACAGAGACGGCGAGGGTGCGCAGTGCGGCGATCGGAGGTGCGGTGTGTCACTCCAATCGTGGTACGGAGCCTCTGACAGAGGCTTCTCATCACATGATCAGCTGTGACCAATCACAGCTGATCATCGTGTGAACCAGGAAGTGGCAGTTACCGACTTTCCTCCGTTTACGCTGACAGAGAGAGAGCTGATCTGCGGCTTTTCCTGTTTCCTGTTTTTCGGTCTAAACTGTGTAAAAAAAAAATGTTTTATAGATTTTTTGGGGGATATTTGTTGTAGCAAAAAGAAAAAAATTAAAAGATTGATATTTTTTTCAAAATTGTGGCTCTATTTTTGTTTATAGTGCAAAAAATCATCCAATAGCACTTAGGCTGCATTCACACCTGAGCGTTTTGTCGCCTGAAGCATGAAGCTCCAAAATGCTAGAGGGGAAAAAATCCATTATTCTCAATGGAGATGGTTCACATCTCCGCTCCAAAACGCCTGGCGGCGAACGCCTGAAGCTCAAACAAGTTCTGGACCCCTTTGTGTCGCTCGAATTGAGCGTATTTGGGCGTTTTTCTGTTTTTTAACATTGGTGATCCTAGACCTGTCAAAATTTGCGCCAAAACGTGTTAAAAAAAAACGCCGCAAAAATCGCGGAAAATCGCGGTATGAAGCGGCGCAAATATCGCGACAAAACGCGGTAAAAAACGCAGCCAAATTGTGGCAAAATGCTACGCTCAGGTGTAAATGCAGCCTGAAAGAAAGGTCTATTTGGGTGTAAAAAAAAAAAAAAAGGTGAATTTTGTTTAGGAGCCACGTGGCATGACGAGCGCGCAATTGTTATTGTGCGTATTTTTGTTGTAAAAAGGTGTGATTTTGTTTGGGCAATAAAGGATAAGTTTTAGGGGTTTAAAATGTTGGAGAGATGGCCACGTCAAGTGACAACTGCCTACATGGGCGTTGTGGGTATCGAACCCTGGTCGTTAGCAGCACGTAGGACAGGCACCATACCACAGCTCCAAAGCCTCTCCAATCATAAAGCAGTGCTCCGGGTAATTATGACATGTTAATGTACTGCGAGTCTGTTTTATCTATGGATACAGGGTGGGCCCCATTTATATGGATACACCTTAATAAAATGGGAATGGTTAGTGATATTAACTTCCTGTTTGTGGCACATTAGTATATGTGAGGGGGGGGAAGCTTTTCAAGATGGGTGGTGACCATGGCGGCCATTTTGAAGTCGGCCATTTTGAATCCAACTTTCATTTTTTCAATAGGAAGAGGGTCACGTGACACATCAAACTTATTGGGAATTTCACAAGAAAGGCAATGTTGTGCTTGGTTTTAACGTAGCGTTATTCTTTCATGAGTTATTTACAAGTTTCTGACCACTTATAAAATGTGTTCAATGTGCTGCCCATTGTGTTGGATTGTCAACGCAACCCTCTTCTCCCACTCTTCACACACTGATAGCAACACCACAGGAGAATTGCTAGCACAGGCTTCCAGTATCCGTAGTTTAAAACAAAAGTTGTATTCAAAATGGCCAACTTCAAAATGGACGCCATGGTCACCACCCATCTTAAAAATTTCCCCCCCTTCCATATACTAATGTGCCACAAACAGGAAGTTAATATCACCAACCATTCCCATTTCATTAAGGTGTATCCATATAAATGGCCCACCCGGTGTATCCATATACAATGGCCCACCCTGTAGATATATCATCTATATCATCTCTGGCCTTGACGACTGTAACTCCCTCCTCATTGGCCTTCCTCTCTATAGGCTATCCCCTCTTCATTCAATCATGAAAGCTTGCTGCCAGATTCATGTACCTTAGCGTTCAGTGTCTCCCTATTTCTCTCTGCCAATCACTCCACTTGCTTCCCATTGCCCAACAAATAAAATTCAAAACATTAACAATAACATACAAAGCCCTTTACAACTCTTCCCTGAGCTATATCACCAATCTTGTCTCCAAATATCATCCAAACCTCTTTGCTCCTCCCAAGACCTCCCGCTCTCTAGCTCCCTTGTCTTCTCCTCCCATGCTTGCCTCCAGGACTTCTCCATAGCCTCTCCCATCCTCTGGAACTTCCTACCCCAATCTGTCCAGCCATCTCCCATTCTCTCTACTTTCCATGAAAACTCATCACTTCACGGAGGCCTATCCTGCCTTCAGCTAATAACTGTATCTTCTATTTCTCCCATCAGTTCATCCCTCAGTTACTACCTTTTGTTCCACCAGTCCCTCCCTATTAGATTGTAAGCTCCCAGGAGCAAGGCCCTCCTAAACCTCTTGTATTGAATTGTATTGTTTCTGTATCGTCTCCCTTTATATTGTAAAGCGATGCGCAAACTGTTGGCGCTATATAAACACTGTATAATAATAATAAGTTGTTATGATAGCTAAAGTTCTGCTTTAACCACTTGCCGCCCGCGTATTGCAAAATGAAAGCGGCAAAGTGGTTGTATTTTCCTGACCGGACGTCATATGACGTGATCAGGATAACAGAGACGGCGAGGGTGCGCAGTGCGGCGATCGGAGGTGCGGTGTGTCACTCCAATCGTGGTACGGAGCCTCTGACAGAGGCTTCTCATCACATGATCAGCTGTGACCAATCACAGCTGATCATCGTGTGAACCAGGAAGTGGCAGTTACCGACTTTCCTCCGTTTACGCTGACAGAGAGAGAGCTGATCTGCGGCTTTTCCTGTTTCCTGTTTTTCGGTCTAAACTGTGTAAAAAAAAAATGTTTTATAGATTTTTTGGGGGATATTTGTTGTAGCAAAAAGAAAAAAATTAAAAGATTGATATTTTTTTCAAAATTGTGGCTCTATTTTTGTTTATAGTGCAAAAAATCATCCAATAGCACTTAGGCTGCATTCACACCTGAGCGTTTTGTCGCCTGAAGCATGAAGCTCCAAAATGCTAGAGGGGAAAAAATCCATTATTCTCAATGGAGATGGTTCACATCTCCGCTCCAAAACGCCTGGCGGCGAACGCCTGAAGCTCAAACAAGTTCTGGACCCCTTTGTGTCGCTCGAATTGAGCGTATTTGGGCGTTTTTCTGTTTTTTAACATTGGTGATCCTAGACCTGTCAAAATTTGCGCCAAAACGTGTTAAAAAAAAACGCCGCAAAAATCGCGGAAAATCGCGGTATGAAGCGGCGCAAATATCGCGACAAAACGCGGTAAAAAACGCAGCCAAATTGTGGCAAAATGCTACGCTCAGGTGTAAATGCAGCCTGAAAGAAAGGTCTATTTGGGTGTAAAAAAAAAAAAAAAGGTGAATTTTGTTTAGGAGCCACGTGGCATGACGAGCGCGCAATTGTTATTGTGCGTATTTTTGTTGTAAAAAGGTGTGATTTTGTTTGGGCAATAAAGGATAAGTTTTAGGGGTTTAAAATGTTGGAGAGATGGCCACGTCAAGTGACAACTGCCTACATGGGCGTTGTGGGTATCGAACCCTGGTCGTTAGCAGCACGTAGGACAGGCACCATACCACAGCTCCAAAGCCTCTCCAATCATAAAGCAGTGCTCCGGGTAATTATGACATGTTAATGTACTGCGAGTCTGTTTTATCTATGGATACAGGGTGGGCCCCATTTATATGGATACACCTTAATAAAATGGGAATGGTTAGTGATATTAACTTCCTGTTTGTGGCACATTAGTATATGTGAGGGGGGGGGAAGCTTTTCAAGATGGGTGGTGACCATGGCGGCCATTTTGAAGTCGGCCATTTTGAATCCAACTTTCATTTTTTCAATAGGAAGAGGGTCACGTGACACATCAAACTTATTGGGAATTTCACAAGAAAGGCAATGTTGTGCTTGGTTTTAACGTAGCGTTATTCTTTCATGAGTTATTTACAAGTTTCTGACCACTTATAAAATGTGTTCAATGTGCTGCCCATTGTGTTGGATTGTCAACGCAACCCTCTTCTCCCACTCTTCACACACTGATAGCAACACCACAGGAGAATTGCTAGCACAGGCTTCCAGTATCCGTAGTTTAAAACAAAAGTTGTATTCAAAATGGCCAACTTCAAAATGGACGCCATGGTCACCACCCATCTTAAAAATTTCCCCCCCTTCCATATACTAATGTGCCACAAACAGGAAGTTAATATCACCAACCATTCCCATTTCATTAAGGTGTATCCATATAAATGGCCCACCCGGTGTATCCATATACATGGCCCACCCTGTAGATATATCATCTATATCATCTCTGGCCTTGACGACTGTAACTCCCTCCTCATTGGCCTTCCTCTCTATAGGCTATCCCCTCTTCATTCAATTATGAAAGTTGCTGCCAGATTCATGTACCTTAGCGTTCAGTGTCTCCCTATTTCTCTCTGCCAATCACTCCACTTGCTTCCCATTGCCCAACAAATAAAATTCAAAACATTAACAATAACATACAAAGCCCTTTACAACTCTTCCCTGAGCTATATCACCAATCTTGTCTCCAAATATCATCCAAACCTCTTTGCTCCTCCCAAGACCTCCCGCTCTCTAGCTCCCTTGTCTTCTCCTCCCATGCTTGCCTCCAGGACTTCTCCATAGCCTCTCCCATCCTCTGGAACTTCCTACCCCAATCTGTCCAGCCATCTCCCATTCTCTCTACTTTCCATGAAAACTCATCACTTCACGGAGGCCTATCCTGCCTTCAGCTAATAACTGTATCTTCTATTTCTCCCATCAGTTCATCCCTCAGTTACTACCTTTTGTTCCACCAGTCCCTCCCTATTAGATTGTAAGCTCCCAGGAGCAAGGCCCTCCTAAACCTCTTGTATTGAATTGTATTGTTTCTGTATCGTCTCCCTTTATATTGTAAAGCGATGCGCAAACTGTTGGCGCTATATAAACACTGTATAATAATAATAAGTTGTTATGATAGCTAAAGTTCTGCTTTAACCACTTGCCGCCCGCGTATTGCAAAATGAAAGCGGCAAAGTGGTTGTATTTTCCTGACCGGACGTCATATGACGTGATCAGGATAACAGAGACGGCGAGGGTGCGCAGTGCGGCGATCGGAGGTGCGGTGTGTCACTCCAATCGTGGTACGGAGCCTCTGACAGAGGCTTCTCATCACATGATCAGCTGTGACCAATCACAGCTGATCATCGTGTGAACCAGGAAGTGGCAGTTACCGACTTTCCTCCGTTTACGCTGACAGAGAGAGAGCTGATCTGCGGCTTTTCCTGTTTCCTGTTTTTCGGTCTAAACTGTGTAAAAAAAAAATGTTTTATAGATTTTTTGGGGGATATTTGTTGTAGCAAAAAGAAAAAAATTAAAAGATTGATATTTTTTTCAAAATTGTGGCTCTATTTTTGTTTATAGTGCAAAAAATCATCCAATAGCACTTAGGCTGCATTCACACCTGAGCGTTTTGTCGCCTGAAGCATGAAGCTCCAAAATGCTAGAGGGGAAAAAATCCATTATTCTCAATGGAGATGGTTCACATCTCCGCTCCAAAACGCCTGGCGGCGAACGCCTGAAGCTCAAACAAGTTCTGGACCCCTTTGTGTCGCTCGAATTGAGCGTATTTGGGCGTTTTTCTGTTTTTTAACATTGGTGATCCTAGACCTGTCAAAATTTGCGCCAAAACGTGTTAAAAAAAAACGCCGCAAAAATCGCGGAAAATCGCGGTATGAAGCGGCGCAAATATCGCGACAAAACGCGGTAAAAAACGCAGCCAAATTGTGGCAAAATGCTACGCTCAGGTGTAAATGCAGCCTGAAAGAAAGGTCTATTTGGGTGTAAAAAAAAAAAAAAAGGTGAATTTTGTTTAGGAGCCACGTGGCATGACGAGCGCGCAATTGTTATTGTGCGTATTTTTGTTGTAAAAAGGTGTGATTTTGTTTGGGCAATAAAGGATAAGTTTTAGGGGTTTAAAATGTTGGAGAGATGGCCACGTCAAGTGACAACTGCCTACATGGGCGTTGTGGGTATCGAACCCTGGTCGTTAGCAGCACGTAGGACAGGCACCATACCACAGCTCCAAAGCCTCTCCAATCCTAAAGCAGTGCTCCGGGTAATTATGACATGTTAATGTACTGCGAGTCTGTTTTATCTATGGATACAGGGTGGGCCCCATTTATATGGATACACCTTAATAAAATGGGAATGGTTAGTGATATTAACTTCCTGTTTGTGGCACATTAGTATATGTGAGGGGGGGGAAGCTTTTCAAGATGGGTGGTGACCATGGCGGCCATTTTGAAGTCGGCCATTTTGAATCCAACTTTCATTTTTTCAATAGGAAGAGGGTCACGTGACACATCAAACTTATTGGGAATTTCACAAGAAAGGCAATGTTGTGCTTGGTTTTAACGTAGCGTTATTCTTTCATGAGTTATTTACAAGTTTCTGACCACTTATAAAATGTGTTCAATGTGCTGCCCATTGTGTTGGATTGTCAACGCAACCCTCTTCTCCCACTCTTCACACACTGATAGCAACACCACAGGAGAATTGCTAGCACAGGCTTCCAGTATCCGTAGTTTAAAACAAAAGTTGTATTCAAAATGGCCAACTTCAAAATGGACGCCATGGTCACCACCCATCTTAAAAATTTCCCCCCCTTCCATATACTAATGTGCCACAAACAGGAAGTTAATATCACCAACCATTCCCATTTCATTAAGGTGTATCCATATAAATGGCCCACCCGGTGTATCCATATACATGGCCCACCCTGTAGATATATCATCTATATCATCTCTGGCCTTGACGACTGTAACTCCCTCCTCATTGGCCTTCCTCTCTATAGGCTATCCCCTCTTCATTCAATTATGAAAGTTGCTGCCAGATTCATGTACCTTAGCGTTCAGTGTCTCCCTATTTCTCTCTGCCAATCACTCCACTTGCTTCCCATTGCCCAACAAATAAAATTCAAAACATTAACAATAACATACAAAGCCCTTTACAACTCTTCCCTGAGCTATATCACCAATCTTGTCTCCAAATATCATCCAAACCTCTTTGCTCCTCCCAAGACCTCCCGCTCTCTAGCTCCCTTGTCTTCTCCTCCCATGCTTGCCTCCAGGACTTCTCCATAGCCTCTCCCATCCTCTGGAACTTCCTACCCCAATCTGTCCAGCCATCTCCCATTCTCTCTACTTTCCATGAAAACTCATCACTTCACGGAGGCCTATCCTGCCTTCAGCTAATAACTGTATCTTCTATTTCTCCCATCAGTTCATCCCTCAGTTACTACCTTTTGTTCCACCAGTCCCTCCCTATTAGATTGTAAGCTCCCAGGAGCAAGGCCCTCCTAAACCTCTTGTATTGAATTGTATTGTTTCTGTATCGTCTCCCTTTATATTGTAAAGCGATGCGCAAACTGTTGGCGCTATATAAACACTGTATAATAATAATAAGTTGTTATGATAGCTAAAGTTCTGCTTTAACCACTTGCCGCCCGCGTATTGCAAAATGAAAGCGGCAAAGTGGTTGTATTTTCCTGACCGGACGTCATATGACGTGATCAGGATAACAGAGACGGCGAGGGTGCGCAGTGCGGCGATCGGAGGTGCGGTGTGTCACTCCAATCGTGGTACGGAGCCTCTGACAGAGGCTTCTCATCACATGATCAGCTGTGACCAATCACAGCTGATCATCGTGTGAACCAGGAAGTGGCAGTTACCGACTTTCCTCCGTTTACGCTGACAGAGAGAGAGCTGATCTGCGGCTTTTCCTGTTTCCTGTTTTTCGGTCTAAACTGTGTAAAAAAAAAATGTTTTATAGATTTTTTGGGGGATATTTGTTGTAGCAAAAAGAAAAAAATTAAAAGATTGATATTTTTTTCAAAATTGTGGCTCTATTTTTGTTTATAGTGCAAAAAATCATCCAATAGCACTTAGGCTGCATTCACACCTGAGCGTTTTGTCGCCTGAAGCATGAAGCTCCAAAATGCTAGAGGGGAAAAAATCCATTATTCTCAATGGAGATGGTTCACATCTCCGCTCCAAAACGCCTGGCGGCGAACGCCTGAAGCTCAAACAAGTTCTGGACCCCTTTGTGTCGCTCGAATTGAGCGTATTTGGGCGTTTTTCTGTTTTTTAACATTGGTGATCCTAGACCTGTCAAAATTTGCGCCAAAACGTGTTAAAAAAAAACGCCGCAAAAATCGCGGAAAATCGCGGTATGAAGCGGCGCAAATATCGCGACAAAACGCGGTAAAAAACGCAGCCAAATTGTGGCAAAATGCTACGCTCAGGTGTAAATGCAGCCTGAAAGAAAGGTCTATTTGGGTGTAAAAAAAAAAAAAAGGTGAATTTTGTTTAGGAGCCACGTGGCATGACGAGCGCGCAATTGTTATTGTGCGTATTTTTGTTGTAAAAAGGTGTGATTTTGTTTGGGCAATAAAGGATAAGTTTTAGGGGTTTAAAATGTTGGAGAGATGGCCACGTCAAGTGACAACTGCCTACATGGGCGTTGTGGGTATCGAACCCTGGTCGTTAGCAGCACGTAGGACAGGCACCATACCACAGCTCCAAAGCCTCTCCAATCCTAAAGCAGTGCTCCGGGTAATTATGACATGTTAATGTACTGCGAGTCTGTTTTATCTATGGATACAGGGTGGGCCCCATTTATATGGATACACCTTAATAAAATGGGAATGGTTAGTGATATTAACTTCCTGTTTGTGGCACATTAGTATATGTGAGGGGGGGGAAGCTTTTCAAGATGGGTGGTGACCATGGCGGCCATTTTGAAGTCGGCCATTTTGAATCCAACTTTCATTTTTTCAATAGGAAGAGGGTCACGTGACACATCAAACTTATTGGGAATTTCACAAGAAAGGCAATGTTGTGCTTGGTTTTAACGTAGCGTTATTCTTTCATGAGTTATTTACAAGTTTCTGACCACTTATAAAATGTGTTCAATGTGCTGCCCATTGTGTTGGATTGTCAACGCAACCCTCTTCTCCCACTCTTCACACACTGATAGCAACACCACAGGAGAATTGCTAGCACAGGCTTCCAGTATCCGTAGTTTAAAACAAAAGTTGTATTCAAAATGGCCAACTTCAAAATGGACGCCATGGTCACCACCCATCTTAAAAATTTCCCCCCCTTCCATATACTAATGTGCCACAAACAGGAAGTTAATATCACCAACCATTCCCATTTCATTAAGGTGTATCCATATAAATGGCCCACCCGGTGTATCCATATACATGGCCCACCCTGTAGATATATCATCTATATCATCTCTGGCCTTGACGACTGTAACTCCCTCCTCATTGGCCTTCCTCTCTATAGGCTATCCCCTCTTCATTCAATTATGAAAGTTGCTGCCAGATTCATGTACCTTAGCGTTCAGTGTCTCCCTATTTCTCTCTGCCAATCACTCCACTTGCTTCCCATTGCCCAACAAATAAAATTCAAAACATTAACAATAACATACAAAGCCCTTTACAACTCTTCCCTGAGCTATATCACCAATCTTGTCTCCAAATATCATCCAAACCTCTTTGCTCCTCCCAAGACCTCCCGCTCTCTAGCTCCCTTGTCTTCTCCTCCCATGCTTGCCTCCAGGACTTCTCCATAGCCTCTCCCATCCTCTGGAACTTCCTACCCCAATCTGTCCAGCCATCTCCCATTCTCTCTACTTTCCATGAAAACTCATCACTTCACGGAGGCCTATCCTGCCTTCAGCTAATAACTGTATCTTCTATTTCTCCCATCAGTTCATCCCTCAGTTACTACCTTTTGTTCCACCAGTCCCTCCCTATTAGATTGTAAGCTCCCAGGAGCAAGGCCCTCCTAAACCTCTTGTATTGAATTGTATTGTTTCTGTATCGTCTCCCTTTATATTGTAAAGCGATGCGCAAACTGTTGGCGCTATATAAACACTGTATAATAATAATAAGTTGTTATGATAGCTAAAGTTCTGCTTTAACCACTTGCCGCCCGCGTATTGCAAAATGAAAGCGGCAAAGTGGTTGTATTTTCCTGACCGGACGTCATATGACGTGATCAGGATAACAGAGACGGCGAGGGTGCGCAGTGCGGCGATCGGAGGTGCGGTGTGTCACTCCAATCGTGGTACGGAGCCTCTGACAGAGGCTTCTCATCACATGATCAGCTGTGACCAATCACAGCTGATCATCGTGTGAACCAGGAAGTGGCAGTTACCGACTTTCCTCCGTTTACGCTGACAGAGAGAGAGCTGATCTGCGGCTTTTCCTGTTTCCTGTTTTTCGGTCTAAACTGTGTAAAAAAAAAATGTTTTATAGATTTTTTGGGGGATATTTGTTGTAGCAAAAAGAAAAAAATTAAAAGATTGATATTTTTTTCAAAATTGTGGCTCTATTTTTGTTTATAGTGCAAAAAATCATCCAATAGCACTTAGGCTGCATTCACACCTGAGCGTTTTGTCGCCTGAAGCATGAAGCTCCAAAATGCTAGAGGGGAAAAAATCCATTATTCTCAATGGAGATGGTTCACATCTCCGCTCCAAAACGCCTGGCGGCGAACGCCTGAAGCTCAAACAAGTTCTGGACCCCTTTGTGTCGCTCGAATTGAGCGTATTTGGGCGTTTTTCTGTTTTTTAACATTGGTGATCCTAGACCTGTCAAAATTTGCGCCAAAACGTGTTAAAAAAAAACGCCGCAAAAATCGCGGAAAATCGCGGTATGAAGCGGCGCAAATATCGCGACAAAACGCGGTAAAAAACGCAGCCAAATTGTGGCAAAATGCTACGCTCAGGTGTAAATGCAGCCTGAAAGAAAGGTCTATTTGGGTGTAAAAAAAAAAAAAAGGTGAATTTTGTTTAGGAGCCACGTGGCATGACGAGCGCGCAATTGTTATTGTGCGTATTTTTGTTGTAAAAAGGTGTGATTTTGTTTGGGCAATAAAGGATAAGTTTTAGGGGTTTAAAATGTTGGAGAGATGGCCACGTCAAGTGACAACTGCCTACATGGGCGTTGTGGGTATCGAACCCTGGTCGTTAGCAGCACGTAGGACAGGCACCATACCACAGCTCCAAAGCCTCTCCAATCCTAAAGCAGTGCTCCGGGTAATTATGACATGTTAATGTACTGCGAGTCTGTTTTATCTATGGATACAGGGTGGGCCCCATTTATATGGATACACCTTAATAAAATGGGAATGGTTAGTGATATTAACTTCCTGTTTGTGGCACATTAGTATATGTGAGGGGGGGGAAGCTTTTCAAGATGGGTGGTGACCATGGCGGCCATTTTGAAGTCGGCCATTTTGAATCCAACTTTCATTTTTTCAATAGGAAGAGGGTCACGTGACACATCAAACTTATTGGGAATTTCACAAGAAAGGCAATGTTGTGCTTGGTTTTAACGTAGCGTTATTCTTTCATGAGTTATTTACAAGTTTCTGACCACTTATAAAATGTGTTCAATGTGCTGCCCATTGTGTTGGATTGTCAACGCAACCCTCTTCTCCCACTCTTCACACACTGATAGCAACACCACAGGAGAATTGCTAGCACAGGCTTCCAGTATCCGTAGTTTAAAACAAAAGTTGTATTCAAAATGGCCAACTTCAAAATGGACGCCATGGTCACCACCCATCTTAAAAATTTCCCCCCCTTCCATATACTAATGTGCCACAAACAGGAAGTTAATATCACCAACCATTCCCATTTCATTAAGGTGTATCCATATAAATGGCCCACCCGGTGTATCCATATACATGGCCCACCCTGTAGATATATCATCTATATCATCTCTGGCCTTGACGACTGTAACTCCCTCCTCATTGGCCTTCCTCTCTATAGGCTATCCCCTCTTCATTCAATTATGAAAGTTGCTGCCAGATTCATGTACCTTAGCGTTCAGTGTCTCCCTATTTCTCTCTGCCAATCACTCCACTTGCTTCCCATTGCCCAACAAATAAAATTCAAAACATTAACAATAACATACAAAGCCCTTTACAACTCTTCCCTGAGCTATATCACCAATCTTGTCTCCAAATATCATCCAAACCTCTTTGCTCCTCCCAAGACCTCCCGCTCTCTAGCTCCCTTGTCTTCTCCTCCCATGCTTGCCTCCAGGACTTCTCCATAGCCTCTCCCATCCTCTGGAACTTCCTACCCCAATCTGTCCAGCCATCTCCCATTCTCTCTACTTTCCATGAAAACTCATCACTTCACGGAGGCCTATCCTGCCTTCAGCTAATAACTGTATCTTCTATTTCTCCCATCAGTTCATCCCTCAGTTACTACCTTTTGTTCCACCAGTCCCTCCCTATTAGATTGTAAGCTCCCAGGAGCAAGGCCCTCCTAAACCTCTTGTATTGAATTGTATTGTTTCTGTATCGTCTCCCTTTATATTGTAAAGCGATGCGCAAACTGTTGGCGCTATATAAACACTGTATAATAATAATAAGTTGTTATGATAGCTAAAGTTCTGCTTTAACCACTTGCCGCCCGCGTATTGCAAAATGAAAGCGGCAAAGTGGTTGTATTTTCCTGACCGGACGTCATATGACGTGATCAGGATAACAGAGACGGCGAGGGTGCGCAGTGCGGCGATCGGAGGTGCGGTGTGTCACTCCAATCGTGGTACGGAGCCTCTGACAGAGGCTTCTCATCACATGATCAGCTGTGACCAATCACAGCTGATCATCGTGTGAACCAGGAAGTGGCAGTTACCGACTTTCCTCCGTTTACGCTGACAGAGAGAGAGCTGATCTGCGGCTTTTCCTGTTTCCTGTTTTTCGGTCTAAACTGTGTAAAAAAAAAATGTTTTATAGATTTTTTGGGGGATATTTGTTGTAGCAAAAAGAAAAAAATTAAAAGATTGATATTTTTTTCAAAATTGTGGCTCTATTTTTGTTTATAGTGCAAAAAATCATCCAATAGCACTTAGGCTGCATTCACACCTGAGCGTTTTGTCGCCTGAAGCATGAAGCTCCAAAATGCTAGAGGGGAAAAAATCCATTATTCTCAATGGAGATGGTTCACATCTCCGCTCCAAAACGCCTGGCGGCGAACGCCTGAAGCTCAAACAAGTTCTGGACCCCTTTGTGTCGCTCGAATTGAGCGTATTTGGGCGTTTTTCTGTTTTTTAACATTGGTGATCCTAGACCTGTCAAAATTTGCGCCAAAACGTGTTAAAAAAAAACGCCGCAAAAATCGCGGAAAATCGCGGTATGAAGCGGCGCAAATATCGCGACAAAACGCGGTAAAAAACGCAGCCAAATTGTGGCAAAATGCTACGCTCAGGTGTAAATGCAGCCTGAAAGAAAGGTCTATTTGGGTGTAAAAAAAAAAAAAAAGGTGAATTTTGTTTAGGAGCCACGTGGCATGACGAGCGCGCAATTGTTATTGTGCGTATTTTTGTTGTAAAAAGGTGTGATTTTGTTTGGGCAATAAAGGATAAGTTTTAGGGGTTTAAAATGTTGGAGAGATGGCCACGTCAAGTGACAACTGCCTACATGGGCGTTGTGGGTATCGAACCCTGGTCGTTAGCAGCACGTAGGACAGGCACCATACCACAGCTCCAAAGCCTCTCCAATCATAAAGCAGTGCTCCGGGTAATTATGACATGTTAATGTACTGCGAGTCTGTTTTATCTATGGATACAGGGTGGGCCCCATTTATATGGATACACCTTAATAAAATGGGAATGGTTAGTGATATTAACTTCCTGTTTGTGGCACATTAGTATATGTGAGGGGGGGGAAGCTTTTCAAGATGGGTGGTGACCATGGCGGCCATTTTGAAGTCGGCCATTTTGAATCCAACTTTCATTTTTTCAATAGGAAGAGGGTCACGTGACACATCAAACTTATTGGGAATTTCACAAGAAAGGCAATGTTGTGCTTGGTTTTAACGTAGCGTTATTCTTTCATGAGTTATTTACAAGTTTCTGACCACTTATAAAATGTGTTCAATGTGCTGCCCATTGTGTTGGATTGTCAACGCAACCCTCTTCTCCCACTCTTCACACACTGATAGCAACACCACAGGAGAATTGCTAGCACAGGCTTCCAGTATCCGTAGTTTAAAACAAAAGTTGGATTCAAAATGGCCAACTTCAAAATGGACGCCATGGTCACCACCCATCTTAAAAATTTCCCCCCCTTCCATATACTAATGTGCCACAAACAGGAAGTTAATATCACCAACCATTCCCATTTCATTAAGGTGTATCCATATAAATGGCCCACCCGGTGTATCCATATACATGGCCCACCCTGTAGATATATCATCTATATCATCTCTGGCCTTGACGACTGTAACTCCCTCCTCATTGGCCTTCCTCTCTATAGGCTATCCCCTCTTCATTCAATTATGAAAGTTGCTGCCAGATTCATGTACCTTAGCGTTCAGTGTCTCCCTATTTCTCTCTGCCAATCACTCCACTTGCTTCCCATTGCCCAACAAATAAAATTCAAAACATTAACAATAACATACAAAGCCCTTTACAACTCTTCCCTGAGCTATATCACCAATCTTGTCTCCAAATATCATCCAAACCTCTTTGCTCCTCCCAAGACCTCCCGCTCTCTAGCTCCCTTGTCTTCTCCTCCCATGCTTGCCTCCAGGACTTCTCCATAGCCTCTCCCATCCTCTGGAACTTCCTACCCCAATCTGTCCAGCCATCTCCCATTCTCTCTACTTTCCATGAAAACTCATCACTTCACGGAGGCCTATCCTGCCTTCAGCTAATAACTGTATCTTCTATTTCTCCCATCAGTTCATCCCTCAGTTACTACCTTTTGTTCCACCAGTCCCTCCCTATTAGATTGTAAGCTCCCAGGAGCAAGGCCCTCCTAAACCTCTTGTATTGAATTGTATTGTTTCTGTATCGTCTCCCTTTATATTGTAAAGCGATGCGCAAACTGTTGGCGCTATATAAACACTGTATAATAATAATAAGTTGTTATGATAGCTAAAGTTCTGCTTTAACCACTTGCCGCCCGCGTATTGCAAAATGAAAGCGGCAAAGTGGTTGTATTTTCCTGACCGGACGTCATATGACGTGATCAGGATAACAGAGACGGCGAGGGTGCGCAGTGCGGCGATCGGAGGTGCGGTGTGTCACTCCAATCGTGGTACGGAGCCTCTGACAGAGGCTTCTCATCACATGATCAGCTGTGACCAATCACAGCTGATCATCGTGTGAACCAGGAAGTGGCAGTTACCGACTTTCCTCCGTTTACGCTGACAGAGAGAGAGCTGATCTGCGGCTTTTCCTGTTTCCTGTTTTTCGGTCTAAACTGTGTAAAAAAAAAATGTTTTATAGATTTTTTGGGGGATATTTGTTGTAGCAAAAAGAAAAAAATTAAAAGATTGATATTTTTTTCAAAATTGTGGCTCTATTTTTGTTTATAGTGCAAAAAATCATCCAATAGCACTTAGGCTGCATTCACACCTGAGCGTTTTGTCGCCTGAAGCATGAAGCTCCAAAATGCTAGAGGGGAAAAAATCCATTATTCTCAATGGAGATGGTTCACATCTCCGCTCCAAAACGCCTGGTGGCGAACGCCTGAAGCTCAAACAAGTTCTGGACCCCTTTGTGTCGCTCGAATTGAGCGTATTTGGGCGTTTTTTCTGTTTTTTAACATTGGTGATCCTAGACCTGTCAAAATTTGCGCCAAAACGTGTTAAAAAAACGCCGCAAAAATCGCGGAAAATCGCGGTATGAAGCGGCGCAAATATCGCGACAAAACGCGGTAAAAAACGCAGCCAAATTGTGGCAAAATGCTACGCTCAGGTGTAAATGCAGCCTGAAAGAAAGGTCTATTTGGGTGTAAAAAAAAAAAAAAGGTGAATTTTGTTTAGGAGCCACGTGGCATGACGAGCGCGCAATTGTTATTGTGCGTATTTTTGTTGTAAAAAGGTGTGATTTTGTTTGGGCAATAAAGGATAAGTTTTAGGGGTTTAAAATGTTGGAGAGATGGCCACGTCAAGTGACAACTGCCTACATGGGCGTTGTGGGTATCGAACCCTGGTCGTTAGCAGCACGTAGGACAGGCACCATACCACAGCTCCAAAGCCTCTCCAATCATAAAGCAGTGCTCCGGGTAATTATGACATGTTAATGTACTGCGAGTCTGTTTTATCTATGGATACAGGGTGGGCCCCATTTATATGGATACACCTTAATAAAATGGGAATGGTTAGTGATATTAACTTCCTGTTTGTGGCACATTAGTATATGTGAGGGGGGGGGGAAGCTTTTCAAGATGGGTGGTGACCATGGCGGCCATTTTGAAGTCGGCCATTTTGAATCCAACTTTCATTTTTTCAATAGGAAGAGGGTCACGTGACACATCAAACTTATTGGGAATTTCACAAGAAAGGCAATGTTGTGCTTGGTTTTAACGTAGCGTTATTCTTTCATGAGTTATTTACAAGTTTCTGACCACTTATAAAATGTGTTCAATGTGCTGCCCATTGTGTTGGATTGTCAACGCAACCCTCTTCTCCCACTCTTCACACACTGATAGCAACACCACAGGAGAATTGCTAGCACAGGCTTCCAGTATCCGTAGTTTAAAACAAAAGTTGTATTCAAAATGGCCAACTTCAAAATGGACGCCATGGTCACCACCCATCTTAAAAATTTCCCCCCCTTCCATATACTAATGTGCCACAAACAGGAAGTTAATATCACCAACCATTCCCATTTCATTAAGGTGTATCCATATAAATGGCCCACCCTGTGTATCCATATAAATGGCCCACCCTGTAGATATATCATCTATATCATCTCTGGCCTTGACGACTGTAACTCCCTCCTCATTGGCCTTCCTCTCTATAGGCTATCCCCTCTTCATTCAATTATGAAAGTTGCTGCCAGATTCATGTACCTTAGCGTTCAGTGTCTCCCTATTTCTCTCTGCCAATCACTCCACTTGCTTCCCATTGCCCAACAAATAAAATTCAAAACATTAACAATAACATACAAAGCCCTTTACAACTCTTCCCTGAGCTATATCACCAATCTTGTCTCCAAATATCATCCAAACCTCTTTGCTCCTCCCAAGACCTCCCGCTCTCTAGCTCCCTTGTCTTCTCCTCCCATGCTTGCCTCCAGGACTTCTCCATAGCCTCTCCCATCCTCTGGAACTTCCTACCCCAATCTGTCCAGCCATCTCCCATTCTCTCTACTTTCCATGAAAACTCATCACTTCACGGAGGCCTATCCTGCCTTCAGCTAATAACTGTATCTTCTATTTCTCCCATCAGTTCATCCCTCAGTTACTACCTTTTGTTCCACCAGTCCCTCCCTATTAGATTGTAAGCTCCCAGGAGCAAGGCCCTCCTAAACCTCTTGTATTGAATTGTATTGTTTCTGTATCGTCTCCCTTTATATTGTAAAGCGATGCGCAAACTGTTGGCGCTATATAAACACTGTATAATAATAATAAGTTGTTATGATAGCTAAAGTTCTGCTTTAACCACTTGCCGCCCGCGTATTGCAAAATGAAAGCGGCAAAGTGGTTGTATTTTCCTGACCGGACGTCATATGACGTGATCAGGATAACAGAGACGGCGAGGGTGCGCAGTGCGGCGATCGGAGGTGCGGTGTGTCACTCCAATCGTGGTACGGAGCCTCTGACAGAGGCTTCTCATCACATGATCAGCTGTGACCAATCACAGCTGATCATCGTGTGAACCAGGAAGTGGCAGTTACCGACTTTCCTCCGTTTACGCTGACAGAGAGAGAGCTGATCTGCGGCTTTTCCTGTTTCCTGTTTTTCGGTCTAAACTGTGTAAAAAAAAATGTTTTATAGATTTTTTGGGGGATATTTGTTGTAGCAAAAAGAAAAAAATTAAAAGATTGATATTTTTTTCAAAATTGTGGCTCTATTTTTGTTTATAGTGCAAAAAATCATCCAATAGCACTTAGGCTGCATTCACACCTGAGCGTTTTGTCGCCTGAAGCATGAAGCTCCAAAATGCTAGAGGGGAAAAAATCCATTATTCTCAATGGAGATGGTTCACATCTCCGCTCCAAAACGCCTGGCGGCGAACGCCTGAAGCTCAAACAAGTTCTGGACCCCTTTGTGTCGCTCGAATTGAGCGTATTTGGGCGTTTTTCTGTTTTTAACATTGGTGACCCTAGACCTGTCAAAATTTGCGCCAAAACGTGTTAAAAAAACGCTGCGAAAATCGCGGTATGAAGCGACGCAAATATTGCGACAAAACGCGGTAAAAAACGCAGCCAAATCGTGGCAAAATGCTACGTTCAGGTGTAAATGCAGCCTTAAAGAAAAGTCTATTTGGGTGTAAAAAAAATGAAGTGAATTTTGTTTAGGAGCCACGTGGCACGACGAGCGCGCAATTGTTATTGTGCGTATTTTTGTTGTAAAAAGGTGTGATTTTGTTTGGGCAATAAAGGGTAAGTTTTAGGGGTTTAAAATGTCGGAGAGATGGCCACGTCAAGTGACAACTGCCTACATGGGCCTTGTGGGTATCGAACCCTGGTCGTTAGCAGCACATAGGACAGGCACCATACCACAGCTCCAAAGCCTCTCCAAGCATAAAGCAGTGCTCCGGGTAATTATGACATGTTAAAGTGGTTGTAAACCCTTCTATCATTTTCAGCCAAGGAAGCTGCCATCTTGGCCTATGTTTAATCTTCAACTGCCATGGTGCTGCACATGTGATCAGTTATGACACCATAAATTGGATGGTTTGACAGTTTGGTTGAGAGCACAACCAATGTGACAGTTGGCAATCCCGGCATGCCGGAAATTTAACTGCTTTTTGAAACTGTTAAATCGATGGGTTTACTTCCGTTTTAAGTAAACATTTACTTTGTTAAGCAACATTTCTCAGCTTTATTTTAGTAACCTATTTTATAACAGAAGCAGTTTTGCTGAATTCATCCACCTGGGAGTAACTAATCAGCAGCCTACTACAAAGTGGTATATACATCCACCGCGCTACCAGAAATATGACAGAGCGGTTAGCAGGAAAAAGTGTGAAAGCCTACATTGAACGATGATATGCGTATAGCTATGAACCGCATGAAAAAAATGTGAAAAACTAATCAGCAGCCTGTGGTATATACATCCATACAGAGTTGACGATTAGTCTTGAGCACTTGGTATCTATCTTGGCAGTTGTTAAGCAGATAGGCAAAATAATTGCAATAGCTAATCTTTCCTGGCTAAAATGGTAACTTAGAAATCTCAACATTTATTTTAAAGCAGAGTACCACCCAGGAAAACAACATTTTCCCATATTGTTTAAAAAAATTAAATAAAAAAAACCTGAAAAAAAAATAAAAAATACTCACCCGAAATACCTGTTGCTATGCGGAAGTCCGTAATCTGCCTCTTCCACTCCGCGGTGCCTTTTCTTCTTGTCCTTCTCCTTGTGAATGGGGCGCCCTGCTTTCTGGGAACTGTGTGTGTTCTCATAGAGCAGCGCGCCCATTCACAAGACAGCGTGAGACTCACCCAAGCGCAGTAGGAAATGGGCAGTGAAGCCGTACGGCTTCACTGCCTGTTTCCCATAGTGTGAATGGCGGCGCGGGACCCGGAGCGATCGTGAGACCGGCATCGGGGGGCCCATCAGCGCGGGCAAGTAGGACAAGGTAAGTGTCCTTATTTAAAGTCAGCAGCTACACTGTTAGTAGCTGCTGACTTTAAAAAAAATAAAATAAATTGCGGCTGGAACACCCCTTTAAATACCAAATTATAAAGAATCAGGCATTTGTGAAAAGTCAACAATAAATATTTTCAGGTTACTCAAAATGAGTGCTCATTGTGCCTTTCCTTTTAAAACAACAGTTGCTAAAATAGACTGTATCTAGTAGTATACATTACTTAAAGCTACATAGGGCAAAGTACATTGGGTTAGCTGTAGTTCCTAGTATGCATTCACATAATGTATCTTTTATGTCAAAGATTTTCAATGCACCATAAAACCTGACAATCAGTGCTTTTCACCTAGCATAAATCTGTGTGTGGGCAAGTGTATTGCATGATTTCTAGCTTTAGAAATAGCCTCCTGAGCATTAAATCAGTAACAAGTTGACATGAATATACACACCATTGGCATTTCATTGAAATTTTCCAGATGCTTTAGTTTGTTGAACTAGCATCTATGTTAACCATGGTGTATATAAAAACATCTTAAACATCTAATCTGTGAGAAGGTATGTGCAAAATAGCATATAGCCCACAACCCCTATAACTTTTGCATATATATGTTGCTTAACCACTTGCCGACCGCTGCATGCCGATATACATCGGCAGAATGGCAGCATTGGGTAAATGGGCGTACAGGTACGTCACCTTTAAAAATCTTCGCTCTCTGTGACCTTGCCTGTGGGCCCTCACAAACTTGATGTTCATTGGAGGCCCGTGATGGTGTCACAGAGAGGCAGAATGGGGAGATTTCTCTGCTCTGCCTGGTGACAGGACAGAGATCTACTGCTCAATGTCATTGTGCCTTTAGCTAACTTTTTGAAGCCACAATACAAAAATTAATTGGAAGAACTTTTGCAGTTATCTTAGAAGAAGCAAACAATGTGCCACTTGGATTATGTGCTGTACAATAATCGTTTTCAAACCAAGGAACCCATGCACTGCTGGGTGTCCAGGCTGGAAAACTGGCTGGTGCTAAACAGTATGCACAGATGCACATAATTGGATATAAGCTTGTTCTGGGGCTAGTGCAATGTTAGAGCAGACACTCAGTGGGCAGTAATCAGGAGCACAGGCAAAATATACAAATTGGAGTACATTGGAATCACAATGTTGGATGCAGGCTGGCATACACGAGGATCACTAGAGAGACAGACATCATTAAGGAACTCTGTTATTGTCTGCAGTGCTGGAGAAAGCATGGCACCAGAAAGAAAGAGCCAACACTAGTGTGTTGAACAGGTGAATGTGACAGATACTGTATACAGTAGATTTTTTTGGATGAAAACATGCATGCTGTGTGTCCTTTCCAAAATGTGGACCGCACCAAGTGCTAAAATATTGTATGTGGAGTCTGTACACTATTTTTGCATTTTTCTGTGAAATATATACACTTTAGTGTTGCTTGTTTTAAATGTAACCCCTTCCATACAGGGCATTTTCACCCCCTTCCTGCCCAGACCAATTTTTAGTTTTCAGCACTGTTGCACTTTGAATGACAATTGCGCGGTCAGGCAATACTGTACCCAAATTAAATCATTATGTTTTTTTCCCCACACAAATAGAGCTTTCGTTTGGTGGTATTTGATCATCTCTGCGGTTTTTATTTTTTGCGCTATAAACAAAAGAAGAGCGACAATTTAAAAAAAAACACAATATTTTTTCCTTTTTATTTAATACATCTCACAATATTTTTTTAAAAAAAAACTTTTTTTCCCCTCAGTTTAGACCGATACGTATTTTACGTATTTTTGGTAAAAAAAAAAACGCAATAATCGTATATTGATTGGTTTGCGCAAAAGTTATAGCGTCTACAAAATAGGTGATAGATTTATGGCATTTTTATTTAATTTTTTTTACTAGTAATGGCGGCGATCTGCGTTTTTTTTTTTGTGACCGTGACGTTGCGGCGGACATATCGGACACTTTTGACACGTTTTTGGGACCGTTCACATTTACACAGCGATTATTGCTATAAAACTGCACTAATTACTGTGTAAATGTGACTGGCAGGGAAGGGGTTAACACTAGGGGGCGCTGAAGGGGTTAAAATGTGTCCTAAAAGTATGTTCTAACTGTAGGGGGAGGGGGACTCACAGGGGGAGGAGATCGATGTGTGTTCCTCTGTACTGGGAACACACATCAGTCTCCTCACCGCTGACAGGAGGTGGATCTGTGTGTTTACACACACAGATCCACACTCCTGCAGTGATTTGCGGAAATCGCGGGTGCCCGGCGGCAATCACGGCCGTCGGGCACGCGTGCGGGATCGCGGGTGGTGCCGCGGGCGCGCGCGCGCGCGCCGCCGGCGGCGCGCGGGCGCGCGCTAGAACGCCGTGAAGACAGGACGTTGTGCAACGTCCTGTCTCATCGGCAAGGGGATCACCATGACGTGATTCCCCTATACGGCGGTAGGGAAGGGGTTAAACCAGGCAAAAGGCAAGGGATTGTGCTAACCCTGGGACATAATGAAGACCCCACTTCCTCCTGATGCAGTGCCTCTACTGCCCAGTCTACTATACCATGCCTTGTGTGTTCCAACAGGTACGCCAGAAGGATTGTGTTGCCAATCTTTGCATCAGTTTGACTCATCATTCTGGTCACCTCTTTTTATAGTTTCACATGTCCTGAATCAGGAGTAGGGATGAGCTTCGAGTTCGAGTAGAACTCATGTTCGACTCGAACATTGCCTGTTCGCCAAACAGCGAACTATCTGTTAAAGTCTATGGGACGCGAACGTTTGAAATCTAAAGTACTAATTTTAATGCTAATATGCAAGTTATTGTAATGAAAAGTGTTTGGGGACCCGGGTCCTGCCCCAGGGGAGTGTTTGGGGACCTGGATCCTGCCCCAGGGGACATGTATCAATGCAAAAATAAGTTTTAAAAACTGCAGTTTTTTTGGCAACAGTGATTTTAATAATTCCTTTAAGTGAAACAGTAAAAGTGAAATATTCCTTTAAATTTCGTACCTGGGGGGGGGGGGGGGGTGTATAGTATGCCTGAAAGTATGGCTTGTTTCCTGTGCTTAGAACGGTCCCTGCACAAAGTGTAATTTCTGAAGGAAAAAGAGTAATTTAAAATCGCTCGCGGCTATAATGAATTGTCGGCTTGTGTGGGGGTCTGGAATGGATATTTGGGGGGAACCATATCCATACCAGACCCGAAGGGCCTGGTAATTGAATTTGGGGGGACCCCCACACATTTTTTTTTATGAATGACTTTTCTCTGTATTGCTGGTATCCGTTCTAAGCACAGGAAACAAGCGCTACTTTACAGGCATACTATACACCCCCCAGGTACGAAATTTAAAGGAATATTTCAATTTTATTGTTTCACTTTAAGCATTATTAAAATCACTGTTCCTGAAAAAACTGACATTTTTTAAAACTTTTTTTGCATTGATACATGTCCCCTGGGGCAGGACTCGGGTCCCCAAACACTTTTTATTACAATAACTTGCATATTAGCCTTTAAAATTAGTACTTTAGATTTCAAACAATCGGGTCCCATAGCCTTTAACAGGGTTCTAAAGTTCACACGTACTTTTGGTCTGTTTGCATGTTCTGATGCAAACCGAACCCAGGGGTGTTCGGCTCATCCCTAATCAGGAGCAACTGTATATAAGCACAAAATATATTCCCATTGACAATACATTTTATTTGCTAAAAGTGTAACCTATGTGGCTCATGTCTAAAGTTAAAGAAGCCATAAAGAGACAAAGAGAAGGCACATTTATTAAACATTTAATATTTACTAAATACTTTTTTTCAGCTCAGTGTATATACATGAAAACGGGGAGCTTATGTCCATAATGGTGATTGTACTATCAAAGCCTTAAAAGAACTACAATGACCCCAAAAATATGTTCCAGAAAAATGTAGACAAAGCAAAAACTGAATAAAGTGCTTAAACCAGATGGCTTACACCCATGTGTGCTCAAAAAGTTGAGCTTTGCTATATCAAAGTCATTGCTTCTAATTATTAGAACTCTTTAATGACTGGCTCTGTACCTCAAGATTGGTAAGGCCAATGTGCCTATATTTATTTTCAATAGATTTTTATTGAGGTTTATATGGAAACATAATAACAGGTTACAGCATAAACAATCGTTTAAAATTCTGTTAAAAAACAAAAACAAAAAAAAAATACATGCAACATGAGCAACATATCTAAAGCTTACAAAATTGTGAGTACTTGGGTTTAAAACATTGCGGCCTTCGCCAGAATCCGAGGAACGTGAGAGCTCCCCAATCCCAGCACCTCTAATGGGATAAAACTGTGATAGGAATTGAGTTACGTCACCCCCCTCCATAGTGGATCACTCATCAAATGTTTGTTTTGTGCTGGCCAGCAAGAAACGGTAGTGTAGGGAAGGCCAGGGTTGTGAGGCCAATAATAAATGGGTGGAGACAACCTCAAGGTGTCTCTTTCAGGGCTCTGTTGCTCTTAATCTTGCAGCTAAACTAGGTCTAGGCTGCACCAGTAGATCCAACGTAGCAAAGAGGAAGATAGAGAAGACAGAAAAGACTATGAGAAGAAAAAGAGAAACAAAGACAATGACAAAGCATTGGGTGACAGTGTGGTGCTCGCTCCTTCACACTCAACCAGATGAGACGACAAGGGCCGATGGACAGGCAATGTATTTGGCCCAGGGTTCCCAGATGGCTTACTTTCTCTCAACAGTGTCCAAGAGGATGCTGACTCTTTTCTCCTGAGCCATAATCCAAGATATCTTTCTTTTAACTAACCAAAATGAGACCGTTCAGGCAATTGTTAACTTGGTTCCAAGAAGTATGAACCTAATAAGACTTTGGGCTAATTTTGGAATCCTAGGGTTAGAGAAATTTAGTAGCGCATACTAAGGTGTTTTTGTGATGGTTAAATCTGTAATTTTCCTAATAATATGGAAGATTTTTTTCCATAGATCCCTGATTTGGGGGCAATCCCACCAAATGTGCAACATGGAGCCAATATGACCGCATTTGCGAAAGCACAGGGGGGATATGTTTGGGTAGATTTTAGCTATTCTCATGGGGACCATATACCATCTCATTAAAATTGTCAGCTTAACTTCAACCAGTGCTATGTTGAGAATGCCCTTCGAAGCTGCGACAGCAGCTCTATGCCACCCTGCTGAACTCCAATTTTGTTGTAGGTCAGACTCCCATGCTTGCATGAAGAGCGTTTTGGAGTCCACCCTAGCCAGTGCTTGGTAAATCACTGTTATTCCCCCCTCTGCTCCATGGCCTGACCGCACTACCTTTCATAGTCCGTGATAGAGGAGTGTGTTTGGAAGGTCCTAGAGAACTGATGAAATGGAAGATTTTCTGAAATCTAAACCTCTCCGCCCTTGGCAAATCAAGTACAGTGAGCTAAGGTGAGAGGACCTGCCGGGGGGACAAAGTGCCCAATCCTGTTTGGCCCTTATCTAACCACCACTGGAAGGCTGTGATGTCTATTCCAGGAGGGAACAGTGGATTTCTGAAAATTTGATAAAGACATGGGGACATCCTCTCCATGTTGAGGGCATGTGGCCTGGTACATTTCAGGAGAGGGGGGCGTACTCTGCCCCCCCCTCTTTTCTGTGGCCGGCCAGGTTAACATGTTTGGATAAGGGGTCTGGTATGGATTTTTGGGGGGACTCCACTCCATATTTTTTTTAAATTTGGGGTGGAGTTCCCCTTAAAATCCATACCAGACCTAAAGGGTCTAGTTTGGATATTTGGGGGGATCACCACGTCATTTTTTTTTTTATTGACGGCGGTGTTTTTTTTTCTTTTATGAATGAATCCTCTCTGAATTGCCGGAGCCGACAATTCATTATAGCCGCAAAGCCGCTTTTAAATGACTTTTTTTCCTTTCAGAAATGACACTTTGTGCAGGGACAGTTCTAAGTTTACTTTTATGTATTTTTAAGTTATTTCCCTATCCACATTTGGTTGCAGAGTACTTGCCATGCTCTTCCTGACATTTTGCTGCCATTTGCAGCCCTCTAGCCCTTTCCATTCATTTTTTAGAGACATTTTTGTAGTCAAATGTCCGGGTCCCCATTGACTTCAATGGGGTTCGGGTCCGGGGTCAAGTTCGGGTGCCGAACCCAAATTTTTTTTTGAAGTTCGGCCGAACCTGAACATCCAGGTGTCCGCTCAACTCTAGTGAGGAGTATATTTGATGGAGTCCCAAAGTGTTAAGGAGAGGGAAAGTGTGAGAGCTAGGATAGCCGGTCTGGCCTTGGTTGGACACCAGAGTATATAGTCTAGAGTATAATGGGGTATGGTCTGCCTTTCCATATGTACCCAATCAGAGTGAGCAATTTTTGAGTATAAAGTGGATAGATGATCTTTACTGTGAAAGAAAGTCCCCTTGGCGATTCTGTGCCCCTTAGCTCCCCATATAAACTTAATAATCTTTGATTGGAAGTTCCTAAGATTGTCCCTGGGAATGGGGATAGGTAGTGATCGAAAACAATAAAGGATGCAAAGTAAAAAGGTAATTTTCACAGAATTGACCCTGCCTAGCCTGGAAACGCCCAGTTTGTCCTTGATAAGAGATCTTTCTCCAGTTTGTCTATAGTGGCAGTCAGATTCATCCCTAAATATGGGATAGCCATCTCGTTACACCCGAACCTGAATTTTTTTTAAGTTGTGTTACCATTTGGGCTGGTAGATTGACATTCAGAGCCAATGATTTTGCGTAGTTAACACATAGTCCCGAAGCTCTGCCAAAGTCATCAAGTACCCTGCAAATATTAGGTAAGGAAGTAATTGGAGAGGAGATGAAGAGTCTGTGGTCCGCATTTTAGGGTTGGGGTTATCTCTGATAGAAATGGCTAGGGTCTCGGTGACCTTGGCAAGGAGCAGGGGGACAAGAGAAATCCCTGTCTTGAATCCCATAGTATTGGGAAGGAATTTGATTGAAAGCCCTACATCTTAATTTTAGCCTCTGGAGTGGAATAAAGAGTGCCTATTATGCTCATAATACTGTACAAAGAAGCCATCAGGACCTGGGGTTTAAGTTTAAGGTTTTTAATGACCTGCGCAACATCCTCGGTTGAGATTGATGCCTCTAATTCAAAACAGAGAGGTCAGAAACCAAAGGCAAATCAGGGTATTGGGAAGGTATTTGGGGTGTACAAGAGAAAAAGTAACATATAACTTGGGACTGTGGTCTGTGAGACTGGTCGTGAATAAGCCATGGGAACCCAGGTGGGAAAATCTAACAGAAAAAAGTGAAAGGGGAGGAGGGGGAGGGAAACCCAAAGGGTGGTTACTGTTCCGAACTAATGGTTGTGGGAAGGGGCTAAGAAAGTTCCCTCCAGGTGCTCTATGACAGCGCCCAGGCCAGAAAAATGGGGGAAGTTAATCTGAAGAAATGTTCCTCCGGCTTAGCTTAAGTTCGCTGCGTACACACTGGATATGTCCTGTTGGTCGAACTTGGGTGACGTGTAGGGAGCCCAGTGCTCCTCAGGAGGTGCCATGGCCAAGAAAGGAGGGTCTCCATGAAACTTGCATAAGTTCAGATGTCCATTAACATGGTGGAGAAAGCCATAGAGGGGAGGGGCCCAAGTAGCCGGAGGAGCAATAGGGCATTGAAGTATACTAATGAGAAAATCCAGTTTGGTGTTGATGATGGGAGTCCAGGTGGGACCCGACCCAGAAAGAGGTGTGTTTAGAAAGAAGGGCATAACCTCCTCTAAATCATGGGGATGTCCTTCCTGTAAGGGTTGATGCTGTTTTGCCAAGCATGCAAGTCATCGTCATTTGGTGAGTTTTTACCAAAGGGGCGTGTAAATGTGCATGTGATGTGGTGAAAGTTTTGAAGATCCCACATCAGGATATATTCAGCTTTCCTTGTTTGAGACAGTGCAGTCTTATTTATGAACTTTTTTTGCTCTAACTTTATTATTAGTTTATTTATGTATTATGTATTACGTATTGTTTTTATGTATTATGCACTGTTTAAATGCAACGTGGCTCGGTCATTGACCAGCAATATGGTCCAGGGCTTAAGTGGTTAAAATCACAGAAATGCAGCTGATGCACAGTATGGTAGCAAGTTTAATAGGATACAGTTTCAACAGGAAATATACGATATGTTTTGTTTAAGAAACTTATCTCACAAACAATAGTCTAAAATACTGTGCAAGGACATAAGCATATTTATTGACAGGCAATGTAAGAGGGAGAAATAAGACAGGTTTTATCACAAAATAAAAATGACAGTGTTTTACTTAAGAGAAAAGAGGCGGACATATTGTACAGACTTAATGGATGTTATGGGGGTGATTTATTAAAACTGGAGAGTGCAAAATCTGGAGCAGCTGTGCATGTTAGTCAATCAGCTTCTAAGGGCTCTTTCACACGTCCGTTCAGTTTTTTAGATCAGTTTTTTCCCCCTTCAGTTGATCCGTTTTTTCATCCGTTTTTCGTCCGTTTTCCGTCCGTTTACATCAGTTTCCGTTCCGTTTTCCATCCGTTTTTCATCAGTTTTTTTCATCCGTTTTTTCATCCGTTTTTTTTTTTTTTTTTTTTAGAACTTTTTTTTTTACATATTTTGATGAAAAACTGATGTTAGCGGATCGCATGGTAAACGGATCATCCGCTAACGTCCGTTTTTCGTCCGTTCCGTTTTTTTGACGGAAGAAAAATAGGGTTTTCTTCCGTCCAAAAAAACGGAGCTTACCGCAGACGGATGTTAACGGACGTTAGCGGATGCTCATCCGCTAACGGACGCTAACCCATTGAGGTCCGTTAACGGACGTCCGAAAAACGGACGAACTGAACGGATGTGTGAAAGAGCCCTAACTGAAACTGTATAGGATGCTCTCTTCCTGCACAGACTTTGTTTTCTACTCATATATGCTTTAGAACTGTCCAACAAACAGTGCATGTGTGGCAGTTTAGCAGTTTTCAGAAATTGCCAGGAAAAATTTGTTCTCCCAGCACATACATTGTTTTCTATCTTTATATGTTTCAAAACTGTCCAGCACACATTGGGGTTGATTTACTAAGGCAAATAGACTGTGCAGAAAAAAAAAAACTGCATTTTTGATTGTACATGATTGGAAGATGGAAATTAGCAGAGAAAAGATTATCTCTTGCATCTTGATGTTGGCCAAATTTACCATCATGAAACACAAGAAAGGGGAGCTGGCACCCAATCTGTCTGAGGTCATAGCCAGTATCCAGGCCCACTATTCCTTTGAAAAATGAATAGCTATTAGAACTGACTCATTAATGACTATTGAGACAACTTGGCAACAATGGATAGTTTGATATAATACATTTCATACTAATGTTTTGAGGTTTTGAGAATTTTGTACTGAAGTATGCTGTATAGAAAATGTTATCAATCATTGTATTTCAATGGCAAATGTTGCTGCATGTGACTGTCTATGTGGATAACCTATTGCCCTCCAAGGCAAACTTTGTGTTTACCTCTTTTCACTTTATTCTTTCTGCAGTTGTAGGTTCTTTTATACCCTAAAACCCTAATAAAATATATTGCAAAGAAATTAGCAGAGCTTCCCCACATTCACTAAGCTTTGGGGGAAATGAGTGCAACTGCACTTCCAAAGTGCCCAGTCAATTTGCCTTTAGTAAATCAACCCCACTGAGTGTGTCTGTGAACTAATATAAATATAGAAATTTTCAAAAATCGCATCAATTAGGTATTCCTCTGCAGATTTTATTTTCTATCCCTGTATTTTGTAGGGCTGTCCAACACACAGTTTTTAAGAATCAGCAGCAGCAACATCTAGCTCACCCTGCAAACACACCTTAAACTGTAGTTAGATAAAACACAAAAACCTCCTGCACATACGTGTGGTGGTCCTACGTCAGCAACTGCTGCACATCAGATTTAGTGCTAAACAAAACGCACAACACCTTGCTGCCCACTCTAGACAAGAGAGGGCACATAGGTCCTAGTGCATTATCTCTAAAACCGTTTATTCAAAAGAATGTAAATGTATCTATTCACAAATAACATGACTGACACAGCACATCAAGATTATACAATCAGTTTGTCAACTCCATGTGCTCCCAGCCTTGGGATGACATTACTTAAGCCAATGGCTGGCTCAACGAATGGCCGGCTTCTGTCGGACAGAATGACCTACACACCGCCAGAATGTCAGGAGACATTTGCTGGTTGAAAAAAAAAAACAGCCGACATTCTGCCTGTGAGTAGTTCGTTCTGTCCGACAGAAAACGGCCATTCTTTTTTTTTTTTTTTTTTGTTCAACCCACTTGGGTTAAAAAACTGTTAATGTGTACCTGGCTTTTGGATGTAAATGGTTATGCATTTCAAGGGCCATGCTTTCTTCCTCAGAACCTCTTACATAGCAAAGGAGGGGAGGTTGTATATCCATATTAGCTGATTTTTCTTTACCTGGGCTGATTGTTAGCATGATTTTTAAAATACTAGATTTTCCTGAAATATACTTCTCTTTTCTGGTGCCCTAGATTGCTATGATTTAGGAAGAAACTTTTTATTTTATTGAAAAAAGTCAGTTTTGCAGATCCCAGATAGATCAGAAAACAACATTTAACAGACAGGACTTCTGGTGGAGCAAACTTTACCAAGTTTTTTCTTTTCAACTCCTAAGCATGTTGTAATTGAGTATCCCGAACCATGAAAAAAGTTGTCCTCCCATGTTGCAATAACAACAACCTACATTTTGTGGTTGATTTACTAAAACTGGAGCGTGCAAAATCTGGTGCAGCTCTGCAGAGAAACCAGTCAGTTTCCAGGTATTTTGTCAAATCTTAAATGAACAAGCTGAAAATAGAAGCAGATTGGCTACCATACACTGATACACCAGATTTTGCACTCTCCATTTTTAGTAAATCAACCCCTTAGCGCTTTGCCGCCAGTCAAATGCAGTGTAGGGTTTTGCAAAGGTAGTGTATCTGATCTTGGATTCCTTTTTAGCTGTTCTCCTATGTTATTGAAATCAGATACAAATGACAACAGTTTTTATTAACAGATGCTTAATTTAGAACAATATTATTATTATTTTTTAAATCTAAGTTGTTGTTTTTTTCCCCCCACAGTGTTAAAGGGCACAACACACATTGCATTGTTTCTGCTGACCATCTAGCTATAACTTTCAAGTACATTACTAAAATCTGCATAGTTAAAAAAGACTTTGCCCAGGTGGTTAAAAAAATGATATATACTTTAGACTACAAACTTAGAGTTGATAAAGTGACCTTGTTACATGATGGAGAGAATCATGCAGAGACAGATAGTGCCTCCTGAGATCAAGTGGAGTGATGCGTATCAAGTGAAGACACTAAAGATTTATTGTGTGTGGCAAAAGAAACACAGATCTTTCCTTGTGCAGTAAGTGCTTTTGACATCGTACACAGTTAAGGTTGATTGGATATTGTGAACTAGAAAGTGTTTAGCTATAAGAGAAAAAGCCAGCCTTCCTTCATATTAAAAAGCTTAAAAAGACAGGGTAAAAATAACTGAAAAGGATTTGAATGTATATACTGTACACTACTATACTATATAGTATTATTCTAGATGGCTATACTACAATTATAGTAAACTAGTCCTATAACTACGAAACAGTTATAGCATACTATACTATACTATATAACACTGTATTATACTAGTATCAAAAAGGACACATAATGATGCAGTATGTCACTGGCATTAACAAAGCAATGTTTGTGTTTCTGAGACCCTCTGTAATGTTTCAACTTTTATTGTAGCAGCCAGCACACAGACAAACAAAGTCAAAGTTGGAGAAAGAAAGTGCAGCGCTATACTAATGTGAAAATGAGACATAACAATGTGTCAAACAAAAATTGTATGTAAAAGCATAGTAAAAGACAATTGTACTGTGTGGAATACTGACATACAACAAACTGATCCAGAATAGTTCATAGGTGTGTCGATGAATGAAATCTTCACATCCAGTTCAAGGCAACTCTTGTCTGTAAACCTTCACTATCAAAATCAATGGACTTCAGCATGAACATGTTAGTACTAATAGCGTCAGATCAGGCATGGTGGTCATGGGCTCTGTGCGTGAAAGGTAGCGATGGTTACTCCAGGCAATCTTGGTCGGATACCTCACTTCAGGGACAGCCCGGATTGGAGGGATACTCATGTATCAACACAACATGTGTGGCACTCCCAATGGTGCAGATCAAAAACCAATGAAGGCTTTATTTAAAATAAATGAATAAAATCACGACTAAAAGCCTATGGATGTTACAGGGCTCAATCAACAGTCTGGTGCAGAATGTGGCCGAAACTCAACATCCATAGTAGCTTTTAGATATATTTTTCACGTGAAGCCTCATTTTGATCACCATTGGGAGCATTTCTTTTTTCTTCCTGTGTTCATGAGCCTGGCCATCTCCATTGGCCTTTTGTTATCCGGGTTCCTGTCCCTCCCCAAGATTGAATCCATCATCTCAGCTGGAGTAACCATCGCTGCAAAACCTCACGCACAGAAGGGTCCGCTGTGAATGTGATCTGAGCTGTTAGTACCATGTGAGTCCACCACAGCTGGTTTCCATTTCCATTGGCTGAAGTTGCTATCATGTTGTTTCAATCCTTGAACTGGCATGTGATTTCATTCATGGGACCACCTATGGGACTCATCAGTTTGCCAACATATGTTGGACTATATCAGTATTCCACACATGTTGAGTACAATTGTCTTTTACTATGCTTCATACAATTTTTGTTTGATTTCACATTGTTATGTCATGGGCAGCATTTTCACAAAAGTATTGTATAGCCTGCACTTACCCTCTGTAATGGATCGGTACACTGGGGCGACACGACTTCCAGCACGACTTTCAGAGGCAACTCCAACACGACTTCAGCATGAACCACAGGGCGATCTGGGGTAACTCCAGGCGACTTGTGATTTACAACACTACTTGAAGTCGAACTGTTAGAAGTGGCCAATCAGAGCTTCTAAGCTCTTTTGACATCATTCTTCTTCCTGTTTCATTTCTTCTTCCCTGTTCCCTGTTTTTCTGTGTCCAAAAAATGTCAGCTGCCATAGCAGCTGGTTTGGCAGTATTGATCTATTGATCCTGCCAGGGATATACTGTTGTTAGGGATCTATTGTTCCTGTCAGGGGAACTATTGTTCCTGTTAGGGATCTACTGTTGTCGGGGATCTATTGTTGTTGTCAGGGGAACTAGTGTTCCCATTAGGGATCTACTGTTGTTTTAAGGGGGTCTATTGTCAGGGGAACTAGTGTTCCTGTCAGGGATCTATTGTTGTTGTCATGGGAACTATTGTTCCTGTCAGGGATCTACTGTTGTCAGGGATCTATTGTTGTTGTCACAGGAACTATTGTTCCTGTTAGGGATCTACTGTTGTCAGGGATCTATTGTTGTTGTCAGGGGAAAGGTGTGTTCCTGTTAGAGATCTACTGTTGTTGTCAAAGGATCTATTGTTCATGTCAGATCTACTGTTTTTGTCAGGTGAACTAGTGTTCCTGTTAGGTATCTGTTGTTGTAAGTGGATCTATTCTTCATGTCATGGTTCTATTGTTCCTGTCAGGGATCTACTCTTGTCAGGGATCTATTGTTGTTGTCACAGGAACTATTGTTCCTGTCAGGGATCTACGGTTGTCAGGGATCTATTGTTGTCAGGGGAACTAGTGTTCCTGTCAGGGATCTACTGTTGTCAGGGATCTATTGTTGTTGTCACGGGAACTATTGTTTCTGTCAGGGATCTACTGTTGTCAGGGATCTATTGTTTTTGTCACAGGAACTATTGTTCCTGTTAGGCCGCATACACACGATGAGATATGTCCGCTCAAACTTGTCCGACGGACAGTATAGAGTGGACATGTCTCATTGGATTTTGGTCCGATGTCGTGTACACACCATCGGACCGAAATCCCCGCCAGCAGACAGCGCGGTGACGTGGCGGTGACGTTGATGCCGCCACGTCACCGCACCAGGAAGTAAGAAACTTCCAGGCATGCGTCACGTCAATACGACGCTTGTGTGGCCAGATATGTCCGCTGGTTAGTGTACTAACCAGCGGACATATCCGACGGACATGCGTTGGTGGACAAATTTTAAAGCATGCTTTAAAATTTGTCCGCCGGTCAGACATGTCCGCTAGCCCATACACACGATCGGATTTGTCCGCTGAACTGGTCCGTCGGACCAGTTCAGCGGACAAATTTGATTGTGCGTATGCGGCCTAATGGATCTACTGTTGTCAGGGATCTATTGTTGTTGTCAGGGGAACTAGTGTTCCTGTTAGAGATCTACTGTTGTTGTCAAAGGATCTATTGTTCATGTCATAGATCTACTGTTGTTGTCAGGGGAACTAGTGTTCCTGTTAGGTATCTGTTGTTGTAAGTGGATATATTCTTCATGTCATGGATCTATTGTTCCTGTCAGGGATCTACTGTTGTCAGGGATCTATTGTTGTTGTCACAGGATCTATTGTTCCTGTCAGGGATCTACTGTTGTCAGGGATCTACTGTTGTCAGGGATCTATTATTGTTGTCACAGGAACTAGTGTTCCTGTTAGGGATCTACTGTTGTCAGGGATCTATTGTTGTTGTCATGGGAACTAGTGTTGTTGTCAGGGATCTACTGTTGTCATGGATCTATTGTTGTTGTCAGGGATCTATTGTTCCTGTCAGAGATCTACTGTTGTTGTCAGGGAAACTAGTGTTCCTGTTAGTTATCTACTGTTGTTAGTGGATCTATTGTTCATGTCATGGATCTATTGTTCCTGTCAGGGATCTACTCTTGTCAGGGATCTATTGTTGTTGTAAGTTGTTGAACTGGTGTTCATGTTAGGGATCTACTGTTGTTGTAAGGGGATGTATTGTTCCTGTCAGAGATCTACTGTTTTCAGTGATCTATTTTTGTTGTCAGTGGATCTATTGTTCCAGTCAGGGATCTACTGATGTTGGAAGGGGGATCTGTTGTTCATGTCAGGGATCTACTGTTGTCAGGGGAACTAGTGTTTCGGTTAGTGATCTACTGTTGTTCTAAGGGGATCTACTGTTGTCAGGGATCTATTGTTGTCAGGGGGTCTATTGTTCCTGTCAATAATCTACTGATGTTGTAAGGGGATCTATTGATCCTGGTAGGGATATACTGTTGTCAATGATCTATTGTTGTTGTCATGTGAAATAGTGTTGCTGTTAGGGATCTACAGTTGTATGGGGATCTATTGTTCCTGTCAGGGATCTACTTTTGTCAGGAATCTATTGTTCCTGGCAGGGATCTACTATTGCTGGCATGGGATCTATTGCTGCTGGTGTGTTCTATTGTTGCTGCCTGCAAGGTATCTATTATACTGCTTGTTTTGGTAAAAAGTAAGTACCACAAATGGCCAGAAGGGGTAGTCTTTGGAGGTGAGTAGGGGTTGAAAACAATGCATGGTGCTTAGAGCTGGATAGGGATGTAGACAAGGGAGATCATGCACCCATTCTCTGTAAAAACCAGTGGCCTGTATGGAACTACAACAACCATCATGCCTAGTCAAGGAAAACAGACATATAATAAAGGTTACACTTACATTTGTCAGTGCGGTCGGCGACCTGAAGTCGTATCGCAGATCACCTCAGTGTGAACCGGCTCTAAATCTTGCTGTTATTTTTATACTTTCTTTAACAGACCAAGCCAAAAAAAGAAAGGTACTTACTCTAGGCATGGCTTTGGACTGTACACTGGTTGTTTAAATTATTGTCCAAATGGCGAATGTTTAGAACATTGAACATAGACAAATGTGACAGGTTCCAGGTTCCAGTTGTCAATGGTTTCTAAGGAAGCAGTAGATGCTTAAGGCTTGCAGCTGCTGCATCCTTACCAACCACTGACATTACTCGACCCTTTCTTTTACATGGTTGGAGCATAGGCGGTCGGGCGCTAGAGTTATTTCTCCCACTCTCGCTCCATAGCTGCTAGGATTACTTTGCATGGAAAGGAATCACCTGCTAAAAAAATGTAATCTCAGTCTTCGCTGCAGCGATGAATAAGATATCATCCTTCCTATCTAGTGACGTACCAGTACATCGCTGGATGGGAATCTGTTAATATACAACTTAGTAATTATGACTATTTGGTAAAAGAATGAACTACAGGCATACCCCACTTTTAAGTACACAATTGTGTTTATTTACTAAAGCTGGAAAGCGCAAAATAAGGCTCACTTCTGCACAGAAACCAATGAGCTTCCAGGTTTTATTACCAGGCTTAATTGAACAAGATGGAGTTAGAAGCTCATTGGTTTCTATGCAGAAATGAGCCTGATATTGCGATTTCCAGCATTAGTAAATAAACCCTATTGTGTACTTAAAAGCGGGGTATGCCTGTATAGGGTTAATTTACTCAAGGATTATGGACCACTGCAAAGTGAATTTTCACATAGCTTAGTAAAAAATATGAAGCTGTGTTTACACATACATGTGTTAATCAAAATCATGTTAAAAAAAATGGATTTGTTTAGCAATAAGCTACGTGATTACCATGTCAGCGCAGGGTCTTTATTAATAAACAAATAAATTAATCACTAGTTAAAACCCTCTGCATTCTATGCATTTCTATGCCCAATTGGGAACTTGGGAACCAATATGTCACATTTGCTAAAGAAACTCCAGGTCAGCACAAACTCTCAGTTTAGCTAATCCTCACTGCTCATAAAAATATTATTTTAAATGCAAAATAAATTAAGATTGTATTAGTTATATAACAAGTTGTCCAGTATATCTTTCTTGTGTGAAAGCTGATAGGAGGACATTATTTGTTTTCTCTTTTGAATTTTTTCAAAAACCTTAATTTTTAAAATAGTTAATAGTGAATGCAGTTTTGCAAATTATTAGTTTTATAAAGCTCAAGGATAATGTAGGGCACCATCAATATTTCATATGGTAATGAACTTTATCATAGTGTATTAGTTTTTTTTTTCTTTAGAAAATTAAATAATTAAGCACAATTTCCACCCACTTGGTTTGTGAATGTGACTTTTTTCCTTGTTGGATGGTGGAAATCAATGGTTTATCATGCATAAAGAACTATAGAATTTTAAAGTCATTTCAAATTCTCTGTAGACATAAAATGAAACGTTGGCAGCACTTCAAGTAAAACACACCAATGAAATGAATTACCAAAAACAACTTTTAATAACAGCTTTTCTTAGCTTCTGATTGTGACCATTAGAAGACGTAACACTCTTACTAACCTTCTAGAGAAAAGAAGGCAAAGAAAAAAAAAACTATGAGCATAAATGTTCAATAGTTAGTTCATCATTTACTCAAGTTAAGGGTTTATATCTTGTTACATATGAACTTGCATTATCTTTGTCTACCGATTTGTTTAATTTGCTAATAGGGATGAGACAAACACCCCCCCAGTTCAGGTCACAGCAAAACCTACGAACAGGCAAAAAGTTTGTGTGAACGCACATACACCGTTAACGTCTATGGGACACAAACATGAAAAATAAAAAGTGCTAATTTTAAAGGCTAATATACAAGTTATTGCCATAAAAAGTGGTTGGGGACCCGGGTCCTGCCCCAGGGGACATGTATCAATGCAAAAAAAAGGTTTTAAAAACTGCATTTTTTCAGGAGGAGTGATTTTAATAATGCTTAAAGCATTATTGAAACAATATAAATGAAATATTCCGTTAAATGTCATGCCTGGGGGAGTGACTATAATATGCCTGTAAAGTGGCACAGTTTTTCCATGTTTAGAACAGTCCCGCAGCAAAATGAAATTTCTCAAGGAAAAAAGTAATTTAAAACTGCTAGGGGCTGTAATGTATTGCTGGGTAAATGAAAATCATTGCGACACCCCCCCCCCCCCAGTCCATTACCAGGACCTTTGGGTCTGGTATGGATATTAACCACTTAAGACCCGGACACATATGCTGCTAAATGACCCAAGGTGTTTTTACAATTCGGCGCTGCGTCGCTTTAACAGACAATTGCGCGGTAATGCGACGTGGCTCCCAAACAAAATTTGCGTCCTTTTCTTCCCACAAATAGAGCTTTCTTTTGGTGGTATTTGATCGCCTCTGCGATTTTTTTTTTTGCGCTATAAACTAAAATAGAGCGACAATTTTGAAAAAAATCACTATTTTTTACTTTTTGTTATAAAAAAAAACAAATAAACAAAATTTTACTAAAACATTTAGGCCAAAATTAATTCAGCCACATGTCTTTAGTAAAAAAAAAAATCGCAATAAAAAAAAATAGCTACCTAGCGGGAACAGCGACACTAATACAGCGATCAGAAAAATGATCGCTTAGTGACGCTGGCAATAGGGAGTGAAAGGGTTAACTAGGGCAGTGATCAGGGGGTTAAAACTTTATTAGGGGGGGGGTACGGGGGCTATCCTGAACCTAACACTAACTAACTTTCACACTGCCTGTCACACTGACACTAAATGCAGTGATTAGATCACTGCATTCAGTGACACTGTGACAGGGGGTGGGGGGGGGGGGGTGATCACAAGGAGTTAATGTGCCTATGTGTGTGTGTGTGTGTGTGTCAGTGTTGTGTTGGTGCACACTTACTGTGGATGTATTCTCTCATCAACAGCGGTGGGAAACACTGCTGCGATGAGAGATGACATCATTTCCTCCTCCTGTGTAAACACAGGAGGAGGAAGTGACACGAAGGGGGAGCGCTGCCATTGGCTGGGAGCGATCGCGGGGGGGGGGCGAAAAAAACGGACATCCGCCCGCTCGTCGGCGATCGCTCCCAGAGCCAGGGGGAACGCCGCACGCCGCGGAGGGGGTCCCGATCGGACCCCCGAACCGCACAAAGGCGAGGACGTAAATATACGCCCTTGTGCCTGTACGAGCCATGTTGTGGACGTACATAGGCGTGCGGCAGTCCTTAAGTGGTTAAGGGGAACCCTGCACACAAATAAAAAAAAAGTGTGGGGGCCCCCAGGCCCTATATACACTGAACAGCAGTATACAGGTGGTCCCTGGATTACAAACAAGATAGGGAATGTATGCTTGTTCTTAAGTTGAATCAGTTTGTAAGTTGGAGCAGGTACATTTTTTAAGTGCAGCTCCAGCCAAAAAAAAACAATTTTTAAGCTTTTTGGATAGCAAAGGGAAGGGTTATCAACCCTGTAACATTTGTTTTGCTGTCTGTGCCCCTGTTCAGATGATTTCACCTCACGCTCTGTTCTAATGACAGTTGGATTTAGAATTTTTTTTTTTTTTAGGGAAACAAGGATTGGTGATAAAGCATCAGCGGAGACACCTTTTTCCCATATTAACTCTTACAGGAGAGAATTTCCCTTCCTAGGGGTAGATTTCCTCTCACTTCCTTTTGTCTCCCTGTCTCCTGTTTGGAAGTAGGAGTCGTTTGTAAATCAGATGTTTGGAAGTAGGGGACCGCCTGTATTTACTATATGGCCTGCCCTATATTCTCTGCAGACAATTGGGCCTTAAGTGTTGGTGGTACCAGAACACTGTAACCCCTCACAGATACTCTTGTTAAGTGCAGGAACGGGCCCTCCTGTGAAATATAAGATCAAAAATTGTAAATACATGGCTCTGTTAAACAGGGGCTGAAAAATTGGGCCTTTGGTTTTGGTAGCACCAGAACATTGTAAGTCCTCACAGATACTCTTGTTTTTTTCCCTCAGTTTAGGCCGATACGTATTCTTCTACATATTTTTCATAGAAAAAAATTGCAATAAGCGTTTATTGATTGTTTGCACAAAAGTTATAGCGTTTACAAAAAAGGGGATAGTTTTATGGCATTTTTATAAAAAAAATTCTACTAGTAATGCCGGCGATCAGCAATTTTAATCGGTACTGCAACATTATGGAGGACACTTCGGACACTTTTGACACATTTTTGGGACCATTGGCATTTTTTATAGTGATCAGTGCTATAAAAATGCATTGATTACTATAAAAATTACACTGACAGGGAAGGGGTTAACACTAGGGGCTAGGAAGGGGTTAAGTATGTTCCCTGGGTGTGTTCTAACTGAAGGGGAGTAGGACTGACTAGGGGAAATGACAGATCGCTGTTCATACATTGTATGAACAGACAATCAGGCATTTCTCCCCCTGGCAGGACCGGAAGCTGTGTGTTTACACACACAGCTCCCGGTTCTCGCTCTGTAACGAGCAATTGCGGGTGACCGCCGGGCACGCGCGCGCCCCTATTGGCTGCTCGGCGAGATGACGTATAGCTACGTGATCTAGCCCATCAGAGCCGACCTGCCGCCATATAACTGTGGCGGCTGGTCGGCAAGCAGTTAAACAGGGGCATTAAAATTGGGCCATAGGCAGTGGTGGTGGTGCCCTCAACCAAAAATATTCTTAGAAGCGAGCATCATCAAGATTGAGGAGGAATAGCATAGTCACTCAGCATAGGCAATCTTCAAGGAATCCCACATCTATAGAAAAATCAATCGGTTACATTAGCATCAGGTGCTTGGTAGCTAGTAATCCAAGACTGATTCATTTTTATGAAGGTTAGCCTTTCAACAGAGTCAGTGGACAGGCGCACTCTGTGATCGGTTACAAACCCTTCAGCAGCACTGAATGTGCGTTCAAAAAGAACGCTGTATGCAGGACAGGACAGTAGCTCAATTGCATATTGAGCAAGCTCTGGCCAGTGGTCCATCATCAAGACCCAGTAACCCAGTGGATTCTCTGTTGGAAAGGTCAATAAAGTCTGATCTTGCCCCTAGATATTCCTGCTCCATGTAATGCAGACGCTGGTGATGGTTGCTTGAATCGATCAGACCTTGGCGCTGAGGACTGAAGAATTGTCTGAAGGCATCAGTCAGCCGGCCACCTTCACCACTCTTTCTGTGATTGAACAAAGCCTCAGCAACATGTTGTCCAGCACTAGGAAATTGCAACCTCCCAGGGTCTGGAAACGCATTGCACAAAGCTTTCTTCAAAGCCTCCTGAAGATGTTTAATCCTCTGCTCCCTCTGCAAAGGCACGATGAGTTTTGCAACCTTACCCTTGTAACATGGATCAAGAAGGGTTGCCAGCCAGTAATGATCACTCTCCTTGATACCACGAATCCTAGGGTCCTTTTGCAGGTTTAGCAGAATCAGGGAGGCCATGCAGTGTAAGGCTGCATTCACACCTGAGCGTAGCATTTTTCCGTGATATTGCGGCATTATTTACTGCGATATGTGCAGCGTTTTTACTGCGATTTGCCGTGACAAATCCTGGCCTTTTTTTTTGCGCGATTTTGAACAGGTCTAGGGTCACCCATGTTAAAAACAGAAAAATGCCCAAATACGCTCAATTCGAGCGACAAAAAAGGGTCCAGAACTTGTTTGAGCTTCAGACATTCGGCGTCAGGCGTTTTGGAGTGGAGATGTGAACCATCTCCATTGAGAATAATGTATTTTTTCCCCTCTAGTGTTTTTGAGCTTCATGCTTCAGGCGACAAAACACTCAGGTGTGAATGCAGCCTAAGTTTTCAGAGGCATTCGATCCTGACTCCTCTGGGTCATGAAGGATCACATGATCCACAACTACCTCCTCCCAGCCACGTACAACTTCTTGGGTTTCTGGGGACTTAAAACAATCCCTTGAAGACTGCTGCTGAGTGTTATCCTCCACGTCCATGCTGACACAGTCCTCAATCTCCTCATTGAGTTCCACCTGGTGGGCATGTCACAAATAAGGCGGTTGGTGGGCAGGTTGCATTCCCTTTGAATGTCAGCCAGCCGAGCACTGGCATTATATGACCGGCGGAAATTACCATAGACTTCCCTGGCCTGGGTACCTGCTCAAGAACCGCTGCACCACCAAATTAAGGATGTGAGCCAAACAGGGAACATGGGTAAAGTGTCTCTGTCGGAGAGCGGAGAGGAGGTTGGTGCCATTGTCGCGTACAACCATTCCTGCCTAAATCTGGCATGGCGTCAACCACCTCTGAGCCTGCCCCTGCAGAGCTGACAGAATCTCTGCACCAGTGTGGCTTTTGTCCTCTAAGCAGACCAACTCAAGCACAACATGGCATATTTTTGCCTGAGTGCTTTTGTAGCCCCTTGAATGCCTATGGGGCACCGCTGGTTCAGAGGTGAAATATGCAGAGAAAGAGGCCATAGAGGAAGAAGAAGAGAAGGGGGTGGAGGCAAGAGCTGTGGCAGAATCACCACTAGCATTTTGGAGGCGTAGTGGTGGAACAAGCTCCTATAATACCGAACCCTGTTTTGCATCCTTCCCAGCTGCCAGAAGAGTTACCCACTGCGCCGTGAAAGACCACTCTGTCCAATGAGGCCAAGACATTGAATTCCACATGCTGGTAGAGAGCCAGAATTGCCTTCCGTGAAAAGAAATGGCATTTGGGAACCTGCCACTGAGGTACCGCACATTCCACAAATTTACGAAAAGGGGGAGTCTAGCAGCTCAAAAGGCAGCAGTTGCAGTTCCCGAGCATGTGGATGGCTGGGACCAAATTTCTTTCTATGGTTTAGCAAATGGGGTAGGGAAATGTGCCTGCTAAAATCAGGTGGTGGTGTACCGCTAGCAGATTGGCTGCAAGTACTTGGGACACCTATTGTTATACCCTCATTTCTCTCAGTGCAGGTTTCTGAGAGGACTGGAGGTATGGTGGGTTGAAGATCCCAGATGAGAAGCAAAGAGAAGTCTGCCTTGTTCTTTGATGTGGGTCTTTCAAGTGCTGTTGCCACGGACTGCATGGGAGGTCATCATATGTATGATTAAGCATGTGGTCCCCAAGCGGCTGTTGTTTTGGCCACACTTGATCCCCTTCAGACATAGGTTGCAAACAGCAATGGTGCGATCTGCTACACACATGTCAAAAAAGGCCCACACCAAAGAACTTTTCAAAATAAGCGGGGAGTCAGCTGCCCTTAAGCTGCTCCCTGTCTCATTGGAGATGTGCCTCCTCCTCCTCCTCTCTTCTATCAGACACCCAAGTAGAGTCAGTGACCTCATCATCCCCTCCCTGCTCGTCGCTGGAGCAAACTTGGCAGTATGCTGCAGCTGTGGGAACATGACTGCCAGTTTCTTGTCCTTTATGGGCACCCCCTCTCTCTAGGCTCACGTTACTCAATTCCTGAACCCCAATATCTTCTATGCACTATCCAAACTAGTGTAGTAGCTAGGCAAAGATGTACATGGATAGCTTCTCCCAAGCATCTTCAATCTCAAGACATATAGACACATAGAAATCTATGGGAGTTTACTGAGCAGGTTCAATTAGCACACAAAAGATTTTCAGTCATATGTAAACAAACAGAATATTCCATGTCAGGGAGATTAAGTTCAGTATTTATTTCAGGAGGGTAGGATAAATTAGGTCACAGGGAAGCATAAGAAAATTGCATTCATTGTTTAAAAGTTTCCTCCAGAGTGTAAAGCATCGTACACACGGTCAGACATCACACAAACTTTACCTTGGACTTTTGTCCGAAGGGAGTTGTCCAGTCACACCCATAGCATACACACTCTCTGACTTTTTCGGCAACAAACCAGAACATAGTGACGTTTCAACGTACTGACGAGAGTTTAAAAGAGGAAGTTCAATTCTCTGGTGCCACCCTTTGGGCTCCTTCTGCTAATCGAGAGTTAGTAGAGGTTTCATCTGTGTGCATTCGCGATTTTCAGTTTCCTGTAATTGTATTTGTTTCTGAATGTCCGTTCGTCAAGCAGATGGGGTTGTGCTAACTTGACCCACAAAAAAATATAGAAATATGTTTGATTCATATAACCAAAATACACTAATCCAAAGTAAAGACATTTGTTTTTACTCCGTCAGTATCACCAGCAAAGCATATTTTAGGATTATCAGAATATAAAGAAAAAGAGAATGTGCGCTGCTTTTCTTGATTTCAGAACTTGTACGTCACGAATGTGCTCTTTCAAATACAAACACTAGTTCTACCAGACAGAACGCTTCCGGCTGGTCTTTGCTTCTGAGCATGCGCATTTGTACTTGGTCCAAAAGTCCGATTGCTTGCTGTACACACGCTCAGACCAGGCACCATCGGACTCTTGTTGACGTAAAGTTTGTCCGTTTGCAGACCAAACTTTTTGTCCGATGAAACCCGAAAAAGTTTGTCCGATGAAACCCGAAAAAGTTTGTCCGATGAAGCGTACACACGGTCAGGCTATTTTGAAAACTTGCTGATTTTGAAGTGTGTTTGCAAAAAGTCAGACCGTGTGTACGGGCCTTAACACATACCTCCGTAAACATATATCTGGTGCCTAAATCACTACCCCTTTTAGTATTTAGGGGTTTTCCCAAAAAGTCTTATCCACACACAGGTCTTTAACCACTTCAGCCCCAGAAGGTTTTACCCCCTTCCTTCCCAGGCGAAATTTCAGCTTCCGGCACTGCGTCGCTTTAACTGACAATTGCGCGCTCGTGCACGTGGCTCCAAAACAAAATTGGCGTCTTTTTTTCCCACAAATAGAGCTTTCTTTTGGTGGTATTTGATCACCTCTACGGTTTTTATTTTTTGCGCTATAAACAAAAATAGAGCGACAATTTTGATTGTTTTCTTCAGTTTAGGCCGATACGTATACTTCTACGTATTTTTTGTTAAAAAAAAAAATGCAATAAGCGTTTATCGATTGGTTTGCGCAAAATTTATAGCGTTTACAAAATAAAGGATAGTTTTATGGCATTTTTATTATTATTTTTTTTTACTAGTAATGGCGGCGATTCGCGATTTTTTTATTGGGATTGCGACATTATGGCGGACACATCGGACACTTTTGTGACATTTTTGGGACCCATCACATTCATACAGTGAACAGTGCTATAAATATGCATTGATAACTGTATAATTGTGACTGGCAGGGAAGGGGTTAACCACTAGGGGGTGGGGAAGGGGTTAAATGTGTAGCCTAGTTTGTGTTCTAACTGTAGGGGGAGGGGGTGACTGGGGGAGGTGACCGATTGTGTCCCTATGTATAAGTGACACAGATAGGTCTCCTCTCTCCCTAAAGGACGTGGAGCTCTGTGTTTACACAGAGAGCTCCACGTCCCTGCTCATTTACAGGGTAATCGCGTGTGCCCGGCGGCAATCATTGCCGCCGGGCACGCGCATTGGGACCTCAGCAAAGCGGCGGGTGCACGCGCGCGCCGCCGGCGGCGTGCGTGCACTCCCTAGCGGCTTTAAAAGACAGGACATCATATGATGTCCTGTCAGAACAATGGAGTCTTCTGCCCGCCATAATTGGTTAAAATAAAAAAAATAATATCTTTAGTCCATGAGAAAGCTAATTTTATCCATGAACAGTGTTGTAAGACTACAACCAGCTCTTTCTCAAGTCATTTAATGCTTCAGGCTTAAGAAAAGAGCAGTTGTTGGCTTCAAATGTCACATATAGATTACATGAGCTATTATTTGCTGCTGATTTTAACCTGTTATAGATAAAATAATTTTTTTGTTTTGTTTTTTTACTTCAAATATGACATTTTTTGTGACTACCATTTGTTTGAAGAGCTTTTATCTCTTAATTATTTGTAATTGTGAATCTTTAAACTGAAATTTAAAATTTATTAGGAAATGCATTGCTTAAGAAAAGGTCAGTTGTTGGCTTGAAATGTCACGTATAGATTACATGAGCTATTATTTGCTGCTGATTTTAACCTGTTATAGATAGGAGTTGTTTTTTACTTCAAAGATAACATTTTTTGGGACTACACTTTGTTTGAAGAGCATTTATCTCTTAATTATTTGTGTTTGGGAATCTCTAAATTGAAATGTTTAATTTTATTAGGAAATGCATCTAAGTACAATTTACAAAATTAGTCATTTAACTGGGATATAACAATTTCGGAGCTTCTTGGAAGTTCTATAAAAAAAGCTTTGCCATATGACAATAACAAGTAATAATATGTAAAGGGGCTTAAGACATCATGTAGTAAATTGTCCCTATGATTGCTGGTGGTGGTCCAAGTGGAAAAGCTGAGAGGACCCAGGAGAGATTTGTATGAGCAGTAGAAAATTAAACTGGCGACATGCAGAATCTGAGAAGTGCAAAAAGGATTGTAAGGAAAGGGAGAATGTACATACATCCCTAAATGAGATTGTCTCCTTCACAATGAATTCTGGTTAAAGATATGCATTCTTGACATGGTATTAGTAAAATGCATTAAAATGAAACCGCACCTTTGTTGGTAGGAAAAAATTCCATAGGACACCTATATAATTGGCAAGGACTTCAGCACTTTATTGTAAATACTTACTGGCTGGGGGTGAGGCTTAGGTTTGCTGCTACCATGGATTCATGGAGAATCCAACATATTTGAAGATAGAGGACTTTGCTAACTAGTTTGGAAATTTGCTAGATTAAATGTGTTAATTTACTAAAGGAGTACAAATTGTTCATTTAATTAAGTGGCGAAGCTGTTGAATCATGTTGAAGAACAATCCTGTATTATTATCACTTGATGACACCAGACAACTCCAGGACTCAATACTTACTTTCCCTACTACCAATTAGCCTGTCCTGGATACTACCCTAAAAGATATGTTGGTATCCCTAAGAAGCACCACCCATGCTGATATTCTTTCACTGGTGCGGAAGTTTAAGTTCGATATACATGAGTTCAGTGATAGGGTTTACTGGGAAAAAAATGGTAGGTTGAGGCCTCGTTCAACAACCTAGTGGATGCTCATAATGACCGTGAAGTTGATATTGGGTGGAATAAATATAAACTGGCTGATCTGGAGGATCGCTACAGGAGAAACAATATAACATTTTGAGGCATCCCAGAGTCAGACCCATGATCTCTTAAGTCTGACTTGTCTAATATTCTTGCAGCAGCACTTCCTGACTCTTCATCTGAGGAATTGGTAATTGACCGTATTCACAGATTCCCCAAACTGAAACATATCCCAGAAAACCTTCCCAGGGACACTATAGCCCCCATACATTTCTATAATTCTATAATTTCTATAAGTCTAAAAAAATCTAGCTCCTACTAGACATCCAGCTCATGTGCCAGATTGTATAAAGGGCCTCACCTTTTACTCTGATTTATCGCAATATATGCTGCAGTGGAGATATACCTTGTTGCCACCATCACAAAGATGCTCTATATCCACAACATTACCTATAAATTAAAATATTCAGTTAAAATACTGATTAATTATGAGGGAGAGACATTCTCAATAAGCTCAGTTGATAAAGGCCTCAGACCTCAAATACGGACTGAGAAGATGCTGAGGCGCATTTTCAACTACACAATGTTATTTCAGCTCAGCAGCTCTGGTGAGCTTCTGCAGTGCTAATCTGCAATCCTGTTTCTTGTTTTTCTTACCCCAAAGTTTAGCAGATCATTGTCATAGGGGTGCAACGCTTACAAGGACTGACATCTGAACAAAAGTTTGAAGCTTTCCTACACAAACTAACAGCTTCCTAGGCTCTTCTTTATACCTTGACTGCTAGACATTTCCAGCACATGATTAATCTAAGGTATTGTCCATACTATTGGTCGTTTACCATTGTTTTTCCATAGTACTTGCTTCTCTGCTCATGGACTCAAGCCACAATGTCCTTTAAAATATCCTCCTTCAATGTAAAAGGCCTCAACAGCCCAGCCAAAGGTACTATGTTATTTAAAGATGCCAACACACTAAAATGTGATGTCCTTTGTCTTCAGGAGACTTACTTCAGATCCCAAAACTCATCTCCCTTTTCCAACAGGTGGTTTCAGAACATCTACAAATCTAATGTCTCTTCTAAAAAAAAGGGCATCCTTATCGCTTTAAAGGATACTGTGGTCTTCAAACTGATCTCAGAAGCGTATGATCTCCAGGGGGGATTACTTCATCTTAGTTTGTGAAACCTGCTCACTTATCTTCAAAGATAATTAAAAAATGGCATACCTACTTGTCAGGGTCATATTATACTTCACTTCATCTTCAAATCTTTATGATTTGTGGAGGCGCCAACACTCCACTGAAAAGGACTATACGTTTTATTTTTTATTCTCTCTTCACGTATTCAGGAATCATTGTTTTTTTAAATGACAAGTTCTTGTTGCAGAATAGTGTTAAGTCTGAGATTCATAGCATCACCTGGTTTGATCATGCTCCAGAGTGGGAGGGGGTTGCTTTGAAACTGGGGTTACTAAGTGGGGTAATGATGTCTTTCTCATGTCTTAGGCTTAGCATTTCTAAACACATTACATATTTCTTTGATTTCAATGAAGCCTCAGTCAACGACACCTTCACATTGCAGAATTTAAATAAATCCTATATAAAAGGCATTCTCCTCAAAGTAACCTCTGTTGCTAAACAACGTAAGATGCAGCAGTTGAACAACCTTCTCATCACGATTTAGATGTTAGAACACTCTAGCAAAATACAACCTTATATGTCCACCTGCTCCAAACTGAATCAATCGACAAAGAAGCTTAGATTGTTGCTTACAGCATAACATAACTGCCATATCAGAGCATTACAATTTAATCCTTATTCGCAGGGCAATAAAGCAGGCAAACTGCCAGCCACTCAAATCAAAGAAAAAATAGCCAAACAAAAATACCCATTTTTCCTTTTTAATTCTGATTTTATTGAATTTAAATAACATAACAACAACAAAAAAAAAACATTATCCACATCCTATAGGTAATGAACGATAAAGAACATACCACATTATAATAATATATAAAACATATTATATATAAACATATACCAACACACTGCAGGAGTCCCTATAAAGAGACACATAATCATAATCTAGACCAGGGATGGGCAAACTACGGCCCGCGGGCCGTATACGGCCCGGCGGACCTTTTAATCCGGCCCCGACCTGCGATCTCGTTGTGCCGCGATTGCCGCTAATTGAGTCTGCGGCTTTGCGGCCTATGCTTCGAGGGGGCTGGAGCGAGGCGGGCTTATCGTTCCTAATGTCCTCAAAGTGACTGACCATTGTTTATAGTTTAGTCTCTGGCTTCTAATTCTCGGGATTTGCTTACTAAACACCACAGCCAATCAGCTAATTTTGGGCTAGTCATATCTTCCCTGACCTAAGATGGCACCCATAGAGCCTAACAAAGAAGCACGCATGCTTCGAACGCGCGCACCCCCCTGTGACCGGTACCCGGAAGTGACGTTGCACTTCTGTGCTCTACGGAACGCTGTCCCTCGCTCCCCGGCATCGGAGGTATACCATCCCACCACTATGGATGATGGTAGTGTGAACAACACAGGGACGCCTGCTTTAGATCTCCAGAACCAGCGGAGCACCGCACCCTGGATGCCTCAGCGGATGATACAACGTACAGATAAGCCCATGTTTTACATTTCCTTGTGAGTCACACCTTTAAATGAATTGTCGTTTACCTATTAAAAAACAAGATTACTACGCTTATAGGGCCCATCAATTGTCACCACTGTGCCATGCCATCAAAAGCAATCACTGTGTCATCAATTGTCACCACTGTACCATGCCAAATGCAGCCACTGTGCCATGCCATCAAACGCAGCCACTGTGCCATCAATTGTCACCACTGTGCCATGCCATCAATTGTCACCACTGTGCCATGCCATCAAACGCAGCCACTGTGCCATCACTTGTCACCACTGTGCCATGCCATCAAACGCAGCTACTGTGCCACCACTTGTCACCACTGTGCCATCAATTGTCACCACTGAGCCATCAAACGCAGCCACTGTGCCATCAATTGTCACCACTGTGCCATGCCATCAATTGTCACCACTGTGCCATGCCATCAAACGCAGCCACTGTGCCATCAATTCTCACTACTGTGCCATGCCATCAAACGCAGCCACTGTGCCATCAATTGTCACCACTGTGCCATGCCATCAAACGCAGCCACTGTGCCATCACTTGTCACCACTGTGCCATCACTTGTCACCACTGTGCCATCAATTGTCACCACTGTGCCATCACTTGTCACCACTGAGCCATCAAACGCAGCCACTGTGCCATCAATTGTCACTACTGTGCCATGCCATCAAACGCAGCCACTGTGCCATCACTTGTCACCACTGTGCCATGCCATCAAACACAGCCACTGTGCCATCACTTGTCACCACTGTGCCATAAATTGTAGTTTTGTAAAATAACTCTTTTTATGCTTTTCTACCTTAAATTAATCTAAACATTTAATGTTACAAATTTAAATGTAATTTATATTAATTCACACATACACACCGGCCATCTACTCTTGGTCCGGCCCCCGGGTCCACTATATGAACCCACTGCGGCCCTCGAGTCAAAAAGTTTGCCCACCCCTGATCTAGACCATTTAGATTTTTTAGACCCTAATCAGAATATCCCTGCCTTATCTTCTTTTGTCCAATTAGATGAAATATATAATTTCCTATTCCATATCTTCATCTCCCACAGTGATGTTAGATATATTACACACAACACACATAAAAAAAAGAAATAAAAAAAACAAACAAACAAAAGGAAAACAATACTTTTTAAATAAATACATTAAACTACCAGAAATAGCTACTTAAACTGATATCTCCTCACTCATCCCAACTATAAACCATTTTTATGTCCTTCCTCTAACCCATATATAGATTCCGTGATTCAAGGGATTACCTTAGTACCTTCCAAGGGTGCCAAATTTGGCAGCATTGTCCATATGTGTCCAATTCCTGCAACAGAAGAATTTCCATCCTCTCAATATTGTCCATCTCTGACACCCACTCAATCAACGATGGAGCATATGCTGACAGCCAATGACGCAGTATAACCGCTCTTGCAGCTGTCAACCAATGTCTCAAAAGGCCTTTTTTTATAGATTTTATATGAGCCGGGTAGAATGGATAGCAAAGTAATTTGTGGTGTGTTGGGAATAATTACTCCAGTTGCTCGGGTATGAAGCTGAAGTATCATATCCCAAAAATTATACACAGAAGGGCATTCCCACCAAATATGCAATAGCAACCCCTTAGCAAAATAACAACACCAACATAGATCTGAGACATTTGGATATATCTGGTGGAGCAACAACGGGCATCTATACCATGAGAAAGAAGTTTGAAATGTGTTTCATGTACCTTAGTTGCTAATGACATACTATGTGTAAGGATAAACACTTTTTCCCATTCCTCTCATTTAATTTGGACCTTTAGGCCCATATTCCACTTATTTGTAAATTCCGGAGACATGGATGGAGTCTATGAATAAGAACCTTATACACTGCAGACAAAATGTGTTCTGGTACATTTTCTTGTAATAGAAGGGACTCAAAGATATCTGGCTCTCTGTTTAATACATCCCTGACAGGGAAGGAAGCAAGAAAATATGAAAATTGCCGATATTTCAGCCAGTGTTTAATTGATTGCTGCTGTATAGGGATCACATTTGATAACTATGGAAAATCTCCTTGACAAAGAGTTTGAGATATCCGATGATTTGACTTCTTACTCCATACCAAAAAATGTCTTCGTGCCACTGCCGGAGGGAACCCTGAATTACCAAACAGGGGCATCATTAATCCCACTTCAGGGAAAAGTCCTAGATGAGTTTGTAATTTATCCCAAGTATGCAAAAAATGTGCTGTAAGAAAATACCAAGAAAAAACTGGACCCCGGACAGAGATATCTAACCAGGGAAGTGCCTGGAGATCGAAAGAGGCAATTGACTGTTCTATATGTACCCATTGTTTAAGGTGGGAATGATGAAACTAATTTACTAGTCTAGTTAACACCGCTGCAACATAGTAGTAATATAGGTCCCATGCCCCTAAACCCCCCTTTGCTTTAGGGAGGGATAGAATTCTCCTCCAAATAAACATTGTAAAAGCAGATGGTAGAGTAACAAAAAAGGAACGAGGGGCCACTATAGGTATAGTTTGGAGGAAAAGATAGAGAAAACGCGGTACTATATCCATTTTTTTTCAAAATATTGATCCTCCCAAACCTTGAATACTGGGGTGGATCATACTTTTTAATATCTTGTATTGAATGCTGCATAAGAGGGTAATCATTTTCTATATATAGCTTATTAAGATCTTGTGGAATTTTTATACCCAAATACTTAAGTGTCGAAGTACATATCTTAAATGGGAAATTATTCCCAAGAGCCTGAACTTAATGTGGTAACAGGGATACATTAAGAATTTCTGATTTAGACAAATTTACTTTAAAATTGCTCAGGGCTCCAAAACACTGAAATTCATACAAAATAGATAGCATGGAAACATGTGGGTTGGTAACGTAGAATAACAGATCATCAACAAATACTGCCAACGGTATACCTGTAATACAAGAATTATTGTAGCCACAGAACTGCAAACATACCCATAGACTTCCTTTCCCATGAGCTCAAGATTTCCTATGCTACGTAGGCATGACCTTAACATCAATAATCTATGCATGGCTAATTTTACCCATGTGACAGATCTCGGATACCACGTATGTGTATCTCTGCCATACCTGTGTCTCCTGTCCTCCAAACGCACCCGCAGTCTGCAAACTTGCCATAACCAGCCCTTAACCCCTCAATCACGAGATAAGCCACAATGGTGTTGAGGGTTAAACATGCAGAGCATAAACTCTTATTAAGTCCCAAACATACACGTTTAAACACAGTTAGGGACACTCCCCTTAGCCTTGTCATGGAGGGGGTAGGGGACAAGGAGTAACCAGTAGAAACTCAACATTTGTATATTCAAACAACTACAGTTGAAACATATAAAGGGATTATGATAAGCAAGCAGCCCCTCCTTACACATCCTCTGCTGAGATGTGTCTCCAGACCTTTGTCTACGTGCTATGACCCAACACAATTAAACTCAGCAACAAGAGGGATGGGGGAGAAGGGATGTAGCATTACATTATCTCAATGCCATTTTGTCCCCAAGTCTCGTAGCCCCATGCTTTGGGAATACTGCCATCTTGTATATGCCTTTATCAGCTGAAAGTAAATTGTTTGTGGGATAAAAGTATATATTCACCCAACCGGGCCAATAGGTTTAGGTAGCCGGAAACGACTCCTCGAGCCCAGCCACAGATACCTCGTTCACCTGGTTCTCATGAACCGGCGATCGCAGACACAAATGTCTGGAGGTGGTATCTTCTCCAGGTGGTGGAAGGTGGCAAATATCCCTCAAAATTTCAGCTGGGCCATAGTCTGTGGGTAGGAGGCCAGCCTACTATTATAGGAAACTATTGTTCTAGTTAATCTTTATATTTATAGTTGCTTGCAAGGTTTAATCTGATTCATAGGTGTGCGCAGCCTATTGCATTAAGGTGTGCACCATTAGGCTCAAACACACGTGCATGTGTATGTGTCTACATATATATGACCCCCGACACATTGATCTCCCTGTTGGCACAGTGAAAGAGAAGAGCATAAGCACTTCTCTTATGGCAGAGCCATTAAGAGGGAGATCTTTCCCATGCCTCTGCGGCTACACAGAGCAATAACTCTAAGGCCTCGTACACACGATCGGTCGATTAAAAAGGACTGAGGTTCGGTTTCCGATCATGTAGAGGCCCCATCGGTCAGTTATCCTTCGGTCAAAAAGAAGAGAACTTGCTTTAAAATGTAACCGATGGGTCAAAACCGATCGTTAGTATGCAAAAGCATCGGTTAAAAGGCCACGCATGCTCAGAATCAAGTCGACGCATTCTTGGAAGCATTGAACTTCATTTTTTTCAGCACGTCGTTGTGTTAAAACACCTAAACGTCACCGCGTTTTAACATGATCGGTTTTTTAATAGATGGTGTGTAGGCACATCAGACAATCAGTCAGCTTCATCGGACCATTCTCATCGGATGGACTGATCGTGTGTACGTGGCCTAATGTGCATTGGGGTGATAAGGGTGTGCCTGGGCACACTCGGCACACCCTGTGCACACACCTATGCTCTGATTTATTGATATGCTGTCCTCCACTATGGCATGTGTTATACAGGTCCTTCCATTGTTTTCCTTTTAGACCATTCTGGTCCAATATCGTTATTTTGATAAAACTCAATAAAAATGTATTTGAAAGTAAATTAATCTCAATTATTCAGCGTCATCACCTCTGTCCAATGAGCTGTAAAGCTGTCTCAGGAAACAGTAGTGCTATGCCGGGAAGGAGCAATCTTTCTGACTGGCAGAGGTATGTATCACAAGAATGGCTGGCCAAAATTATAAATCCTTTGGCAGGTAAAACAGTAAACATATGTTTACTTGAACACAGTATTTATCTGTTTGCCTGGAGTGACACTTCAGAGCAGCAGCAAATGGTAGATACATTTACCAGTCAGCACTTAACTAACATATTTTAGTTTACATGGTTTACATGGTTGTATCACTAGGGTTTTTGAGCCTCAGGATTCAGTAATGAATAGGCATATTCACTTAGAGGTACTTACTTCTGTATTATCTTTTGCCAAATCCTAACAAATTCCATAAGAAAGGCTCTTAATTGTGCACCAAATTTTACCAGTGAATCTTCTTAGTGTTCTTCCTCACTATGCACATTGAGCAACACAATATATTAGTACAATTTTTTTACATTTTAGCGTTGTTGTTTTTACATAATAATAATTACCAATAATATTCAAATATAAGTGTTAATATTCTAAATGTATCTCTAAGCAAAAGGTGTCAGTATGTTAACGTTTTGATATATTAAAATCTTTCAACCTTTTAAAGGAAAGCTGTGCCCGGCAACATAAATTGTCTCCAGCACAGAAAGGGAAGGGAATCTTTTCAATGAAGATGCAGCATGGTTAATCCTTTATTACAATACAATGACAGTGTTTTTATTGCTTTGTGCAGGTTTCCATACTTATTAGGCAATATGCAGGTTTCCTTACTCAATAGGCCAAGCTCTGCTTCTGACTGGCTTGGGATATGATGATGTCTCCAGCCTAGATCAGTCAGACAGTAGGGCCTTAAAGCCCTGTACATACAGGCTGAACGTTCGGAGACAACGGACAGTCAAAAAAATACAGCCTGTGAGTATGCCATTCAGCTGGCTGCCTTCTGTCAGACATGCATGCTGGAAAACCAGCAGCCGACCAACCCCTGATCAGTACTTTAGCCAATGGAAGAGTCCTTGCATGGCTAGTACAACAGCTCTGACCAAAGTTGTCAGTTTTTTTGTTTTGTTTCAACCTATTGTATCGTTTAGCAGCCTAATTGTCTGTCATAATTAGTGATGGGCATATCTACCCAGGTATGTTTTGCAAACTGTTCAGTGAATCTTGTTTACATTTCCACCTGCCCAGTCTTAGAGACAAATCTGTTTGATGTCTGTGAACCTGAATCTTGTGGTTAAACTCTGGCCATTGTTAGGGAATTTCAAGGCAAGCTTCTGGAAAAAAAAGGCATGGGAAGTAGGGTGCTACCATGGAAGATATATACTAATGCAAAAAAATTTAAAAAAAATACCATACAATAGAAAGATTATATTTTAATGCAGCTTCCAGGTCAACTTTAAAAATGTACAAATGTTTTCAATTACATGTTTTGAAGAAGTCTTAAATGAGAAGTACAGCCAAAGCTTTTTTCACTGTACTCCTGTGGATCACAGGAGTGCAGTTATTTCTGCACTCCAGCCGCTGTCAACTGATGTCGCAGAGTCAGTCCAGGCTGGGGAAAGATCGTGACCATATAGTCGGGATCCACCAAGAATCTTGGGCCAGCACCTGGCTCAGCCTCTCAGCGAGCTTCTCAGAGCCTGAGCCAGCCATTCCCACCCCTTCCATAGCCTTTCGCTAGTGGGCATGGGGGGGAGCAGAGAGCTGGTGTCTGACAGCTTTCTGCTCATGGAGTACTGAGAACTGAGTGATCAGTGGTGTTTAATCGCTCAGTTCTTAGTCCTAGAGTCGGCAGGTGACATTTAAGTATGTTTTATTATTCCCCCCCCCCCAAAAAATCACTTTTAAATCTGTACATGGAGTTACAGATCAGTGACAGCCTACTCTGGGTGTGTATATTTCCTGTGGAATATTTTGTATTTTTTTTTACAATTAACTTAAATAAGGCTACAGCATTGTTTTGGCGTAAAAAGGCCATGAAGTGCATTGTGGTGTAAAAAAAAGAAATGCCCACGTGAATCTGCACATATATTTTCTGGAACCGCAAATCTCAACCCCATGGAATAAGCCTTGAACCCTATGTGTGAATCTGAACCTCATCCATAGTCACAGTATACATGTGTGGGGTACTAGCTTACTTTATTTTTCTTTTATTCTACTGTAACATTTACAAAACTTTCCTGGATTATTCCCTGAACAAACTTCTTATTCACTGTACCATCAGGTAAAATAGTTTCATAGAACTTGAACATTGAAATCAAAATTTTTGCTATAAGAAATATCTCTAATTCCAGTGTTTTATTTAATACATTTGTAAGGCTAAATGTTCTTTATTTAGTCGGCTTGTTTTAACATTTTTTTTTTGGGTTCGACTGGTTTTAAAAGTGATTCATATTAGCATATTGTGTACCTACAGAATGTTTAAATGTAATATTCGTGTGTTGTATGTGAACAGGGAGACTAAATAAATAAAATATGCTCATTTGTTTTTGAATTTCCATTGTTGACTTGGGAATGGTGAGCTCTCACAAATCTCAGCTTTAACCTTGCCAATTGCTGTATGCCTGTAAGTGCGCTGTAGTTATTTGGAACATTTCTACTTTGGCGATGGCATCCTTTTGCTAGATTACATTTATGCATTAGTACCATCTGTGCTTGCTGCTCCTTCTGTGAGTTAGCCCTGGCCAAATGACTGGCATTTATCTGGAAGTGCATTCAAAAAAGAAAACATAGCTAGTAAGACGGTAAAAGGAGACTTAACTGTCTAGAAACAACTGATTGTAATAATAAAATGAGAAAAAGTAGGAAAAACAAAGGCTATCATTAGAAGATATATATATATATATATATATATATATATATATATATATATATATATATATATATATATATATATATATATATATATTATTATTATTAAATTACTAGCCATATATTAAAATTGCATAAAACTATACACGTACAGTATGCTAAGATGTAGTGACATCTTTTAGCCTTGAGTCAGGACATCCTTAAAGGGGTGTTCCAGCCAATATTTGTGTTTATTAATAGTCAGCAGCTACAAAAAGTGTAGCTGCTGGCTTTTAATAAACAGACACTTACCTGCTCCAGCGTTCCAGCGACGCGCCGACCGGGGCTCTGCTCCTCTCCCCCCCTCCCCGGCCGGCATCCTCATCACAACTGTGGGAACCCGGCCGTGACAGCCTTCGGCTTCATGGCCATCTACCCACTGCGCATGTGCGAGCGGCGCGGCCCACCGCTGATTTTACAGGCGATCGCATGGGACCTGTCATGTGTCTCATGCGATCGCCTAGGGGAGGGGCTGCAATAAGGCGATTAAGCTTAATCGCCTTACCAGCCCCTCAGCGGAAGCAGGAAGTGGGACAGGAAGTCCCACTCCTCCTGAAGCCCCCACCCCCCCAAAAAAAAATTACATGCCAAATGTGGCATGTAAGGGGGTGAGGAGTGGGATTAGCGGAAGTTCCATTTTTGGGTGGAACTCCACTTTAAAGAGACTGATCCCTGCTCTATTTATTCAGAAGTAGTTCTGTTGCTATTTTAACATTACATTTCTAAAGCCAATTATTATGCTTTTAAGTTTATGAGTAAAAACAGTTATTTCTAACATGATGTACACAAATGCCTCAGTTGCTATTACTGCGACTTAATTGGTAATTTACCTCTATCCTTTTATGAATACTGCTGCCTAAATACATTATTTGGGTGGATTATGGGTAAATACATTACTCAAGTGGGTTATGACAATACAACTAATTGAGGAAGGTGTGGTCCTGCACAAATGCTATGTGAGTCATGGCTTTGCGTGTGTCCAAAGTTGAGTTTAAGGTGGGAAATTTTAGGAAGGGTCCTTTTTCCAGTGGATACTCTAAATGATTTCCCAATACTTCCCATTAGATACTTAAAGAGAAAATACAGAAAAATTCCCCCAAAAGTAAAACAGACAGAAATAATAACCCAAGAAAGGTATTAATGCTTTCCCACTCCAAAAACTATGTAGACTAATAACCAAAAATTATGGCTAGAGTATCACTTTTAAGTATTATGCACAAAAGAAGGTATCACTTAATTCTTGGTTAAAAAAGTTGAATTCTTGGCACTCATTTTTTATTAACAAATCACCCGATATGTTTAAACAAAACATGTATTTGTGGGAATGAATCATCATATTCACAAAGAGCACTTGAGGGAAGGTGCAGCTCAGTCTGTATACCACATATATAGTGTGACAATTGGCAGAGGGTACATTATGCACCCACCGTTGCACCCACAGCTGCCTCTGTGATACCATGACAAAGATGTCTGATATTTTGTAACTCTCCATGATTATATCCATGCTTAAGAGTGAATCCATGTTTAGAGTTTAGCTCATATCTAAGTACATTGTAAGCCTCTGCACAGTAAACCTCTAATCAGGGGGCTTTCCTTATCCAATAGAAGCAATAATTTGTGGTATATGATCAAATAAAAATAATATAAAAAATTTCCCCAAATGTCTTTTTTGGTGTGGTACTGGACTAATTTAGTCATCATCCCAATAATGTTTCTTTTGCTGATTAATCTGAGTTGACAAATGAAGTATACCACTTAAGTACTAAAGCAGAGAGATGAGGCAGTTTACTTGAGCTTTGAGTAACCTATAAAGATGTTATTTTTAATGTTATTCTGTAAATAATCATATAACCAATATGTATACTTTTATAATGAAACAGTTACATGCTAAAGAAATCATAAAGTAGAAAAATGTTTTAATTACTTTTATTGATGTTTAGTTAAATGCCACACTCCACTGAGGTTTTTTCAAAATAGATCTTGCTAACTGCTATTTTAACAAGCTTATTAGTTTGACACCATTTACCATGCAATTATTTTAATAGTTGTATTGGGATTCATGTAAATGGCAGCATAAACCTGGGCTACTCTTCAGTCACTGCAGAAAATTAATTATTCTATGTACAAGTTCAGTGAAAACACTTTACAGGACACCAAACACAGTGTACTAATGAAGTATATGCTTCTTTTCCAATTCTCTTTTTTTTCTTCAGCTTTGTGATATAAAATTCAATCAGATCGGCTTTAGACATTTGAAGAGGAAACAATACACCAGTGTTGTTTTTAGTTATTTATTTTGTGGGGATAATTGTGCTGACCTAATTAATCTGTGCATTTCTACAATTATATATATTCAGCAATAACTGTCCCTTCACAGTCAATAATTAGATCTGTCAACTTTAGCTGTAATAAATAAAGTGAAATTCTTTCTGTAGCTTTCATGCAAGGTATCACATTGCAGTGAAAGGATTTTGGATCAATCCCCCAGCTTGCAAGTTTTTGAGAATGAGAAACTCTATTCGGATTTTGTCCCAACATCCTCTATAGATCCAGGTCAGGGCTAAGCAGTAATATCTAGGCCTTATAGTGGGGTTATTTTACTAAAGGAGTAAAAACAATTCACTTAACCACTTGACCACTGGGCACTTAAACACCCTTAATAACCAGACCAATTTTCAGCTTTCGGTGCTCTCACATTTTGAATGACAATAACTCAGTCATACAACACTATAACCAAATGAAATTTTTGTCCTTTTTTTCCCACAAATAGAGCTTTCTTTTGGTGGTGTTTCATCACCTCTGCGGTTTTTATTTTTTTTGCTATAAATGAAAAAAGAACAAAATTTTGCAAAAAATAATAATTTTTCTTCATTTCTATTATAAAATTTTGCAAAAAAGTAATTTTTCTTCATAAATTTGGCCTAAAATGTATACTGCTACATATCTTTGGTAAAAAAAATAAAAAATGTTGGATATTATTTAGTCTGGGTGAAAGTTATGGGGTCTACAAGCTATGGTACCAAATCCTGAAAATTGATCAATTTCATCACACCTGAAGTACTGACAGCCTCTCTTATTTCTTGAGACCCTAACATGCCAGAAAAGTACAAATACCCCCCAAATGACCCCTTTTTGGAAAGAAGACATTCCAAGGTATTTAGAAAGAGGCCTGGTGAGTTTTTTAAAGTTGTAATTTTTTCCCCCAATTCTTTGCAAAATCAAGATTTATTTTTTTTTCATCAAATTTTCATATTATTAGGTTATTTTTCACACACAGCATATGCATACCACAAATTACACCCCAAAACACATTCTGCTATTCCTCCCGAGTATGGCGATACCCCATGTGTGAGACTTTTACACAGTGCGGCCACATACAGAGGCCCAACATGCAGGGAGCACCCAGGCCAATTCTGACATTTCTCTCCTACATGTAAAAATCATCATTTATTTGCTAGAAAAATACATAAAACCCCAAAACATGATATAAAGATACCTCACATGTGGTTTGAACACCGTTTTATATGTGGGCGGGACTTGCGTATGCGTTCGCTTCTGCATGCGAGCTCGCGGGGACAGGGGCTGCTGTATGCCCAGAGTATTGCTAAGTATGCCCAGAGTATTGCGGAGTATGCCCAGAGTATTGCCCAGAGTATTGCCCAGAGTATTGCCCAGAGTATGCCCAGAGTATGCCCGGAGTATGCCCAGAGTATGCCCAGAGTATTGCGGAGTATGCCCAGAGTATTGCAGAGTATGCCCAGAGTATTGCCAGAGTATTGCGGAGTATGCAGAGTATGCCCAGGGTATTGCGGAGTATGCCCAGAGTATTGCAGAGTATGCCCAGAGTATTGCAGAGTATGCCCAGAGTATTGCCAGAGTATTGCGGAGTATGCAGAGTATGCCCAGAGTATTGCGGAGTATGCCCAGAGTATTGCAGAGTATGCCCAGAGTATTGCAGAGTATGCCCAGAGTATTGTCAGAGTATTGCGGAGTATGCAGAGTATGCCCAGGGTATTGCAGAGTATGCCCAGGGTATTGCAGAGTATGCCCAGGGTATTGCAGAGTATGCCCAGGGTATTGCGGAGTATGCCCAGAGTATTGCGGAGTATGCCCAGAGTATTGCGGAGTATGCCCAGAGTATTGCAGAGTATGCCCAGAGTATTGCAGAGTATGCCCAGAGTATTGCAGAGTATGCCCAGAGTATTGCAGAGTATGCCCAGAGTATGCCCAGAGTATTGCAGAGTATGCCCAGAGTATTGCAGAGTATGCCCAGAGTATTGCAGAGTATGCCCAGAGTATTGCAGAGTATGCCCAGAGTATTGCAGAGTATTGCAGAGTATTGCAGAGTATTGCCAGAGTATTGCCAGAGTATTGCCAGAGTATGCCCAGAGTATGCCCAGAGTATTGCAGAGTATGCCCAGAGTATGCCTGAGTATTGCAGAGTATGCCTGAGTATTGCAGAGTATGCCCAGAGTATTGCAGAGTATGCCTGAGTATTGCAGAGTATGCCCAGAGTATGCCTGAGTATTGCAGAGTATGCCCAGAGTATTGCCAGAGTATGCCTGAGTATTGCAGAGTATGCCCAGGTGAGTATTGCAGAGTATATGCAGCAGGGATGGCTGAGCAGGGAGGGAGGGATGGATGGATCTGTGACTGCATTTGTCACAGATCCAGCCCGCAGCACTGGCGCTGCCATCCGCTCCCTCCCTTCTCCTCTCACACTGTACCGATCGGTACAGAGAGAGGAGGGAGGAACCGGCGTCATCAAATGACGCCGGTCTGTTTACATCTGATCGCGCCGTCATTGGACGGCGCGATCACGTGGTAAACCGCCGCTATCAGCGGCGATTTACCGTGATCCGTGACCCGCCGGGTCCTCTGGACCCGGCGGTCACGGATGTTCCCGTGTGCGCGCCTCAGGAGGCGCGCGGGAGCGCGATTCTGACAGGCCGTTAATTAACGGCCAGTTAGAATACAGCAACCGCCCTAGAGCCGTACTTTCGGCATAGGGCGGTTGCAAAGTGGTTAATGTGTTATTATAGGCAAAATCAAACACATCTATTATGCAGTCTGTCCCTAGCATTAGCACAACAGGTTTTGTTTATCTAGTCCCTTTGTAATATAGTTTTGCAACCTGTTGGTCCTGCAAGTATATCTGCTATTTTTCCATTTCCATTAACTTCCCTGGCGGCATGATTCTTTCAGATTTTAGGTGCTGAAAGCGGTACCATTATTTTGCATGGAAATTTGGCGTTTTAGATTGCAGGCTTGCAATTCTTAGGAATAACTCACCTAAATCTGTCCAAACCAGAGTCTCTAGTAGACTATGACAAAGTTTGAAACACAAAATCATAAATTATAATATAATAAATAATAACAAATTATAATTTAATAATAACAATACTTTTTATTCAATACATTTTAATAAATAATATATTCAAAAACTCTGTTTTTTTGGGGGGTCAAACAAGGGTGCAAAATAATTATTCAGTAAATGTCTCGGGTATGAAAATCTTTAAAACAAGGTATGGCGCAAAGTCCAACGTCGCAGTCGAGACAACAGAAGCGCGTTTCTTTGCGTATTTTTCTTCCGCTGCCGTCGCGCTTGGAGCAGCAAACCACACATATCCGTGTGGGTGCTGTTTTTTTTCCAGTGGGTGGTACGTAGTCCAAAAAATGACGACCAGTCAGTCGCTCAGGATTCACAACACCAGAAGCCCATCGTCCAGAACGGTTTACCGCCGTTGGCGTTTGGTGTTTTAGAAAAATCTGTTCTGCCACCTTCCACATAAAGTCTGCATGGACTATAGACCTGACATTTTTTTTTTCAGCAGGATAAAGGAGTTCCAGAGACATTGCTCCAAAACATGTCGGAAATTTTTTTTATAGTTTTTTTTATGCTGCTTTCTCATAGCTGGGTAAAAAGTCATGGCCTGGTCAGCCCTGTCCACACCTCCCATCGTGTGGTTGTAGTCCAACACAACTTGTGGCTTTCGAACATCTTTTCCACCTCTGGTATGGACCTTGGCGGTCGAGGTATTATGCACTGTGCTCATAAGGGAAACATCCTTTTTGTCCCGCCACTTTAGTGCCAACATTTTCCCTTTTTAAGGTCATTTTTTATCAGGGATATAGGGTGATAATTACCTACTAAGCTGGGGTCTGTTCCAGGTTTGGGTATGACTGAAATATATGCAGCATTTAGAGATTTTTCTAGTGGGAAACCCTGTCTGAGGTCATTAAGGAATTGGGCCAGGTATGGGGAGAGAATTGTAGAGAAATTCTTATAATATGGGACTAAGAAGCCAGCTGGTCCTGGAGTGGAGTGTTTTTTAAAGCGGATGTCCGCTCAAAAAAATTATTAAAAGCCAGCAGCGACAGCGACGTCCGCAGCAGAGGACGAGCGATCACTCATCACTCTGCTGCCCCCCGCCATCCACGGCGAGGGAACCAGGAAGTGAAGCTCTCCGGCTTCACTGCCCGGTTCTCTACTGGGCATGACCGAGTTGCGCTGCGCCCGCCGATTGGCTCCCGCTGTGTGCTGGGAGCCGAGTGTTCCCAGCAGAGGAAAGAACAATATTGCGCTCGTTAGTGTAACAATAATAAAAAACGTGCTGCAGCAAATATAAATTTAAAAATGCAGAGTGCTCTGACAGGCTTCAAAAATTAGCAAACTTTGTATGTCCAGAAAAGAGTCAATAGTGTGCCGTTGGATAAGTGTGGAATTTTAGTGATCTTGGTGTTTTTGAAAAAACGCACATATACACATCCAGAGTATTTTGATGCACTATAATGATGAAGAAATGACTCAACATTAGGCTCAATGGCTCCTGTGAATGGTGAATCAAAGCTAAACCAAAGTTTAAACACACAGATCCACAGAGATCTCTAGATCATCAGTAGCTTTCAGAGCACTTGTGCTGATTTAACCACCTATGTGCTGAAAGTCCAGGCTTCACTACTGACACTAAATACAGTAATCATACATGTATGATTACTGCATTCAGTGACACTGTGACATTGGGAGGGGGGAAGATCGCAAGGGGTTAATGTGCCTGCGTGTCCTGGTGTCAGTGTAGTGTTGTGCAGACTTACTGTGCGATGTGATCTCTCCTCAGCGGCGGTTGAAAAAAACGCTGAGAGGAGAGATCACATCACTTCCCCCTTCCTGTGTTTACACAGGAGGAGGAAGTGCAGGACGGGGGAGCGCGCGGATTGGCTGGGAGCGATCTGGAGGGGGCAGACAAAAACGAATAGCCGCCCCCTTGTCCCGGATCGCTCGTACAGCCGCGGGGATCGCCGCATGTATCGGGGGGTCCCAATCGGACCCCCGACCCACCTCAAGGCACCAACATATATATATACGTTGATGTGCCTGTCGGTGCCATTCTGCCGACGTAAATGTACATGCGGCGGTCCTTAAGGGTTTAACTGCAAAAATAGTGTCGTTTGACGACAATGTCCCTTGGTAGACCATCTGCATTGTGGTTGGTTTTGGAAATAGTTGAATCCAGCTTATTTTAAATTGACTCCATGCATACACCTAGGTTCTGGAAGTCGCCTTTGATGTCATTAGTAATTTTGTTTGCTATGCTATTGAGGCCTTGGTCTAATAGGATTGCACGTTTACTGAACATCTCAGCAAAACCCATGTGGTGTTCAGGGGTTATGTCAGATGGTGGCTGCATCTGAGAAAGATTCACATTGCCTGGTGTTAGGGTGGAGAATAACATCTCATCCACGGTGCGCCAAATAAGGGACTCAGTGGAGGCTGGTGAGATTTGACCAGTAAAGGCATTCCTAAGTGTTGATTAGGAACAGGGGAGTCTGGGAGTAGGCCAAGTCCCTGGGGGCTTAGAATAGCTGGAGAAGTTATATAAGGTACAGATGCCATAATGTGTTTTTCCGTTTCTGTACCATGTACTGTAAATTGGGATCTCTGATTTCTCCTGGCAGTCCCCTTGTCACATTAGGTGAGTGTCGTCCTCAGTTAGCCTGTGGCTGGGAGTAAATGAGGTGCCTATAGAATGCAGTGAGATCCTTGCTGTTTATAGGCTGTAAGGCTCTGGGAGCTGACTGTGGTGATCAGCTCTTTGTTTCTGGCTCTGTGTGCTGTATATTGGTTCAGGGGTGTCCTTCCCCTATGTGTGGAATTAGGTGGGTGCTTGTGAAGAGAAGTTAACACTGTACTGTGTGTGTGTGTGGTTACACACAGGCTGCCGATTGTGTCTGAGGTGCGCACGCACGCCATTTTAGGCTGATCAGGATGAGCAGCTATGTACCGTGTCCTCCGTTTTCTGTAAACAAGCTGACCTTAATGATTTTCTGGGCACCAAGGTGATCCAGGTGATGTCCCTTGTTCCATCAGCTAGGTCATCCGGGGATCGCAGGGTATAGGCGGCTGTGAGGAGTGGCAAATAGCAGGACGGAGCTCCTGGATATAGCGTCCATCTTAGGAGCCTCCGCGGATGTGCCTCCCAGTGTAGAATATATATACGGTGCAGGCAGTGTATTAATATGCACACATAATATACACACAAGCAGCGATTTTAATGATGCTTAAAGTGAAAAAAAAATAAAAAATTACTTTAAATATTGTACCTGCTGGGTGTCTATAGTAGTGGCACGTGTTTAGAAATGTCCCTGCACAACATGAGATTACTCTCAGAAAAAATAAATGTAATACTGCTTGCGGCTTTAATGTAATGTTTGGTCCCTGCAATATGGCTACAAATCATTGAAAAAAATAGCATTAGTTTCCCCGCCACCACTCCCCCCAGGTCATTACAAGACCCAGTACCAATCCTGACCTCCCTGGGGCCCTAAGCAAAATGACATGGCACATTAAAAATGAGAAGTGGGGGGCGCTGACGAGAAGCGGGGGAGGGGGGCGCTGACGAGAAGCGGGGGAGGGGGTGTTCTACTGTAGTAAATGACTCAGCCAGCGAGTTTAGTAGCGGGGTGAGGGGGCGAAAATGACTTCTCACCAGGCGGGACCTCTAGTAATTTGGGGGGCCCTTTGCAGCTTTGTGGGGCCCTAAGTGGCTTGCATAGTGAGCCTATAGCGAGGATCGGCCCTGACAAGACCCTTTGGCCCTATATACTTTGAACAGCAGTATACAGGCGGTGCAAACAAGACAAGGACTGTAGGTTTGTTAAGTAGAATCTGAACCATGTCATACTGTAATTTGAGCGCAACAAAGAGCCACATGCAAAGTATTGCATCAAAAACTGTTATTATACGCCCCTGTTAAACAGGGGCAGAAAAATTGGGCCTTAGGCACAACACAACACTGCAACCCCTGACAGATACTGTAATTGGAGCGCAACAAAGAGCCACATGCAAAGTATTGCATCAAAAATTGTTATTAGATGCCCCTGTTAAAGAGGGGCAGACAAATTGGGCCGTAGGCACAACACAACACTGCAACCCCTGACAGATACTGTAATTGGAGCGCAACAAAGAGCCACATGCTAAGTATTGCATCAAAAATTGTTATTAGACGCCCCTGTTAAACAGGGGCAGAAAAATTGGGCCTTAGGCACAACACACCAATGCAACCCCTCACAGATACTGTAATTGGAGCGCAACAAAGAGCCACATGCAAAGTATTGCATCAACATTTTTTATTAGACGCCCCTGTTAAACAGGGGCAGAAAAATTGGGCCTTAGGCACTGGTGGTGGAGCCCAGAAACAAAACATTTCTTACTAGCTATCAGCAAGATCAGTGAGGAGGAAAAGGATATTCCATCAGCAGCATAACAGGACAGTCACTCAGCATCAGCATAGGCAGTCTCAAAGGGATCTGACATTTCAATTATTCAGTTACATCTGCATCAGGTGCTTGGTAGCTGGTGTTAATCCAAGCCTGATTCATTTTGATGAAGGTCAGTCGATCGACGGAGTCGGTGGAGAGGCGCACCCTGTGATCGGTCACAAAGCCTCCAGCAGCACTGAATGTGCGTTCTGAAAGAACGCTGGATGCAGGGCAAGCCAGTAGCTCAATTGCGCACTGTGCAAGCTCTGGCCAGTGATCCATCCTCAAGACCCAGTAAGCCAGAGGATTTTCGGTGGGGAAGTTGTCCAGGTCGGATCTTGCCCCTAGGTACTCCCGCACCATGTAAACCAGACGCTGGTGATGGTTGCTGGAACCGGTCAGACCTTGGGACTGCGGACTAAAAAACTGTCTGAATGCATCGGTCAGACGGCCACCTTCTCCACCGCTCCTTCTGTGACTCACCGAAGCCTCAGCAACACGTTGTCCAGGACCAGGATTTGGTAATTCCCCAGGTTCTGGGAACGCGTTGCACAGACCCTTCTGCAAGGCCTCCCGCAGAAGTTTCATCTTCTGCTCCCTCTGCGATGGCAGGATAAGCTCTGCAACCTTACTCTTGTAACGTGGATCAAGGAGAGTTGCCAGCCAGTAATGATCCCTCTCCTTGATACCACGAACACAAGGATCCTTACGCAGGCTTTGCAGGATCAGAGAGGCCATGCAGCGCAGGTTTGCTGAGGCATTCGGGGCACAGTCTTCTGGGTCACTGAGGAAAACAGGATCCGCAGCCACCTCATCCCAGCCACGTAAAAGTCCATGGGTTCCTTGGGACTGTAAGTAATCCTTTGAAGACTGCTGCTGATGCTGAGTTCTAGGCTCCACCTCCATGCTGCTGATACAATTATCCTCCTCCTCGTCCTCTTCCTGTGTGCTAGTTGGGCAAGCAGGACCACTGTCTGGATAAAGGGGGCCTTGAGAGGTAAGGAAGTCCTCCTCTTCCTCCCTCTGTTCTGCCTCTAGGGCCCTGTCCATTATTCCACATAGCGTGTGCTCCAACATGTAAATAAGAGGGACAATCTCACTGATGCATGCACTGTCACTGCTCATCTCATGCCATCTGCTATTAAACAGCAAATGTGCAGTAACAGCAACTATGTTTAGGTGCTATTAAACCACACACGTGCAGTAACAGAAAATGCGTTTAGGTGCTATTAAACAGCAAACGTGCAGTAACAGCAACTGTGTTTAGGTGCTATTAAAAAGCAAACGTGCAGTAACAGAAAATGCGTTTAGGTGTTATTAAACAGCAAACGTGCAGTAACAGCAACTACATTTAGGTGCTATTAAACAACACACGTGCAGTAACAGCACATGCGTTTAGGTGTTATTAAACAGCAAACGTGCAGTAACAGCAACTGCATTTAGGTGCTATTAAACAGCAAACGTGCAGTAACAGCAACTGCGTTTAGGTGCTATTAAACAGCAAACGTGCAGTAACAGCAAATGTGTTTAGGTGATATTAAACAGCACACATGCAGTAACAGCAACTGTGTTTAGGTGCTATTAAACAGCAAATGTGCAGTAACAGCAAATGCGTTTAGGTGATATTAAACAGCACATGTGCAGTAACAGCAAATGCGTTTAGGTGCTATTAAACAGCAAACGTGCAGTAACAGCAACTGCGTTTAGGTGCTTTTAAACAGCAAATGTGCAGTAGCAGCAAATGTGCAGTAACAGCAAATGCGTTTAGGTGCTATTAAACAGCACACGTGCAGTAACAGCAAATGCGTTTAGGTGCTATTAAACAGCAAACGTGCAGTAACAGCAAATGGGTTTAGGTGATATTAAACAGCACACATGCAGTAACAGCAACTGCGTTTAGGTGCTATTAAACAGCAAATGTGCAGTAATAGCAAATGTGTTTAGGTGATATTAAACAGCACATGTGCAGTAACAGCAAATGCGTTTAGGTGCTATTAAACAGCACACATGCAGTAACAACAACTGCGTTTAGGTGCTATTAAAAAGCACACGTGCAGTAACAGCAACTGCGTTTAGGTGCTAATAAACAACACACGTGCAGTAACAGCAAATGCGTTCAGTTGCTATTAAACAGCACACGTGCAATAACAGCAAATGTGTTTAGGTGATATTAAACAGAAAACGTGCAGTAACAGCTAATACGTTTAGGTGCTATTAAACAGCACACGTGCAGTAACAGCAAATGCCTTTAGTTGCTATTAAACAGCACACGTGCAGTAACAGCAAATGCGTTTAGGTGCTATTAAACAGAAAATGTGCAGTAATAGCAAATGCATTTAGGTGCTATTAAACAGCACACGTGCAGTAACAGAAAATGTGTTTAGGTGCTATTAAACAGCACACGTGCAGTAACAGCAAATGCGTTTAGTTGCTATTAAACAGCACATGTGCAGTAACAGCAAATGTGTTTAGGTGCTATTAAACAGGACACGTGCAGTAACACCGAGTACGTTTAGGTGTAAACTAAACAGCAAAGCTTTTCTGAAGACGCAATTTTGCGAAATGCGTAAGGGGTTTAGTGGACACATGAGCAGAAGGAGTGCAACACCATCTGTGGGATCTTAGTGGAGCAGAAGCGGGGCATTCCCACCAACATAACGCTGATGAGCGGCTGTTCATGCTCAACACTTTTAAGGACCCCAGGTGCTGGTTGAAAGCACCTTTCTTGTTAGTGGCCTTTTTGTTTTTAATACGTTTTAATAAATATTTTATACATACTGCACCATGATGAGCCCTTGTTTTTTGAGGAAATAAGGGAACCCATAGTGAGAGGAAAGAGGAGATCCCACCTTTTGGCTGTTAAAGCGGATCTCCACCCTAAAGTGAAGATCCGCTGATCGGAACCCTCCCCCCCTCCGGTGTCACAATTGACACCTTTCAGGGGGGAGGGGGGTGCAGATACCTGTCTAAAGACAGGTATCTGCAACCACTTCCGGCCCGCAGTCTCGGGCAAAAGACGGGTTTATTGGCGACATCCCGTCGCCCCCCCGTTGTGTGCTGGGAACTCTCAGCTCCCAGCACACAGCGGGAGCCAATCGCCGGGCGCAGCGCGACTCGCGCATGCGCCGTAGGGAACCGGGCAGTGAAGCCGCAGCGCTTCACTTCCTGGTTCCCTCACCGTGGATGGAGGGGGGAGCAGCAGGGTGACGAGCGATCGCTCATCCTCTGCTGCGGACGCCGCTGGACTCCAGGACAGGTAAGTGTCCTAATATTAAAAGTCAGCAGCTTCAGTATTTGTTGCTGCTGGCTTTTAATATTTTGTTTCTAGTGAACCATCCGCTTTAAGGATAATATCATTGAGGCCTGTTAACCATTTGATGTCTGGGAACCCATAGTGAAAGGAAAGAGGAGATCCCATCTTTTGGCTGTTAAGGACAATATCATTGAGGCCTGTTAACCATTTGACATCTGGTGAGTGTTCATTGTAACCATTGGTGATGGTGGCACTTGTGTGATTTAACTAGCTGCGGAGCGTTTTTTTTGCTATTTCTTTCCTTGGCTCTCATATGGACTTATATGAACTTTAACACAAATTTTTGCACATTGATATAATATTTATTTTTGTACCATGGCACAGCTTATATAGCATTGCAGTTGATGTAATTTTTCTGTATGCACTATTACAGGTTTTTTAGTATTAATCTTTTGTATTGCACATTGCCGAGAGGCATGTGTTATTGCACCTAGAGTAACTTTAGACCAGCACAGTACCATTTTCTCTTTGTAAACTAAACAGCACACAGGCAATACAACATGTTAGAACACTGCAGCTAGCACAATCTCCTGCCTGACAAATAGGAATAGCTGATAAGCTATACAGTGTATAAATATATGTACAACTCCTAGGAATGTATATATATCCTCTACACAATGTAAATTAAGCTTAACTGACTAGCCTGCCTGCTCTATCTAGCTATCTAAAAAGACTATCTCTCTGTCTCTCTGACTGCTCTCATTAACAACGCCGCAACACACTACACGAGGCCGCCCAGCTGGCATCCTTATATAGTGTGGGGCGTGTGCTAAAGCCCTGAGCCATAATTGGCCAAAGCCACCCAGGCTTTAGCCGAATATGGCTCTTCGTTTTTTGCACACTGTGATTGGCCAAGCGTGTGGGACATACAACATGCTGTGCCAATCATCAGCGCGCAATGCCACAGTGAATTATGGGCCGTTGTGCGTCACTCGAATTTGCCGCGAACGACCCGTTTTGTTTGAATTTCGTCTCACGTACGAACAGACGATGCAGAGCTCATCCCTATTCTCCAACACCGTGACTCATATAGTGCAATATGCTTATATCAAAGTGCTCCACCTGAAGTGATATATTTATATGTGCTCACCAGATGTCACTGGACACAGAGTGACCACCAGGAATTTAATATAGGGACTCCTTCCTCATTAGGCTCAATCCTTCCAAATTGCATGTGATTTCAATCAACAATCTCCCAAATCAATTGGACTCCAACTTGATCATAAATGTAAATGATACTCCTCCAAGTATTTCACTCTTGAGTGCATATCCACAGTTCCTTTCAAGTAATCTGTAAAGTTGGGCCCCCCAAAAATGAGCCACAGGAAGGCAATATAGTGTAGTATGCATTTCGTGCTCTAGTGCACGTCTTCAGGAAGACAGCTGTGCTGCTATCTATGGTGTCTTTTATATGCATGTAACTGCTTTTAATAAAGACAATACTACACTATATTGCCTTTCTTTGGCTCGTTTTTGGGGAGCCCAACAGATTACTTGAAAGAAACTGTGGATATGCACTTGAGAGTGAAATACTTGGAGGAGTATCATTTACATTTATGATCAAGTTAGAGGAAGGATTGAGCTTAATGAGGAAGGAGTCCCTATATTATATGCCTGGTGGTCACTCTGCGGACAGTGACATCTGGTGAGCACATATAAATATATCACTTTGGGTGGAGCACTTTGATATAAGCATATTGCACTAAATGAGGCACAGTGTTGAAAAATAACTGCATTGAAGAACCTCATCATCATTGTTTATTGTTTATGCACATGCACATTTATGCTATTTTGACATTTTAAATTATGGTGTATAATTAGTAGTAGCCTCACACCTATGTCCTGTTGGGTAAAATGATCTCTCTCTCTCTCTCTCTCTCTCTCTCTCTCTCTCTCTCTCTCTATATATATATATATATATATATATATATATATATATATATATATATATATATTGTATATACAGTTCATTCATGGTAGACTATATATACAGTGCAGGCAGTATATATATATATATATATATATATATATATATATATATATATATATATACACTGCTCAAAAAATTTAAATGAACACTAGCAACATATCAGATCTCAACAGGCAAAAATCTCATGCTGGATATCTATACTGATATTGACTGGTTAATGTGTTAGGAATGAAAGGATGGCACATCATTTGATAGAAATGAAAATTATCCACCTACAGAGGGCTGAATTCAAAGACACCCTGAAAAAATGATGCAGCCAGCTAGTCCATTTTGCTGAAATTTCATTGCAACAACTTAAAATGGTCCTCAGTAGTTTGTATACTTGTGTATACTTACCTGTTGCTGTGGAAACCCGCGCATGCTCGAAATGACTTTGACGCATGCGAGGTAGCTTCCACGGCATAGGTATTGTGAAGCAAGATGTGACGAGCGCATGCTCGTCGTACGCGATGACATTACCACGTTCTTTCCTTTCAAGAGAACCGCGGTTCTTTTGAAACGAGTCTGTACACTCGGCGGCAAGACAATGTGTGATATACACGTAGATACAGATATAAAGAAAAATGTGTTGCGCTCAGAATCACAACCTGATATTGTGTAAATAGATAATTATACAGCTATAGATATAAACTCCACAGATAGTCCAATGATCAATTGTCCTGAATGACATGTGCAGTAATACAAATCTATAATAAATAATGAAAAAAATATATATGAAAAATAACGGAAGAAACAGTTGATATGTTCATCCAGATGTACAGAAAGTTGTCCAATAACAGTAGAAAATGCAGATAAGGGAATGAAGAAATCCACCACCGAACTCAGGATAGTGAGAAAAGAATCTCGTGGTCACACCAAAGCAAAATGAAGATGTACTCTTACCAGATGCCAAGAAAAGCAAGCATATCAATCCATTTAAACCAGGAAGGAAAGCAGGAACTCTGCCACCTCCAACGCCTCGCTCCAGGGTCAGTGTAGATATAAAGTCTCCACTAAAGGTTCTCCGTAGTACTCAAGACTTCCAAACCTCTTCAGAAGTGCTTGTGTCTGCTCCTTCACTCATACAGCCTTCAGGATGCAGCGTTTATTGATTGGTTTGCGCAAAAGTTATAGCGTCTACAAAATAGGGGATAGATTTATGGCATTTTTATTAATATATATTTTTTACTAGTAATGGCGATGATCTAAGATTTTTATCAGTTACTGCGACCTTATGACGGGCACTTTGGACACTTTTGACACATTTTAGGGACCATTGGCATTTTTATAGTGATCAGTGCTATACAAATGCATTGATTACTGTAAAAATGTCATTGGCAGTGAGGGGGTTAACACTAGGGGGCGAGGAAGAGGTTAATTATGTTCCCTAGGTGTGTTCTAACTGAAGGGGGGGTGGGACTGACTAGGGGAAATGACATATCGCTGTTCATACATTGTATGAACATGCGATCAGTCATTTCTCCCACTGACAGGACTGGGAGCTGTGTGTTTACACACACAGCTCCCGATTCTCGCTCTGTAAAGAGCAATCATGGGTGCCCGGTGGTGATCGCGCCTGCCGGGCACTCACATTGGCACCAGGGGCGAGCAGGGGGTGCGCGCGCCACCGATGGCACGCGCGCCTCTAGTGGCTGCAATGCAAAATCACATTATATTATATGATTTTGCGCAGCCGAGCGGACCTTCCGCCGTAAAACTACGGTGGCCGGTCGGCAAGGGGTTAATGTAAGTTTATTTTGTCAGAGCAGGTTTACTGCAATATATTTCAGTACATTATTTCATGTTTGCCGCAGGATATTGCAGTGCATTATTGCACATTTAACATTGTATATTTCAGTGTGTTATTGCAGGTTTAGCACAGTTTATTACAGTGTGTTACTGCACGTTTAACGTAGTATAATTCAGTGTGTCTGTTTAGTGAATATTCAGGTTAAAGTGCACCAAACACCACTTTCCAGTGATTAAAGTGCATCCATGTACACATTTCCCCATCTTTATTATATTTTGTTAATAAGCCCCCCACATTTTTCTGGAAGGCCATCAAGGACAGGCATGCATTCCCATGGCACTGTGAGGAGGTCAGCAGCATCTGTGTCCGGAGGCAAAGGTAGACGTGGTTTGTCCTCAGGCAGGCCATAATTTGCTCTGTTTAATGATGTTGCCCATGCTATCCAGCCACAGCATGCAGAGGAGGTGAACCATCCTCATCCTCTTCATTCTTCTTCACCCAAGTAGAGACTATTGTACAATCCACCACAGCTGCCATAATGGCTTATTCTGCCTCCTTGTTGACAGCTTCTCCTGCCATAGCCCCAGCATCAGGCATGGAGGAGTCAGCTGAGTTATTTGAACACAGCATCAGCCACTTTCTCCATGACAATACACAGCCATAACTTGATTTGGATTCTAGTTCTGAGGTTGAGGAAGGTAGGACCAGACAGAGGGGAAACACTGGTAAACAACAAATTGGCAGTCATGTTCCCACAGCCACAGCGTATTGCCAAGTTGGCTCCAGTGATGATGGGGATGGAGGGGATGATAATGAGGTCACTTATGTGACTTGGGTGCCAGATGGAGCAGAGGAGTAATATGAGGGTGAGGCACAACCACAACAATACAGCCATCATGGAAGAGTAGAGAGCAGCCACCCTATTCCACCAGGTTGTGGATCTGTTATCTCCCTGCCCACTTCCCAGAGCTTAGCTGTCTGGGCCTTTTTTAGCACCTGTGCAGCCAATCGCAACTGTTGCAATTTGCAAACTTTGCCTCAAGCAGATAAAGCTTGGCAAAAACACCAGCCATATGGGTACCACATGCTTGACAAAGCATTTAACCTCCCATCACTGAGTCCATTGGCAAGAGCACATGAAAGCCACACAAAAGGGATGCAATTCTGCTCCTCCTCACTCCTCAACTTTCCAGTCTACGCCTGCTATACTGTACCTTATGACCTCTGAGCAGTCTCTACTGACAGGGATGATGGTATAGTGAAGGGTGTCACAGGTCCTTACAGCACATCTGCCAGTAGCACACCACCAGCTGTAGACTATAGCAGACAAATATCTCTGCCCCGTCTGCTGCAGTGAAAAAAATACAGTCACGGTCACCCACATGCCCAGCGTCTAAATTCAAACTTATCAAAGCTGCTGGCTTTACAACTTCTGCCTTTTTGTCTGGTGGAGTTTGTGTTTTTGCAGAATGTGCTGTACCACAATGGCAGGGTCACAAATTCTATTTCTTTTTACATAAGGCCATTCCATCCCTGTACCATCACGTAGAAGGCAAAACTAAAACATATCAGAAGTGATCCAAAGACAACTCTGATCCAAGCGCACAATGGTGTACAGTATGTAGAATTTTAAAAAAACGGTAAATAGCAGCTATTATATAAAAAATAAAGTACTGAAAACACATATGTATTATTAAAAATGTGAAATTATCAATAAAACATTAATAGCGCTGGAGCCACATAAGCTGACTCATGAGCTAATTAGCTCATAACCTGTTAAACAGAATGCTGATAACTGAAGATCTCATCAGATAGTCTTTTTCCAGTAATCTTAGTCACTCAGAGCATATACAGTAGCTCAATCCAATGTTAATCCGTATAGATCAAGATAATAGTTCACATTATACTCATCTCAGGTGAGATTTTATAGATTGCACATTCCAATACTGCCGGGATATGTAAGCTTCACACTGATGTGCACCACTTAGGATGTTGTACTCACAGATAATAGATGTTTGCCAGCATTGAGTATACTCAGCCTCAGCTGTTCTCCTCCAGATAGTGGATCTTTACCAGCGCTGGGAAGATCTTTTCAGTATACAAAGCCTCAGCTGCTCTCCTTCTGGTGTGTGTGTAGGTGATATTCTTTGAATATATGCGTGTGGCACAGTGGACATGCAGGGAAGCAAAGGAGACTGGATATGGTGTAAAACCCTTTATTGTAACAATAATACCCCTGCTACCCACATATGCTTACACGGTTAAAATAATAAGAAGCTTGTCACTTAAAGTACTGTACTTTAGGTGACAAGCTTCTTATTATTTTAATCGTGTAAGCATATGTGGGTAGCAGGGGTATTATTGACTGAGATTACTGGAAAAAGACTATCTGATGAGATCTTCAGTTATCAGCATTCTGTTTAACAGGTTATGAGCTAATTAGCTCATGAGTCAGCTTAACCACTTAAGACCCGGACCAATACGCTGGTAAATGACCCAAGGTGTTTTTGCGATTCGGCACTGCGTCGCTTTAACAGACAATTGCGCGGTTGTGCGACGTGGCTCCCAAACAAAATTTGCGTCCTTTTCTTCCCACAAATAGAGCTTTCTTTTGGTGGTATTTGATCACCTCTGCGATTTTTATTTTTTGCGCTATATACAAAAATAGAGCGACATTTTTGAAAAAAAAACACTATTTAGCCACATGTCTTTAGTAAAAAAAAAAATCGCAATAAAAAAAAATAGCTACCTAGCGGGAATAGCGACACTAATACAGCGATCAGAAAAATGATCGCTTAGTGACGCTGGCAATAGGGAGTGAAAGGGTTAACTAGGGCGGTGATCAGGGGGTTAAAACTTTATTAGGGGGGGTGGGGGGCTATCCTGAACCTAACACTAACTGTTTTTTACACTGCCTGTCACACTGACACTAAATGCAGTGATTAGATCACTGCATTCAGTGACACTGTGACAGGGGGGGTGGGGGGGGCGATCACAAGGGGTTAATATGCCTATGTGAGTGTGTGTCAGTGTTGTGTTGGTGCACACTTACTTGTGATGTCTTCTCTCATCAGCAGCGCTGGGAAACAGCGCTGCGATGAGAGATTACATCATTTCCTCCTTCCTGTGTAAACACAGGAGGAGGAACTGACAGGATGGGAGCGCGCTCCCATTGGCTGGGAGCGATCGCGGGGGGGCGGGTATTCGCCGACATCCGCCCGCTGATCCCGGATCGCTCCCGGAGCCAGGGGGACCCCCGCATGTCGCGGAGGGGGTCCCGATGGGACCCCCAAACCGCACTTAGGCGGGGACGTAAATTTACGCCCTTGTGCCTGTACGTGCCATTCTGTGGCCGTATATGTGCGTGCGGGGGTCCTTAAGTGGTTAAGTGGCTCCAGCGCTATTAATGTTTTATTGATAATTCAACATTTTTAATAATACATATGTGTTTTTAATACGTGGAAGGCAATGCTGTGGCATTTTTGGGTAAGGCAGTGTGCTGCAAAGACCACATTACTACTGACACATGGTCAGGTACAATATATTTAATTCACAGCACACTGGGTAACTCTTCTTGCAACCCAGGAAGGATGCAGAACATGGTTTAGTGCTGCATCTTGCCGTGTTGCCACGTCTCCATACAGCTACTGGTGATGATGCAAAACTTGTCAGCTCCACCCCTTCTACCCTCCCTCTCCTCCATGCCCTCCTCTGCTGGATTGTCCTATGAACCACCAGTACCCCCGAAGCGTTCAAGAAGCTTTTCCTTGAATCAGGCTAAAAGGTGCCTGTAATGGAACGTCCCACACTCCGCTTGAGTGCTTCCATCAAATACTGCTCCCTATCAGTCTGGATATAGATATCAGATATTCCAGCTGCCCTCAACACACAACAAGACAATACTTGTTTGTGTGCTAAACATGGAGTGTTTAATAGAACCAAGAATGCATCTTATATACAGTTTAAAGAGGAGGTAACCAGAACATAAATTAACATGAGCTAATTAACTAATCATTTACCCAGACTAGGCCACTCAGATATGACATTTCAGAGTACAATACAATACATATTATCATAAGTGTAAACACAGGACATATTCACACAATAGCAGGGTCAATTAGCACCCAACAGTATGTGTCCTAACATGATGAATCAGTCACTCTTACAATTAACCCGTTGAGTTCATAATCAACAAACAGTAAATAGTTCTTTAGAGATATCCTGGAATATATTGTGGATAATAATTACACAATAATCCCATCTCAGGTAGTCCAAGATATCATTTCTCAGTCATCCTATGCCCCTAGTGGACATAGGATGATTTTAGACATAAGATGGTTCGGGGATGTCCCGGGTGAGTCTGTCACAGTGCCATGCAGTGCTTCAGCTGGTCTGTGTAGGAGATAGAAGCCACACTGGAGCAGAGGTTCTTACAGCTCTGCAAGGACTGGCCCAGAAGTGGTGCACACTACGCCAGCTGAAGCCAAAAATGGTGGTGTGCGATAATGTCACAGACCCCCTGTCCACCCTTAGACAGGGAAAGTTGCCCAGTATGCAATTGAACTGCTACCCAGGGTTGGAAAATATGCTCATACACAGCCAATTGATCTAAATTCAGGGATCCAGTGTGGACACACCCACAAGGTTTCAATGCAGCTGCTGCAACAGAAGGCTGTTAATGAGTACCTGTTTTAGTATGGCACAAAGACAGGCTCATGGCAGCTCAGCTTTTTTCCCCACGTCAATGACTGCATATAATGGATGAATGCACTGTACTTTCACCATTTGTAGAAGCCACAAGGATGGTGAGCTGTGATAATGCATGCATTAGTGACACAATCCCTGGTGTGTTCCTGCTGGAGCAGACTCTACGTGGCACTATGGACAGAAAACTTGAGGTAAAGCAGCAGGAGGAAGAGGAAGACTTTCTTTCTTCTCAAGGCCGATTTATGCAGACACCATTCTTGCATGGGCTACTTCATTCTTCAAAGCCATATGAAAGAACACCGTTATAAGGGGAAAGTCTCTGAACTCATCCTATCCCAACAGAGGGAGCAGAAGATGAAATGTCTTGAGGACTTTATGCAATGCCTTTCCAGATTCTGGTAGATTACAATCTTGTTAAAACAGAGTTTCAAGGCTTCTGTTGGTCAAGAGAGGAGTGGTGGAGAAGGGGGCCACCTCAGTGATGCTTTTTAAAATTGTTTTAGTCCTCAGTGCCCAGAGCTGTCTGCTTCCACATTCCATCGGCAACATTTGCATCATATGGTGGGAGATTATCTAGGGGTGAAAATAGACATGGCGAGCTTTCCAGTTGATGATCCACTGGGTTACTGGGTCATGAGAATAAACCACTGGCCAGAACTTGCCCAGTATGCAATTGAACTGCTGGGCTGCCCGGGATCCAGTGTGGTTTCCAAACAGGTGTTCAGTGCTGCCAGGGGTTTTGTGACAGAAACGAGAGCATGTCTGTCCACAGACTCAGTGGCCTGGCTGACATTTATCAAAATGAATCAGTCCTGGATTATCAGCACCTGTTACTTCTCTCCAAAGTCTTTTAATAATTTGTATTGTTATTTCTCATTTTTATGGTTTCACTTTAAGGATCAGTAAATCACTGCTCATTAAAAAATTGTTTTTTACAAATGTTGCGTTCATTGACACATGTCCCCCAGGGCAGTACCCATTACTCAGACCCCCATACCCTTTGTATGCCAATTACTTGCATATAAGCCATCAAAATGGGCACTTTTGATTTTTCCAGTTTGGGCACTATAGACTTCAATGGGGTTTGTTATTGGGTTCCGAACTTTTGCGATGTTTGAAAGTTCTGCCGCAACCAAACCAGGGGTTGTTTGGCCCATGTCTAACCTTTAATATCACCTTATTATTAGGATTGCCTTGATTACAGCAACATTAAACCTTATGACCTAATTACACCAAATCCAGAAACGTAAAGCAGAACTAAACTTTCTCAATCAAAAATAACTATTTTAATCCTTATGCTACTAGCCCTAGTAAATAGATAGGAAGGTATATTATATTTACTTGTTTTTAAACTTTTTTTTACATTTCTTCAATTTTTTCCTGGTTTCTGGCCTAGGCCAAAATGATTTCATACATCAAAGGGGTTTTCATGGACATTTTGTTTTTTTTTCATCTGGAGGAGGGGAATAAGGACTTTCTCCGCTAAGCACACCCTCTGAGCTAAGGGCAGATGGATTGCATTAAGTGAATGTTACATGACTTATCTGCCCTTATTTAAGATAGTCTAGAAATAAAAATAATAAAATAATACATGTAATGTAAATCCAATGAAAACAGATGATTTGTTATTTTTGCAGCCTATAGTTTACAGTACTTTTTTTCTGTGATTTTCACAGTTATTAACCACTTTAGCCCCGGACCATATTGCTGTCCAAAGACCAGAGCACTTTTTGTGATTCGGCACTGCGTCGCTTTAACTGACAATTGCGCGGTCGTGCGACGTGGCTCCCAAACAAAATTGGCGTCCTTTTTTTCCCCATAAATAGAGCTTTCTTTTGGTGGTATTTGATCATCTCTGCGGTTTTTATTTTTTGCGCTATAAACAAAAATAGAGCGACTATTTTGAAAAAAATGCAATATTTTTTACATTTTGCTATAATAAATATCCCCAAAAAAGATATAAAAAAAACATTTTTTTTCCTCAGTTTAGGCCGATACGTATGCTTCTACATATTTTTCGTAAAAAAAAATCGCAATTAGCGTTTATTGATTGGTTTGCGCAAAATTTATAGCGTTTACAAAAAAGGGGGTAGTTTTATGGCATTTTTATTAATATTTTTTTTTTACTAGTAATGGCGGCGATCAGCGTTTTTTTTCGGTACTGCAATATTATGGCGGACACATTTGACACTTTTGACACATTTTTGGGACCATTGGCATTTTTATAGCAATCAATGCTATAAAAATGCATTGGATTACTATAAAAATGCCATTGGCAGTGAAGGGGTTAACACTAGGGGGTGGGGAAGGGGTTAAGTGTGTTCCTATTTGTGTTCTAACTGTATGGGGGGGGGTGGACTCACTAGGGGGAATCACTGATCTTCCGTTCATACATTGTATGAACGGAAGATCAGCGTTTTCCCCGCTGACAGGAACGAGCGCTGTGTGTTTACACTTACAGCTCTCGTTCCCCGCTCTGTAACGAACGAGCGCGCGTGCCCGGCGGCGATCGCGCCCGCCGGGCACGCGCGCGGGACTCGGGGGCGAGCGGGGGGCGCGCGTGCGGGCCGCCGGCTGCGCGCACGCGCCCCCTAGCGGCCGCGAAAGTCCCGACGTAGAGCTACGGGCTCTCGCTCAGGAGAGCCGACCTGCCGCCGTAGAACGACGGCGGCTGGTCGGCTAGTGGTTAAAAAACGATATACTGATATAACATGATTTCATGCTAGCTGCATGCTAATTTTATTTTTGCCCAAAGAAAGGAAAGGTCTACCTGAATGATTTCAATTTACAATTACTAATATAGTTATTATATTTAATGTAGAGATTTGTAGAGTAACCACTAAAGACAGCAGACATTTTGCTACCACAGTGACTGGCTGAATTGCAATTGTACATTCCTGTTTATTTTATTTTTCTACACCTCTATGGATAATTTAAGTGAATCTTTTTTTTCATGAAAATTCTTAACTTCTTTTATAAATTAAATTGTGTGCCTGCTTATAAGATAAGATATTGGCCTCAAAGTGAGTACAATTTTTTTTACAATAAGTAATTATTATTCTTTTTGACTTGCAATGAGAAGCCAAATTTTTGTGTAGCACTGCAACGTTGAAATCAGAGCTTGAATATGTACTGAGCAAATAAGGCTGCCCCATATATCTATATATAATTAAAAATACAGTTTTTATTTTTAGTTTTTAGTTTTTATATTGTATTCAAATTTAATCATAATTATTTAGTGCAATGCATGCATTCAACACAGTGTACAGAAAATGATATCTGTACATCTGTATATCTGAAAATTATATCTTGGATTCTAGTCTTTGCCACCTCTGGAAAACTGAAGAATGTGATTAACATTTTAACATTTCTCTGGTATGTAAAGCAATAAACTTGAGTGAACCTTCCCATATACACATTTCTCAGTAGAGGTTAGTCCACCTTGTACACCTCTCCTTGGAATATATAGGAAAACATTATATTTAAAAAAAAAATTGTATAATGTAACGTGGTTAAAAAATAGAAATAAAAAATAGAAATATAAATGTTATTTATAAAGAAAAAATCTAAAATATTTTTTCAATTTAAGAACTAAAACTAAACACATAACTAAAGAGGGCTGCATGCCTTATAATGAGTCCCATTCCACAATGGTATTGAAGGGATTATGGTAAGAAATAGAGTTTGGCATGGAGGTTCTTTAGAGGACCCAGTGGTCATTGTCATTAACTGTGTATTCATTATGGACTGCAAAGGATTCATCTATCAGATTCTGTGAAGGCTTGGTTGATGAAGCGGACAGCTGGATTACAGTGGCATCTAGAGTGTTGTTACATACAGCTTGTGCCCAAGCAAGATATACTCCCTTTTTATCAGTATATTTATCAGTTTTTATATTGCATAATAAAAGTGCAGAAATATTCCCTGTTCTCATGTTAAAATATAATTGCTTTGCTTTAACAGCAGATTTCTCTAAAAGCACCTGCTTAAAGTAAAAGCTTCCCCCTGAATAAAATGACCAGAATTTAAGGTTTACGTATTAGTGAGATGATTTTGATTATAATTCCACTGTACAGTCAAATGATCCTGTCTGTAAATAATAAAAAAGAGAACTTTTAACTTTTATAGTAAACATTTGATAAGAAGACCACATCAACATTCATATGTGTGTGTATTTTCCCCTTGTACTAGTAAAGTACAGATAATTGCAAAATTTTAATAATTAAAGCGGTATTTCACCCTAAATATAAGATCTCCCATGCGATCCACTCTGGCCAGCGCCAGTTGTGTTTTTTTTTTTTTTAATCGCACACTTACTGTATTATAGTGGAATTCCTTTTTTGTCCCCCGTGGTGGACGGCGCCAGTATAGCGCGTACATCTTCCGAAAATACCCGATATGGACTCGGGTAATCTCGCGAAAATGCGGCGCCTGCGCACAGACCTAGGAGCTGACTGCGCAGGCGCCGTATTTCTCCGAGTCCTACGGCTATGGCGCGTCAGCCCTCCGAAATAGGACTGGAGAAATACGGCGCCTGCGCATACTCCTAGTCTGTGCGCAGGCGCCGCATTTTCGCCGAGATCCCGAGTAATCGGGTATTTTAGGAAGATGTGACGAGCAATACTACAGCTGTCCACCGCGGGGGACAAAAAAGGAATTACACCATAATACAGTAAGTGTGCGATTAAAAAAAAAAAAACCCAGCATACTGGCGCTGACGCCAGTATGCTGGATCACATGGGAGATCTTATATTTAGGGTGAACCTCCGCTTTAAGTAAACTCCCCTTGTGTGTTTGTACCTACTGTATAGGCAAGCCTATAATAAGGCTGACCTATAAGTACTGTATATACTGTATCTCCTAAACCTGCAACTTTTAGGAGATATTTATTGTATTCTGCGTCATATACATAATCGGCACACGCTCTCTGAAGAAACAGCCACCTGCACTGTTTCTTCAGGGCATGTGCTGTGACCTGAGGCTCTTACGCCCATGCGTGTAAGTGTCTTCATCGTAGTTCCAGACAATCACAGCACCGGAGCCCGCAAACCCAGAAGAAACACTGGGGAAGATGCTGGCTGTGTCAATGGTTTGTGGGCGCTCCTGCAGGACATTGTTCTAAGATAAGTATTTCATAATGAGCTGTATGCGATGCATACTATCTCATTATGTCTTTGTCTTACAGGGTTTTTTTTTTATCTGGGTTTACAAACGTTTTTTGTGCCGGCAGGCAGACAGCGATCATAGAGCCTAAATATGTGTATATGAGCTGCTTTACCTGCCAAAGGATGGGAAAGTTTGGACATGGTGAGATCAATGTCCAACAGACCATGTATGTGGATGTTTGTTGCATTGTTCCACCTGATATGGGGAATAGTCACATTCAGCACCCTTAGAAACAACAGCTAACATAGAGTAACCTATATGATGAATATTTGGCCATCCTGGACTAGCTCCAGATTCTGTACATTGCTAAAAGATGTACGTGCAATGCAAGTGCTCGAATGTGCATTTCACTTTATAACAGTCATGGCAAGGTACAGTTTTAATTACAACTGGCAAAGTGCAGGGCAAATTCATCAGCAAAATCAAACTGTGAATATCTGAGGGAACCCAGCATTCAGGCCAAGAATTCCAAATCACCCTATCCAACAAATTTGTGGCATGCATACCATCAGATCATCTCAGTGCAGAAGCATATGAGGTATCAGAGTACATGTGGAATGTGCCACCCCTCTGTGTCCATCCTCCCACTGTCAGTCACAGTCATGGATTTCAGATGAGTGCCTAGATCTGGTGGATAAAGGGAATAAAAACGTGTTGACCTTGAGCAGGGCTAGTGACTGAAAGAACTAGTCAGACAGAAGATGAAAGCAACATAAGAAGCCCACTAAATAAGTGCAGAAGCCAGCCTGGGGAAATCAGAATCCAACTATATGTATCAGACCTTCAAGAGACTGACATGTAAAACAAAGCCAACAACATGAAGAAAGCTAATGGCACTTTTTTTTAACTTCCCTGGTGAATGCCTGCAAGAGTGGACATCATAGTGCCAATTCTAAAGATAGCAATAGCTGGTATTGTAAGAGCTACCGAGGCATCAGGCTTTTTTTGATCCTTGGCAAGGTATTTATGAAGATCATACAATCAAGGCAGCAGAAACATTGTGAACACACTAGACTAAAAAAGACAGGATTTAGGCCATATATTGGCTGCAGTGATCAAATATTCACCTTCTGACCAACTGGCAGTGTGAAGTGAACCATCATCACCTTCGATGACTTTTAATCTACATTTAATAATTTTTTCTGGCCTACCCTATGGAGGGAACTAGAAGAATTACACATACTGCTGAAAATTATCACGTCCACATATCATACAGTGGCTCAACTGGATCCCAAATTAACTATCTAAGGAATTTTCTATCCAAACTGGAGTCTACCAGGAATATGTCACTTCGCTCCTGCTTTTCAATAACATGATCAACACCATTATGAGGAAAAGCATTTGAGGACAAATGTGGGGTCCAGTATGACTTGATCTTCTTCCTTATTGAGTATGTTTGCAGATGAGGGTGCTATATTTAATGACATACAGTAGATTCAGAAGGCCACCAACATCCTTTACCATATTGATCATATTGCCCAATTGCACAGCCTATGAATCAATGTGAATAAGACCAAAGTAAAAGAAATATAGATGGCTTACAGGCCAATTTTAACCTAATGTAATCAAAGTTGAACAGGTTCAAGAATTCAATAACCTGGGGTTGATGGTGCAAGAGAAAAAGGTGACATCCACATGAAAGTCTGCAGTGGGATTGCCAGATAATAGAACCATTTGCCTTGATTAAATGGTGCTTCTGTAAGAAGCCTAACATCTCTACCAAGACTAACATTCACCTCTTTCAAACACTGATCCTGCCAATTATCCAATTAACTTTGGCCCTCCAGTTGTTCAGGAACTACAATTCCCATCATGCCTAGTCATGTCTGCAAAGGTCAGAGTTTTACAATGCCCCATGGGGCGTGTAGTTCCACAACAGCTGGAAGACCATAGTTTGGCCATCAAAGAAGACCTAAGTAATCAGCGAAGAAACATGACTTGGCCAGAAATATCGCCAACTATTACCATGTGTGAAGCATATTGTGAACAATTGCCACCCAATTACCAGCTATGTTCTCAGCATTACCCTTCCCTGTGAATACCTAAAACACAACAGTTAAAAAGTAAAAGATTTTTGTCCATAAAATATTATGGTGTACTACCCATATAAATGTCCAAGATGTTGGATCTAAACATGTTGCCTGGTATAGTATATAAAAGTATATCAAACAAGGAACTGTATTCCAAGAGGGATGCTATGTCAAAGCAAGCCCTGGGAGACCCACGCTGCAACAGTCGAAGGAAAGGGGAGAGAAGCGCCAAGCGCACTCTTGGTGTAATACAGTTTTAATGATCTATGAGTAAAATACATAAAATGTTTCACTCACAAAGGTATCAACAGAACAAGCGTGAGACCTGAGAAGGCTCTTTGTGGAAATGACCTGCTCATGGTAGAGCAGCACCAGTGTCAGAAGGATGTCAGAAAATGCTGGGGGAGCAAGCGATCAAAAGCTGTCAACAGCTCAAAGTCTATTCAATTGATACCCCTTTTAAATCGTAAGTTCCATTCCTACACTTCTTTGGGTAACTTAGCCCCAGTCCCTCTGGGTATCCTGTCTCCCCGTGGGGTTAGGGCAATTGGTCCTACCCTTGTTCTGTTCCTCTCTGCTTTACCACCCCGCCCCACCCCCCCTTCTCCGAGGAGAAAAAAAAGAAAAAAAAAGACCCCTCTTCACACTAACTTCCCCCCAATCCAACATCAGCATCTCACTCCCCGTCGCACCCCCCGGCGCGGGCTCCATCCATCAGTTCACATCTATCAAGGCCTTCCCCTCCTCCGTATATCTAAACACGTTCCACTCTGCCCACGTTTCCAAATGCACCTTCCGTTTTTGCCTTGAAGTCCATACCAAGTCCTCCATTCTATTCAAGTCTTCCACTCGGTTAAACCACATCCTTACAGTTGGTGGCTGTGACTGTTTCCACATCCCTGGGATACAAGCCTGGGCTGCATTTAAGAAATGACAGACTACAGATTTTCTATATCGCCTAACCGACATCTCTGTATCCTGCAGCAGATAGAAAGACCACTCTTCTGGTAGTTGCTCCTCACTGAATTTTTGCACTATTTCCCGGACCTTTGTCCAAAAACTTAAAGTCTTAGGACGGGCCCAAAGGATGTGCATTAGGGTTCCTCCTTTCTTCCTGCACCTCCAACATCTGTCTGACATATCTGGGTAACACCTATGTAGTACTACCGGAGTGCGATACCACTGAGATAAAATCTTACTCCTCACTCCTACCAGTACACAGTTTGACCAAATGCTTGCATCCAAACTCCTACTTTGAAAATCGGGGTGATTGTGACATCATCTTCTACTAATATCCACCATGCCAATCAGAGAAAGCCTTGTATTAATTTAAAAGTAAAATAAAGCATTTGCTGATTGGCTTAGCGAGTAACATCCTGTGTTTAGTATACAGACAGAAAGTTGCTTCAGCAGGGGCAAGGTTTTAACTCCTTCCCTACTATATCCCAAAATAAAAATAACTAGGCTTAAAATATGCTTCATTAACCACTTAAGACCCGGACCAATACGCTGGTAAATGACCCAAGGTGTTTTTGCACGGCACTGCGTCGCTTTACAGACAATGCGCGGTCGTGCGACGTGGCTCCAAACAAAATTTGCGTCCTTTTCTTCCCAAATAGAGCTTTCTTTTGGTGGTATTTGATCATCTGCGATTTTTATTTTTTGCGCTTATACAAAAATAGAGCGACATTTTTGAAAAAAAAACACTGTTAAAAAAAAATAAATAAACTAAATTTTAGTCAAACATTTAGGCCAAAATTTATTTAGCACATGTCTTTATAAAAAAAAAAAATCGCAATAAAAAAAAATAGCACCTAGCGGGAACAGCGACACTATCAGCATCAAAAAATGATCGCTTATGACGCTGGCAAAGGGATAAAGGGTTAACTAGGGCGGTGATCAGGGGGTTAAAACTTTATTAGGGGGGGTGGGGGGGCATCCTGACCTAACACTAATGTTTTTTACATGCCTGTCACACTGACCAAATGCAGTATTAAATCACTGCATTCAGTAACACTTGACAGGGGGGTGGGGGGGCGATACAAGGGGTTAATATGCTATGTGAGTGTGTGTCAGTTTGTGTTGGTGCAACTTACTTGGATGTCTTCTCTCATAGCAGCGCTGGGAAACAGCGCTGCGATAGAGAATACATCATTTCCTCCTTCCTGGAAACACAGAGGAGGAAGTACAGGCTGGGAGCGATCGCGGGGGGGGCGGATAAAAGTCCCGGATCGCTCCCAGAGGTAGGGAGACCCCCGCAGGCAGGGGGTCCCGAGGGACCCCGAACCGCATTTAGGCGGGGACGTAATTTACGCCCTTGTGCCTGTACGAGCCATGTTGTGGCCGTATATGTGCGTGCGGGGGTCTTTAAGTGGTTAAATAAGCACTGACTGTAATCAAATTACATAGTTCTTATGATAAATTTGAGAAACATATGCACAGTATCCAAAGAATTAAAATATTTCCAGACCAACATAATGCATTCTCCAGGTAAAAGTAAACTTCAGCTATGCTCAGTTTGTCAAGGAATATTTACAAGGACAGAATACTGTTAAAAGTAAGTAACAGGCAGCAGTGAAATATATCTTAAGCCAGTAAAGAATCACAAGAATATTAATGTCTCTAGAATTTTTTTATGGTTTCAAGAAGGGTGAACATGGTATTTGTTTAGCTAAAGCTTCTCTAACAGAAAATATGGATGAGTGTTGATGTCCTTTTGCAAGTATTTTACCACAACTGGGTCTAAGCAGTAATTTTTTAAAGTTTTTGTGAAGCCAAATAAATACAATTACATATCTGTTTGCCCATGCACCTTTGACAAACTTTGAAGAATAAAGGAAACCTGGGGGGGAACTAAATTGGAGACTGTTATTGCTGATCTGTCTATTTATAGGTTGCCTAGCTGTCATGCTGATCCACTTGATTAATCACTTTAGGACCGCTTCCTGCACATTTACGTCGGCAGAATGTTATGGCTAGGCACATGCACGTACAGGTACGTGCTGCGCTAGTGCCCAGCCGTGGGTCGCGGGCGTGCCCGCTGTGCGCTCCCGTGACCCGGTCCGAAGCTCCGGGACCGCGGGACTGCTATCGGTCCCTGGAGCTGAAGAACGGGGAGAGCCGTATGTAAACACAGCTTCCCTGTTCTTCACTGTGGCGGCGTCACCGATCGTGTGATCCCTTTTATAGGGATACACAATCGAAGACATCGCACCTACAGCCACACCCCCCTACAGTTGTAAACACACATTAGGTCACACATAACCCCTTCAGCGCCCCCCTGTGGTTAACTCCCAAACTGCACTGTCATTTTCACAATAAACAATGCATTTCAAATGCATTTTTTGCTGTGAAAATGACAATGGTCCCAAAAATTTGTTAAAATTGTCCGAAGTGTCCGCCATAATATCGCAGTAATGAAAAAAATCGCTGATCGCCGCCATTAGTAGTAAAAAAATAATAATTAATAAAAATGCAATAAAACTATCCCCTATTTTGTAAACGATATAAATTTTGCGCAAACCAACAGATAAACGCTTATTGCAATAAAAAAAAAAAAAAAAATAGGTAGAAGAATACGTATCGGCCTAAACTGAGGGAAAAAATATATTTTTATATATTTTTGGGGGATATTTATTATAGCAAAAAGTAAAAAATATTGCATTTTTTTCCAAATTGACGCTATATTTTTGTTTATAGCGCAAAAAAATAAAAACCGCAGAGGTGATCAAATACCACTAAAAGAAAGCTCTATTTGTGGGGAAAAAAGGACGGCAATGTTGTTTGGGAGTCACGTCGCGACACAGTGCAGGATCGCAAAACCTGGCCGGGTCCTTTAGCTGCCTAAAGGTCTGGGTCTTAAGTGGTTAACCACTTGCCGACCGCGCTATAGCAAAAATACTGCTACAGCGCGGTCGAGCTACTGTGACACGACGTCCCTGGGACGTCGTCCTTCACTTCGGCGATTGCGCGTCCCCTGGGACGCGCTCGCGGAAGTGTCAATGCTCGCCGGGTCTAGAAGACCCGGCGCATCACGGTAAATTGCCGCTGATAGCGGCCGTTTACCACGTGATCGTGCCGTCGTATGACGGCGCGATCACTTGTAAACAAACCGTAAATCACGCCGGTTCCTCCCTCTCCTCCCTCTCCTCTATGTACCGTTCGGTACAGTGTGCGAGGAGAGGGGGGGCTAGGTGTCAGCAACAGCGCTGTGGCTGGATCTGTGACAAATGCAGTCACAGATCCAGCCATCCCTCAATCCATCCCAGCTCTGCAATACCCCAGTACCCTGCAATCCCCCAGTACCCAGCAATCCCCCAGTACCCAGCAATACCCCAGTACCCTGCAGTACCCCAGTACCCTGCAATCCCCCAGTACCCAGCAATCCCCCAGTACCCAGCAATACCCAACAATACCCCAATACTCAACAATACCCCAATACTCAGCAATACCCCAATACTCAACAATACCCCAGTACTCTGCAATACCCCAGTACTCGGCAATACCCCAATACTCTGCAATACCCCAATACTCTGCAATACCCCGCGCGATACTCTGCAATACCCCAATACTCTGCAATACCCCAATACCCTGCATGATACTTTGCAATACCCCAATACTCTGTAAAATACCGCCTATGGGGATTTTTAAGTAGCGAAGTTTGGCGCCATTCCACGAGTGTGCGCAATTTTGAAGTGTGACATGTTGGGTATCTATTTACTCGGCGTAACTTCATCTTTCACATTATGAAAAGAAATTGGGCTAACTTTACTGTTTTGTTTTGTTTAAAGCACAAAACAGTTTTTTTTTAAAAACACGCGTTCAATAAATTTCTGCGAAAAATACAGTGTGAGATAAAAAGTTGTAACGGCCGCCATTGTATTCTCTAGGGTCTTTGCTAAAAAAGCATATATAATGTTTTGGGGTTCTATGTAATTTTCTAGCAAATAAATGATGATTATTCCATGTAGGAGAGAAATGTCAGAATTGGTCTGGGTGTTCCAGAACGCCTGATGGCGTTCCCTGCATGTTGGGCCTCTGTATGTGGCCACGCTGTGTAAAAGTCTCACACATGGGGTATCGCCATACTCGGAAAGGAATAGCAGAATGTGTTTTGGGGTGTAATTTGTGGTATGCATATGCTGTGTGTGAGAAATAACCTGCTAATATGACAGAAACAATTTTTTTTTTTTTTTTACAGAATTTTCAGTTGTTTTTCTTTTATAGCGCAAACAAATAAAAAACCCAGAGGTGATCAAATACCACCAAAAGAAAGCTCTATTTGTGTGAAAAAAAGGAAAAAAATTCAAATGGGTACAATGTTGTATGACTGAGTAATTGTCATTCAAATTGTGAGAGCACCGAAAGCTGAAAATTGGTCTGGTTAGGAAGGGGGTTTAAGTGCCCAGTGGTCAAGTGGTTAAACACTATGAGCCATTTACCCAGAACAAATATGCATATAAGAACCTTAAAACTTTCCCTGATTTTTTTGATCTTTATACCTTTTCAAGATTGCCAACCTAAAAAGTATTGATACCAGCATAACAGGAAATCAACTAACATTTTCAAAAACGTACAATTTTACTTAAAAATATATACTGTATCAGCTGATTTTTCTCTGAAGATGTTGATAAACAGCAGAAAAACCACAACTTGTAAGTCTGGGCCCAGAATGATCTCCAGGAATTCATTTAACTTGGAGGTCTTAGAACAAATAACAAGCTAGACTAAATAATTAAACCTGTATTAAAATATAATTTACAGGAAAGCATATTTAACCACTTGAGGACCGGACCAATATGCTGCTAAATGACCCAAGGGGTTTCTACAATTCGGCACTGCGTCGCTTTAACAGACAATTGCGCGGTCGTGCGCCATGGCTCCCAAACAAAATTTGCGTCCTTTTCTTCCCACAAATACAGCTTTCTTTTGGTGGTATTTGATCGCCTCTGCGATTTTTATTTTTTGTGCTAAATACAAAAATAGAGCGACATTTTTGAAAAAAAAATCTATATTTTTAAATTTTTGTTATAAGAAAAATCAAATAAACTAAATTTTGATCAAGGGGTTAAAACTTTATTAGGGGGGGTACGGGGGTTACCCGGGACCTAACACTAACTGCCCCGTCACACTAACTGTCACACTGACACTAAATGCAGTGATCAGTACATATATGATCACTGCATTCAGTGACACTGTGACAGGGGGGTGGGGGGGTGATCACAAGGGGTTAATGTGTCTATGTGTTTTGTGTGTGAGGCCCCGTACACACGAGGAGATATATCCGATGAAAAGGGTCCGACGGACTGTTTTCATTGGACATGTCTCCTGGGAGATTTTGGTTTGATCTGTGTACACACGATCAAACCAAAATCCCCGCGGACAGACAACGCGGTAACGCCGCCACGTCACCGAACCAGGAAGTAAAATACTTCCACGCATGCGTCTAATCCATTCGACGCATGCGGGAGATTTCGGTCCGCTGGTTAGGCGTACTAACCATCGGACATATCCGACAGACGGCTTTCCAGCAGACAAGTTTAAAACTTTAAAACTTTTGTCTGCTGGAAACCTGTCTGCTAGCCCGTACACACGATCGAATCTGTCCGCTGAAACTGGTCTGTGGACCAGTTTCAGCAGATATATTCGATCGTGTGTACGCGGCCTCAGTGTAGTGTTGGTGCAGACTTACTGTGTGAGTCTTCTCTCCTCAGCAGCGGTTGAAAATACAACCGCTGCTGACCTAAGGAGGTCTGCATGAGTGACTTCCACCTATAGAGACATATTTTTTTTTATATTTGAACAACTAATCCTAGGAG